>JACBWW010000005.1:112275-362091 GCA_020086605.1 Lanius collurio
GGCGCCGCGGGGCTGCTGGCGGCGCAATGCGAGCGCGGGCTGTTCCAGGAGGTGTTCCCGGCGCAGAGCGCGGAGGAGCAGCTGCCGGCGCTGCTGGAGCCGGGCCGGCCGCCGCTGGCCGCCTACTGCGGGTTCGACCCCACGGCGGACTCGCTGCACGTGGGACACCTGCTGCCCGTCATGGCGCTGCTGCACTTCCAGCGCGCGGGCCACGACGTCTTCGCCGTCGTGGGCGGGGCCACGGCGCGGCTCGGGGACCCCAGCGGGCGGGAGCGCGCGCGGGAGCCGCTGCCGGCGGGACGGGTGCGCGCGTACGCGCGGTCCCTGCGCGCGGGCCTGGAGCGGCTGTTCGGGAACCACCGGGAGCTGTTCTGGGAGCCGCGCGCCGGACGTCTCGGCCGCGCCGCGCTGCTGGACAACGCGCGGTGGCTCGGCCGGGAGCCGCTGCTTCGCTTCCTCGGCGGCGCCGGCGGCCGCCTCCGCATGGGCACGCTGCTGAGCCGGCAGAGCTGCCAGGCGCGGCTGCGCAGCGCCGATGGCATGAGCCTGGCCGAATTCTTGTACCCAGCGCTGCAGGCCTATGACTTCCTGCATCTCCACCGGCACTACGGCTGCCGCATCCAGCTGGGTGGCCACGACCAGATGGGAAACATCATGTCCGGCTACGAGCTCGTCACCAAGTACGGTGGGAGCGCGAGGCGGGAGGTGATGCGCAGGGTCTGGGCATCGGGCAACCTGTGTCGGCAGTAGTGTGGCCGGCAGGACCAGGATGCGACTGCCCCCTGTAATGGGCACTGGTGAGGCCGCGTCTTGAGTGCTGTGTCCAGTGCTGGGTCCCTCAGTTCAGGGCGGACCGTGAAGTGCTGGCGTAAGTCCAGAGAGGGGCAGAGATGGAATGGACTGCCCAGGGAGGTGGTGGAGTCACCGTCCCTGGTGGCGTGTAAGGAAAGACTGACTGCACGTGGTGCCAATGCTGTAGATGACATGGTACTGTTCAGTCACAGGTTGGACACGAAGCCTTGTCCAACCTCTCCGATTCTGTGATTCCATGACAGAATGCTGTGCAACTTGGTGCTGCCAGAGGCAGAAGTCAGTCCTTAAGAGATTCAGCTATACACAAAACTGTGATTTGAGAGGAAAAGTTAATTGGCCTGATTATGAGCTTGGTACATATGTATCTTTTGACCAGGTTTATATGAATTTTTAAGAAAAAGGATAGGTTCTTTTATTAGTGAATCCAAGAACCAAAATCAAATACTCTGAAGTGTGGGAGAAAATCGAGACAAGCTTTGGTAGCTCTGCCAGCACAGAGTTTGGTGTAATCACACCAAAGTGAAGGCAGTTGTGGTACATTGGTAAAGATTACTCAATTTCTTTGAAATCAAAAGAAATATTATAAGGATGTGCTTTTTTCTTAGCCACCAAATTTAGTGCAAGTCTTAGAAAATTCGCAGAAGTACAAATCAGGGAACATGTGGCAGCACTCCTGCTTCAGTACTTGCTTCAGTCCTAAAAGACACAGAATTGGCATAGATGAAAAGCCTTACAAGTGTCCAAGCCACACAAGCAGCTTTGATCAGCACTCAGGACAGATGGTCCACGACAATGAATTTGCTAATGCTGTTGCTCAGGGAACTGCTTCAAATACATAGATATCTTTGATACACACAAAAGAATTTGAAAACTTAAGTGTTTTTTTTTTTTCCTAAATCCCTTTTCACAGAACAGTGTTCTGGCATCTTTTTGCCCATCACCCCCTTTTTATATCAAGGACAGAATCTTGTAGAATTCTTGTATTTTAGTCAGGTTTACCAAGATAGGATTTTTCTTTTTAACATGCTGACTCTTCTTTCTCAGGATGACAGGAGCAGATGTGTTTGGAATTACTGTACCTCTTATTACCAGTACTACTGGCGATAAACTGGGAAAGACTGCTGGAAATGCAGTTTGGCTGAACAGAGATAAGACTTCTCCCTTTGAGTTGTATCAGTTTTTTGTCAGACAACAAGATAATGTAGTTGAAAAGTAAGTTTTCCTCCTTGCTTTTTGTCATTGTTGATAAAACACAATCCTAACTGTTCACTGTAACTGTTTCATTTGGGTGTGTGCACCACAGGCTCCATTTAGAAGTGTATGTTAATTGTAACTGTACATTCGTGAAATAAACAGGTATGACTGGTTCTTAAGTATACAGTATAGTGGAACCTGTCTCCATAAGCTGAAATATGTATCAGAAAATTAGACGGTGGTTGACAAAGGAGTGAAGCATAGTGCATTTTGTTCTGCCAGGGGTGATTCTCGTATGTGGCATATTAGTTTCAGTACTGTAACATCACAGGTTTTTCAGCACACTACATTACTGCATTGATTTTAATAAGTTGCTCTATGTTATTTTCTGAATCTGTTTTACTTCAAACTTCAATAGCACTTTTAAATCTGAGCTACTTCTCTTTCATATTGTGACCTGTCTCATAATTTACCTCTCTCTAAAGTTTATGCCCTGATAATTCATGTTCTGATGCTCAACACCTTACAGAGTGAAAAAAAGGGTATATGGGTACTTAATACTAAAATATTTCAGGCATTCAGACTTTTTACCAGTAAAGGTACCTTTAATACACTGCACGGGACTGAAAGCTCATTAAAATGGACTTTATAGTAAAGAGTAGGCTTAGATTTGCATCTTTAAATTCTTGATTATCCTAAATAATCTTCCTGTTGAGATACTTGCCAGTACTTAGTAAGCTTCATTCCCATGATCACCGCAGACTGGCAGTGGTATTTTGCATTAGCAGATTGTTGATCTGCTAAAATAAATACAAAACCTTTGTAGCTGACACATGATTCCAATAAATCCTGTAAAAGTTTCAAGACAAAACTAAATTGTTGATTGAAATACAAGCTTCATAAAAGCATCTGATACTATCTTATGCCTGAAGACTTGTCCCTAGACAGAAGATCAAGTAAAATTTGAGTTTTAAAGATTTGATTGAAAGGACAGATTATCTGTCATACAAATTTCTTAAATTGACTAAGAATCATTTTAGTGCAGTTACTGAATTACAAAGACAGGAAATCTGTAATGATGGCGGTACAGACAAAATAGTTTTTCCCTGTTTATAGATACCTGAAACTATTCACCTTCCTTCCTCTTGAGGAGATTGCCCACATCATGGAAATGCATGCTAAAGAACCTGAAAAATGGGGCCCTCAGAAACGACTGGCTGCAGAAGTAACCAAGCTTGTCCATGGTAGAGAGGGGCTGGAATCTGCTAAGAGGTGAAGTTTGATTTATCAAGCATTTTTGTGTCAGACTTAGTCTATGATAACTACGCATAGCTTTTCAGAGACTTTTAATCTGTTAAGTTGTTGCATAGATGTTAAAAGAGAAAAAGTAATAATCCTGTAGACTTAAAAATCCACTGACAACATTAAAAAAGCTTGCAGGGCAGTTGGGGTACAATAAAAAAATGGGGGTGAATTGAAGTATTTCTGTTAGTTTGTGGACTCTCAGAAGAAACTGGGGAGGGGAATCTGATGAGTTGAGTAGCACTTTGAGTGAAGAGGAGACTAGCTCAGTGTTTTGAATGATCTTTGTTCTCACAGGTGCACTAAGGCCCTTTATTACAGCAGTGTGGAGGCACTGGAAGATATGTCTGACCAAGAGTTACAGGAACTTTTCAGACAAGCTACTTCTGCTGAACTGATGCTTGAACCCGGGATGACTGTTCTTGACTTGTGCCGCAAAGCAAATGCCATTCCAGATGGACCTAGTGGGTAAGTTCTCACCTGTGCTCTCAATAATAAAATATAAATAGTAAATACTCAAAACGATATTTACACTTCTCAGAAAGAACTGGGGTAGTAGAGGCTAAGGTTAATTTCAGTCACTGTTGACCTGGACAGAAAGTGAAGTGCAGGAGAATTAAAATCTATTCAATTATGGATCCAACAGCAACAAAACAAAAACCTTAAGTGAACTTTCAATTCTTAATAACAATAAATAGCTTTCTCTTGCAATAAACAGGGTTTTTTTTGTTTTATTTTTAAGGTACCGAAAGATTACAGATGGAGGAGTTTCAATAAATGGGAATCGTGTAACTAATCCTGAGACTGTTCTTATTCTCGGACAGCATATTCTGAAGAATGGAGTATCATTACTTAGGATTGGAAAGAAAAATTACTACATTATAAAATGGCTGCAGTTGTGACAACAGAATATCTCCCTAAAATGACAGGTCATTTTAACTCTGCTGCTTGAAGATGTTTCTGTACTGTGCATTACCACGCAGCTCACAGACTGCCCAATGCTTCCTTTTCAAAATGCACCAGAGTTCAAATGAAGGAGCTGAGTTATGCCACTGAAGAGATTGTAGATATTCTGCCTTATTCAAATCACCATTCATAAGGATCTGCACAAGAAGAAAATGAAAAGATTAATTTCAAAGTCCAACAATGGAGATGTGCCCCTCCTTTAAAAGCCTTCTGTGTTGTAGGAGAACAGTGGCCAGTTACTCTACAGGAAAACCCACAGCAAAACAAGCCAAAGCAAACTGAAACCCTGTCCTTCTTGCAGCCAATGTGTGCTCACCTAACTGAGAAATACTGCCTGGATCAAAGACAACCAACCTATGGTCATGTTTCTCTCAACAGGTTTGCTTTGAAAGAAGCTGCAGAAAATTCATAATAAAGGACTAAATGATTATGCTCTAATGTAAGTCATTTCTTCGTTATGTATGGGGACAAACCGCACTTAAGTTTTCCAGCCTTTTTGTGAGATTACATAGCAAATTCACTTACTGAAATCTGAAAGTACAGAGCCTTTCAAAGCTTTAATCAATCTAATGAATCCCTTTTACACCTTCTGTGTGCATAGTATGACTTAAAAAGTGAGTGACACTTGTTCCACTTCTTTGGTCCTGTCAATGACCAGGATTTATCCATGCTATCCAGCATCTTTGTTGAAGAAATATCCTGGTACTAGTGCTGTAGGCTCTGCAGTCAGCCACCTTCTGTGTCAGAAGATTTGGAGCATGTACTTGAAAGGTTTTTTTTTTTAATGTTAGCTGTCCAGGAGTTGTGGATGAATAGCACCACAAGGCTCTCTGGACCAGGAAAGATGTGAGGGAAGCTGCAGTGTTCCACAGTGTTGCTTTCAAGGATCAGGCCTCACTCTTAGGCCATGCAGAATTATTTCCTGGCTATGAAACTGAAATATGGTACTTTCAGCAGCTCAGCATGTTCTTAGTGTTAATAGAGTTATTAGTGTTAACTTCAGTTTCCAGATCCTACTTATCTGTCTCATAATGACATTTCTGGCCTAATCTCTATTACATAAAAATGAAAAGTAGTTGAGTCATTTCTACCTCAAAAAAAGCACATGGGGCGAAAGGGGAAAGGGAAGGAAATGTTAAGTTCATCCACCTAATATGGCCACCTTGTTCCTTAAATGTCAGAAGCATTAGAGCAAATCAAACATGCACCTAGGACCAGAATACACCAGTTCACACCCATGTTCACCTCCAGAGAAACACAGCAGAGCACATTTGAGTTTCTTTCTGGTTACGGGAAAAACCCCTAGGAATTAAGTAGTGTTTCATATCTCATCTTTTTCCTGCCTGTTTTCTGTCATCTCCAAATGATGCAGGTGCATGTATATCCACTTCTAATAAATTAGTACAATTATTTCTTTTTTAGAAACATAAAAAAGGAGTAAAGTTCTTTGCATGCAAGAGTTCTAGTAAGATTCAAAAACCCCAAGCATATTTAGGCCATGCTTGCCTTTGACCAAGTCCTAGCAATCCAAACCTTCCTTGACTCCTACCAGAGAAATAGCTGGATACAACTACTACTTGCCATGACTGTACAGGGCCATCACAACTGAGCATCTGAACCTGGGCCAAGGATCAAGGACGACTGGAAAAATTGAGTATTCTTTCTTAGCCTGGTCTTATTTCTCATATACAGGTATGTTCAGGTAATCAGAAAGAGATTATTCAAACTTGTTCAAATGTGAACAAGGAGTAATTAATATTAAAGTATTTAACATGGCTATAAATGTGTGACTTGAAAGTGCAAAAGAAAAGTAATTATTTGGGCAAGATAATTTAAAAAACCCCAAACCAACAAACTAAAAAATCCCCACCAAAAACATTTGTACAGCAAAACCTGAAAGACTTGAATTTAACCTTATGTGGCAGCTGGCAGTCAAGAGGTTAAGGGTAAAAGGGCATGCAGCTAAACTCTATGGGAGCATGAAAGCACCTTCGCTAGTTCAGTGTCATTGAGCACAAAACCATGTTCAAGTGATATTAAACTGTAAGGAAGCAATCCTCTTGCCTCGAAGCACAGTGTAATTAGCAACAAAAAGCAGATGCAGTGGAGATCTTCAGTAACTACAGAAAACACCAGCTATCCATTGCTCTCACAGCTGAAGGAGAAAACTGCAGAAAAAAAAATTACTCAGGATAATTCCATTCAAGTTCCCAACAGGGGCAGAACAAAGTAGCAACTTGTTTTTTTCCCCTGCTGTGATCCATAAAGCAGGGACCTGAGTTTGCCATATCCAATCTGGCACTTGTCATTTATCCACAAAGCACTGAATAAAGGCAGGTTTTACACAAGGTCTGTGCTCTGTTAACTTCAGAATAAGGTCTAAAGCATAGACACCACCACCCCCATTACCCATCTGGTTCCACTAAGTAAAATTTGAACCTTCCTAAAAAATATTCACAAACTGGATTCACACTGGGATACTGTGATACTTACTTATATAGTTATATTTTAGTTACAGCAGGACTACAATAACTTAGGTAATACTGTCGGACATTTACCAATCTGAACTTGGCTACAGCGGGTTTTTCCCTCCATGATTCTCTCCCCACTGGAGAGCAAATTAGCTAAAATGAAATAATTTTGTCACCAATGCACAAGTTGTAAACCATCAGTCTACTGGGAATTTTTCAGCTGCTGCTCTCATGAGGCTTTCTTCCACAGCTTCCCCATCATTTCTTTTAATGCTAGTATTAACAGTGGCATTTGAAGTATTTTAGTTCAGTTCTAGAACACAGCTTGTTTCAAACCTATCAACAGCCACAAACAGCCTGTCAACACTGTGAGTTATGGAACTTTTCATGAACTAGGAATGCAGAACTGAAGGACAACAAGTGCAATCACAAGACTGTACAAATATAGGAATTTACACTATTGGTTTACAAGAGCATGTAAGTCCTGCCACCAGAACAATTCAGTTCAAAAGTATTTCTGGCATAATTAATTTTGTGTATTATCCGTTTATTAAATAACAGGATTGTTACAGCATGGACTTCAAAGACTTGCATTAAGGATTACAAATCAAGTTCATTTCTTGGCACTCAAATATTAGCAAATTGAAACTTTTTGTGAAACTTCAACAAAAAAAGTCTTAACATTTCAGAAACCAAATTAACACTGGAAATTTCACATGACATTACAGAGCCAGGTATCACTTGCAAGAATTTCTTCAATAAATGAAATTCATTTGTGTTACGCAGCATTTCAAAAGTTTACAAGTCAGAGTATTTCTTCACAAGAGACTGCCGACTGAACTTTGAGAGTTAAAGCTTAGGTGGTAGATCACTTATGGATGGCGCTACCTTGTTGAAAACTTCTTGGATGTTGAAAGCAAAAGGGAGAGAGGTGTCAGGTGAATTCCAAACAGAAATGTAATGCTTTTGACAAAACTTAAAAGCTTTTACTGATCACCAAAGTTGATTTGAAAAGTAGTTTGCACTTCAATTATATTCTTAAATCTGAGAACTACCATCCCTGGATACAATGCAAGATAAAAGTACCTCCTTTGTATTCATTAACATAATGCACACATTACGCATGCCATGACTTTTTAGTCTTATTAAAAATACACAATATATTTCTGTGTTCTGCATGAATTACCTCAGATCATACATGAAGTATCCAAAAGTTGCATCTGTCAGACTTAACTTCTGGTGCTCATACTGATGCCAAACTGAAGATTACCATGAGAAAAATAAGTTTTTAAACAGAGCTTCTTGTAAAGTTAATTTTTAAATTTTCAATCTTTAGCAGCTTACAAAAGGAAGTCTGTTTTTGCTAACTGATTTCAGGGGGAAGGAACTGCATATGGTAATAAAAACCTCACTATCTTGGCCAAATACCATAAAATCAAGCCATGGAGGTTAAAAGCAGTGTCCTGTATTTCATGCAAGTTGTGTTAAAGAAAAAGTATCAGCAACACTATAGTAAACATTTTCACTTTATACAAAAAGAGTGAATCTGCTTGAAAAGTACATGCAATTATGCTGGTTGTAGTTTAAATAAATTTTTATTCATAAAAATTAAAATGTTTACTTTTTCAAGGCTAGTGTGATCAATAGTTATCTGTATGTATTATAATCAAAGAAAAAAAAACCTCATCAACATATTTTCCAACTTAAAAAATTTCGTAATTTTACGATTGTCCTCAAAAAAAAAAGCTACTTACAGCACAATAATATTTCCTCAAAAGCAACTGTAATCTCTGATATAAATGTTCCAATTCCACAGACTTTCTTTCATACTGTCATACATTCCAAAATTTGCAAAAGTTGTGGGCATTCCCTTCTCCCTGGCCAACTTCATCTGTTTTTAAAAGAAACGCTTATTATCCCATGAGAGTTTTGAAATCAATTTTTATTTTTCCATTCTGCCAGAGCACATTTACTATCAGATGATCCAGGGGCTTGGTCCCAGGGGGGAGGAAGGTGTCCTTGCACCTGATTATAAACCCCAACATTCATACACAAGCTCCAGTGCACGTTAAGAACTCTGCGCCCACTTTTTAGTAGGCTGTTACTGATTGCAAGCTCCAGGCTAATTCTTCCTACATGATACTCCACTAAATCAAGTCTGAAGTTTTGTCTGCCATTGAAACATTTGGGGACAAAATAAAAAAAAGGGAACACACACACACACAGTAATACGCTCGACATCCCTACTGTGCTATAAAATGGAGACCTGCATCTGACACAGTGCATGCAATATATTCATGAAAGAAAATACTCAGTGCTCTCTTTTCTTCACAGTATTGGAACTTCTACTGGAAAAGCAGCTTAAAACTATGCCACAAGACTACACCGGCCGTCTTAACCACAGGCAACTTGTTCATCAAGTCAGGCACTGGAACTTGAATGTTTTTCCCCAAGTTCAAATGAGACTGTCACTGAGACAGAAGACTTGGTCTGCTTTAATTTGCACCAGAAACCTGGTAAGGAAACATTTAGAGCCATTTATTATATGGATTAAATACGACTTCTTTTGCAAAATACAGCATATTTTTCTGTTTGCAAATCAAACCAACTGTCTACATGAGCAGATTTACACAGTTGCAGTACACAGATAAGAAGAGTTCATAAATAAAAATTCTACTCCGTATACCATGCCTAGCAATTGTCAAGCCAATGTAACCTCCAATGCATATAAATAGTGTGGCTGGTACAGTCTTCACCAAAGATGTGTCTCACGGATCTCTGCAATGATCTGGCTGGCTCGCTGCAGGGCCTGCACACAGGAACACACAAAAACCAGAGCTAGTTAGTTTGGTGGGAGAGATTTCCCAGGGACATAACAGCAGCAGTCTGGGAAGTGTAAAGTTAAAAATCAAATCAAAGCTAATCAGTTTCATTATGAAATGAGTAGCAACTCAAGAAGGGCAGACTTTTTCACCATACACTGTTTTAGTGCTGTAAAATGTAAAAATAAAGGAGAAACTGTACCTACTTTATATCTAGCCTGCTAAACTGCAGATTTAAAAGTTCATATGTAATCCTTTCTGGTCATGTATTGGTTATAATTCCTCTAGCAGGGAAAAGCAATACACTGGCATAGTCTTAAAAAGCAGTAAAGGGAAGACAAATCTTCAAAAAGTTTCACACTGATATGGTTAACTATGCCATGAGCTCCTGACATCTTCATTACCTTCAGCATGTCAGCTGCCTCTTTCCTGCGCTGTGCCATGTCTTCAGACTCAGTGAGAAGGTCATCCAACAACAGAGATTTATACAGCTGGCCCACCAGCTCACTCTGTAGAGTGTCTTTCACGTGGTTCACCAGAAAATGCATCACTGCCTTTGGCACACTGCAAGCACATAGAGATTGTTTCTTTAAAATAATTATTCAAAACCAGTTCTGTTCCAGATTGAAGAATGCACAAGGAGGACAAGTAGCTACATACAAGCTTGGCTCAGACTACCAGGAATCTATCACTACCATAAACAAAAATTCTCTCAAAAGCAGCATAATGTACAGTATAAGAGTAGAACTAATTCATATAAAATGAATTTCTTCCAAATAGAATAGCTGCATTGTAAAAAACATGAATAGTATAAAACACAAAATAAGAATAAATAGATTACTTTGCTCATTAGAAAACAGCCTGTCTCTACTGTGCTTGGGATGACACACTTCTGTCAACCCTAAAATCAAATTTAATGTGTAAATGGGAAAGAGGCAAAGAAATAATTCGTATCTCTGATATGACATAGCACAAACAGGGCAGTAAAGGTAAACAAAGCGCTTCACTGACATGAAATACTAAAAATTATACTGAAGGTATTAGTTTACTGGATAGAATAAAACACCTGTGATCTCACTAACCTGCTCTAAAATCTAGTTTCCAGATTCCTGTATTTCCCCCCAAAAATTCCCATGCAAAATATTTATATATTTTATATAAATATATATGAAGTTAGACCTTTCCACAAAGATATAAACAAAAAAAAAAATTACAGAATTCCTCATTAAAGTATGACATTTTAAAGCAAAACTTTGAAAGGCATTTTTCATGGTAGAAAGAACTTTTCTATGCTGTTTCATGCATCCTCCACAAAAGCAGGCACCTCCTAAATAATTAAACCTTTTACTTAATATTATACAGAACTTGAAACCATTAGAGAAAACAAGTGCTTCTTCTAACTTTTTAATTCTGTGAAGGGTGAAGTTTTACTGCTGCTGTCTCTTCAAAAAAAAAAAATTTTCTCTCTTCTTATAAACATAAGAACATGATAAAAATAACAAGATTATATATATAACTTGAAAAGCAGTATTTGTATGGCTTAAATATTTCAAGGAAGTTTGGGTTTACCTGTCCTGAATGTTCTTCCTGACAATAAGGAAGTAAGATTTAATAAGTCGTTCAATCACTTCACAATCTCGTTGCTCACGGGCAGAAAGTTTGCGTGCAACAGGTACAGGCTGTGTGAAAAAATAAACCCTCATATTACCAATTCTGCTCATTTGCACTTGTAAATAAAACTGTAACTACTGCTCTTTTAGCCTGAGTTTGATAGATGTAACCTGTCTTGCAAAAAACCCATAATTCTTCAGAAATAAAATCAGAGACGCATCAAAATCCAGATGTGTGAAACAAAGGTCAGAGGGCACCACTACATTTTTTTCTAAAGCTCTCCAAATACTTCAAGTATCTCCATCTGTTTTTAACTTAAGTGGGTTTTGTCTTTAAGATTCTCCTCATCTAATAGAAACATTCAACTTCAGCAAAAGAAGAAAGGAAGCCAGTTATCCCAGTCTTAGGCTGAAACTGGAGCAGGCAGGGAGGTTGCAGGGAGATTGGGGTTGGGCAGGTAGCAAAGCAGAAGAGACTGGCTAGAGCTCCTTGTTGCTATATGGGAATTATTTACAAAGAAAATACATATTAGCAGCAAAGTTACAAGATCTGGAATTCAGATGGTTTTTTTCCTGAGCCTGAACTACAAAGAAAAGGAATTTGTCTTCCATGACTCACCACATCTAATAGGTTTACAGCATGCCCTTTTTGAGGACTAGCAGGAAGGGCTGCAGCTGGCTTGGATTTTTCCTCTGCCGATACCTCTTCTGCTTTGGAGGGTTTTAGCATTCCTCTCCAGTTGCCTGTTCCAGACTCCTGAGATGCATCTGATGCTACAGAAGGAGTCTGCATAAACAGCACATTGAAAAAATATGGCATGATTAGAACTTGGGCAATGCAAAGAAGTGTCTGATCAAATCACTACAGGTAAACTCACTAAAAAAAAAGAGATTTTCATAGTATATTCCCTTCATTCTGTTCATCACATTCCCCATGTTTATTCTCCCTTTGCTGGTTACAGCTGCCAAAAGGTACCAGTAAAATGAAAGCTTTTAAAACTCATATTCTCCCTAAAAAAGGGTATGAAAATGTCTCGCATGGAGAAGCTCCACAGCATTTTAAGGTCTACACATCACTTCTGAAATATGGGGTGGCCTTTCTAAGTCATTTGGCTTTTACCACACTTCCTATACTATCAGGATCATTCTGAAAGCATATTTGGAAGATCACCACAGTTCTTGCAATACTTGAGTTTAAATTCTTTGAGTTTTATTAAAGTACAAACTGAAGTTTCTTACAGTAATGGTTATAAATAAGCACATTTTTTGTTTCGAGGTATCATAGCTATGAACATATTTGTGCTGTCAGAATTTAGAGAAGGCTTTTTTTTGTAACAAAACAAAACAAAATTCTTCATCCTCTGGAGGTGAAGATCAGAGATTCTGGGAAGTTCCAGAAAAAGAATGATTCACGAATCTCCTGAGACAAAGATTTAACACCCAACTCTTAAACATTAGGAATCACTGGACAAAAGAAATATTAGTGGATGGTATCAACCATATGTTAATTAGTATTAAAAAACCCCAAAGTTTATTTTGATGTAAAATAGGGGCAATTTTTACTTTGTACGTTTCTACAAGCCTAATATCTGTTCTATTTACGACTGTGCTTTAAAATATACTCCTGTTTGAAAAAAATTCAAGGCCATTCAAGGCTTTGTACTACTATTTATGTCTTGCTTCAGATATAGGAGGAAAAAAGCTAAATTTATCTATTGTGTTTACAATTAAACTGATCTTAAATCTAAAAACAAAGTTAGAAACAAAGCATGGTAAACAGAATAACAACATTAGCATACAGGAGGAAACCCAGCTAGCCTGTGCACATCAAAAATTTTATTTAAATTGCCCAACTGCTCAGAGGCATTGTAGAACACACTAAGAATTCAAATCAAACTCTGTTAATATGAGAAAAATATTTTTAAGGAAGGTCCACTGCATGATTTCTGATTGCAAGACAGCTGTTCAAAATTACAAAAATACCACTCTCATTCTGTGTTGCTGTGGAGCCTGCTCTACCTCCAAAGTAGTATCAGAAACAAAGCTACACAAGTGTGTGTGAAATGTATTATCTAACAGAGGACATTTTATGGGAAATGCAAACCAAATCTGGCAGCTTCCTGCAACTTCTTAAGTCACAACACTATCTTCACTGTGGCTCTTGATTTCTTTTTAATTTTTGCAGCATTTCAAAACCTCTAAAACACTTATGAAAATGATAGTTAAAACTTGACTATTGACTAGATTTTGACTTCACCCACTTTGTTCAGGACAGAAATGAAAGCTTTGCATTAAAATCTGAATGTGCAATAAAGCAGAAAGCCTGAGTCCCCTTGGTACTCCTAATACACACTTGTGACTGCTCATCTTTTCTGACTCCAAGCAAGAGCAATTAGCAGAAAAGCCTTCCGACTAACAATAAGCTGTTATTATAACACAAGAGACAGCACACCTAACATGTAAAAAAACACAGCAGAACACATTTCACAAATACAGGTGAACCACGGATTCAACAATTATGTGAAACAACACAAAGGAGGTTCAGTTTGAACAAAGCCTGTAAAGATTCCCTGCAGGAAGCAGGAAACTCACATTTTAGCTTATCTTCTGTCCTCCTCCTTTAACAGTCAACACATTAAAAACATGCAGTTTAACATCCATGCTGAAGACTTTTGATTACAATACTGTTGCACCAAACAATCTATTGACAGTTTGAGGCAAATTATGCTGCATATTTGCACCACAATATATTGCAAACAAGAGTTCAAAGAGAAAGCAGTGACTTGGCTACCTCATGGCATGTCTTGACATGCCACTGCACATAAAATCAGGAGTGCCAAGCAATCCACACTGGGTAGGACAGAGCACTAGAGACAAACTGCTTTCCTTACATCTGGGGTGCATCACAACATAAATGTGCATGCAGTGCTTAGAGGAAAAAATCAAGACAGACCTTGCCATCAGCCTCAGCAGAAGCAGCAGTAACAGCCTCCTGGGAAGCAGGTGCCAATGCACCTGGAGCTTTAGTAGACTAATGAAGGTAAAAAATGCATGGAGGGGAAAAAAAATTCAACTGAAGACCACCAAATTTACCTAGCAAATTTCATATACTTTTATCTACTAGCATCTTTCAAAATCCGGAAAAGAAATACTGTTAATTTGCAGAAAAAATGTAATAGAAGGTAAAAAAAACCCAAAAAACAAAAAAACACAAAAACCCCCACATCTCTAAGACAGTTAAGAGACTTTTGGATTATCTGATCTTCAATTTCATTTCAGCTACTATGCTGATGCTATAAAGATGAAATCAATAACAAGGAGGATCAAAGAGCACTGAAAACAATCTCTAGATGGCTACCTTAAATTCCCAGATCATCCATCAATTGTCTAAGACAGTAGTATTAGATCTCCTCTGGGACTTCATCTCACTTTTTAAGGTAACCAATTTAGTGAACAGATTTCTATCAGCTGTAGAAACTCCTGTTACAACCTCATGAGGATCTTAAACTATATTCTCTATCTTTGAATTCTAAATACTTCACATAGTATTAAATAACTGTCTAAAATTCCAGTTTATTGTCAGACTATTCTTTTCTGCAGCCAGACAATATTTTCCATGACACTTCCTCGATTCTTCCATCCCAGTCATTGCACTAATCCCAAAACGTGGTAAAATTAAGCAAGCTCCAGAGACAGAATACATGATTGGATTATGAACAATTTAAAATGTCACCTCCAACATCTTCTCCCAAAGAAAGTAAGACTGCAATAAACTGCAGTTTTAAGAGTGACGTAAAGAAAACAAAAACCAACCACAAGTCACTATGTTGGCCCACTGGACATTTTAAATCACTTGTTTATCTTTGAAATCAGTGTGTGTTGGCTGTAAATTTAAGCATGAAAGTTCTGAGTCCATCTTCAACATCTGCAGGCATTTTATACCTCACCTGAGATGGCATCCAAGTAGTAAGTGTAACATTACATTTATAGACAAGTCTTCAGAAATACCAGATTTAAAACCTCCCAAAAATTTTATCTTTTTAAGAAAATGACATTCCCCTTCTACCTTAGGAAACTGAAAGGAAAAAACTCAATACCTGGAAGCTCGCAAGACTGTTACTAGGACAAAATTTCCAAATTTCCAATACTTAGAATGGATCTAGGAGAATGCATTAAACTTTATATAAAAAATAAAATCAAACATTTACTTACCTTGTCTCGTGACACAGCAGAAGGCAATTCCCGGGCTAACCTGTTCCGCCTTTGTTCCTTTAAAAACAATCCAGCAAGACCTCAATTATGTATTACTCTGTATCAACACAGAGGCAAGATTCACATTTTACAGGTGACTTCTATTTTAGAGACAAACACAAGTCATTTAATCTCATCCAGTGCTATGCTAATACTGTGGTTTATAAACCCTGGATTATTTGGATACTTTGATAACCTGGTCAAAACTAAGTTCTGAATATAACAAGTTTTGTAAAGTTTTTTGCACCACGCTCCATAAACAAAACCTGAGCCTTTAAAAAACAACATCAAAGCTACACAATTTGGCTGAGCACAGATACCCTACAACCCTCATTAAGCTGTAAATCCTCCAAGTAATCTAAAGGATTTGATTCTGTGGCCAGCACATGATTAGCCTGAAACAAAGGAGGAGGCAGAATTTGCTTCATAGCAAAACAGAGTTTGAAGTAATCAGGACAAAAAAATATCTGATATTGCTTGAAATTAACCATTGATTGTCCAGCAAATAAAGCTTGGGTTTACATGGTTTGGCTCTTCAAAAATTTTAGTGTCCTGTTTAGGAAAACATTAGGAAAGAACTAGTTTAAGTAACACATGATGATAAAATTTTTTATGTTCAGCTTCACAAGGCCTTAATTACTGTACTCACAGCAGTTTCCATATACATTGTTTTTGAACTAGATTAAAGAGCAGTCTACCAAGGCCAATTCAAATGCATACCTAATCAGTAAAAAATATATGTATAAAAGGAAGTAAAAGGTTAAAACTAAAGAGTAGAAATTGTAATGGAAGCATTTAAAAAAGGAAGACTACAAGAGCATGTAGTGACAGGAGAAGGGGGAATGGCTTCAAACTGGAAGAGAGTAGGTTTAAATTATATATTCGGCAGGGGGAGTGGGATGAGATGACCTTGCATGACCCAACCCAAGCCATTCTATGATTCTATGATGAATGAAAATGATGTGTTGGGTAAACACAAGGGCATTAACAAGCTCTTAGGGAGAGAGATGAAGCACTGCAACAACATCAGATTGGTTGTTGGACTGCTTCTACAGGATGATGGTAGCAATATTATTATCAATCAGAGTTGGGCTTGAAAAACACAAGATTTTTGATGGGAGACTGATGGAGAGAATGTCTCAGGGAGACTGAAGTGTGGAAACACAGATTCAAGAACAATACCAAAAGCAAGCAGAAATTAGATCCAGAACAGAGGAAACAATACTTGTATTATCCTTTCATGAATGAGAGGAACATTATTGATACATTGTCAGAGACAAAATGCAATTACTACATTAAACACCATTTCACAGCTACATATTTAAATTTCCCCTTAAAAAAATGTAATTTCATAAGCAACACTCAACTAGGTACCCGTCTTATTTTCCAAACTGAAAAATAGGCAGAATCCTTTCAGTGGAATATCAACCAGTGTTCCTGAAAGTAATATGCAATAGAAATTAACAAATCTACAGATCATTAGAGTATACACCATAATTCATCACATTTCTAATACCCAAAAATGTAGAAATGTGATTCAATGAAAGAAGTCAAAGCATTTGTTACTTTATCAATTTCACTTTCATTTAAAGAGACAAACTTTTTAAGAGAACATATTTTCTTACCTCTATGTTGTTATTCATTAACCCACAGGCATCAGCGAAGTCTGGATGTTTGGTATTGATATAAGCTAACTCAATGGCCACCAGATTATGCACCTGCAATGCAAGACATTCACAGATTCAGGGAGTAAACCTAATGCCAGTGCAGAGGAGTGACCTACAACATTAGGAAGAACAGCTTAACTGCCCTAGCAAAAGACCATTCAGCCACAAACCACCTACAATACATGAAGCAGTAGGAGATGGCACTATGAGGGATAGTGAATATGCAAAACAATTTTTGCTTTTCACATCAAATGTAGAGTCAAATACTGAAACACTGTTTACTCCCCAACAGGTAGTCCAAATCAGACTTTAATATTAAAACATGATTATTCAAAGGTACAAGTTGAACTTTCAGTTTTCACTAGCTAAAGGGCATTGCAAGCCTCGGAAACACACAGCATAATGATTACAATGTAATTTTCATCACTGCATCCCAAACTCTACAGTGAACGCACAGCTTCTGTTACAAGGGAGGGAGTAACCTACACGAGGAAGACTAGAAGATGTTAAATTGAAGTTTTAGCAAAACTCTTCTTGGACAATTGAAACTTAGGGGACAATATGCTTAACCTATCCCTTTGTTTTTTATGTATCTGCATTCTAATATAGAAGAAGATTCAAAATGTGTACATATTAAATAACTATAAATCTAACAAATAAGTTAAGATTACTTTAATTACTTGGGTTCCTGACACTGCAAACTCCAGTGCATCAAGACTCCAGAAAACATGCATTTTTACCAACAACATTATAGTAGATGGAAACTCACCATTTCATTTGTGACAGGAAGTCTCCTACGCAGAAGACAGGTTACTACTTCAACTATGGCATCATGCAATTTAGGAAACCTCAGTAATTCCTAGAAACAAACCAAAATTTTACTGGTGCGACTTCCAGGAGTTTTTAAGCAGGTAATGACACACACACACACACACACACACACACCAGTAATTACAAACCTAATTCTAAAGGATGCATTTTTACCTGTGTACTGTAATTACTACAGTGCTGGATAATCCTCTGCATTTCCTCATGAACAAGCTCCACGCAGCGCAAGCTCGGTTCTTCCAAACGTTTGATTTGCCTTTTTACCAGCAACTCAAATGAAACTTCAGGAACAAACAAGGCAGGACGGGGACCCTGGTTCAAAAGGAGAGAAAAAGCTGCTGAACTGTGAATAAAGCAAGATGCCTTTCTAAGAAGTAGTATCTGAGGAGGTCCAGAATAAATCAGGTCACAGTGATCACACCAGACACTCAAAACAGGTCTCAAGAGTAAAATATATTACAAGAATATTTAAAAATAAAACGTGCAAGTTGCTATCTTTAAGACAAAATGTATTAAACATTTATTAACCAGCATCCTTATAGAATCTTGGAGATTTCCACCTATTCATGTCACTTTAGGCTTACAAATCTGAACAATGCTTTTTCACATTTGTGAATCCACATTTAGATGGAATTTATTATAAAGGCAAAGACATTTTCTTTCTAATTTCAGAGAGAAAAACTGCCATTATTTCATGGACAGTCTTGGGCATATAATACCATACCAATAAGATAGGTCGGTTTCAGTGTTTGAAGTAATTTCATTTATGATCATAGAGACCTATGCAGAGCTACACATACAACACTTTTTTACCTGAAATATGACCTCTTGTGGAGGTGCCTTCCCCTGAAATCCTGGGAGGAAGGACCCTGCAGGGTACGGGTCTGCCTCTGTCCCTGCCCCCATGTCACGTGAGCCCCATACCTGTCCCTGATTGGGTGGTTGGGGTGCCCAGGGCCCGGGAAGAGAGGAGAGTCCCATAACTGGGGTCTGCCTGGGAACTCCAGCCATGCGGGCTGGAGGAATAAAACATCCCTGAACATCTAAAGAAATATCACTTCATCTCTCCTTCCAAGTTCATCGCTGTCTTATACTTGTTGTAAGGATTCCCCATTACAACAACATCTTTCCTGTTTCTAAATCCTGCTTTTACATTTTTCCTTTAGAGGAGGATAGGAACATGCACACAGATCATTGCTACAGAGTACCTCACGCTCCAAGACCATGCAGAAACCTGCCTCTCGGTCCACATGCAACAGACACAGTACAGAAGCAGACTGACATGTCTGACATCCAAAGTCAGGCTCTAAGGAGTGAACATTTTATATACTGCAAAACTTAAAAGTGAACTCACTCTGTTAATTCTTAGCAACACCAATTCCCATATTAGCAAGAAGCCAAATCTGTCATGAAAACACTGAACCATTTCAAAGTTGTGTCCCTTATACAGAATTAAACCATTGTTTCCTATCTAACATACAGCCACAAAAGTCAGAAATATGGAAGAACACTCACAGTGGCATTTCTAATGGCAGTCAGAATGTCGATTGTGTTAAGGCCACCCAGAGGGTCAACAGATTCTAAAGTTCTTCCGAAAGTCTCATGAAAAATATAACAGATTCTGGCTCCACCACATCTGAAAGAAGAAAATAACAACAGAAGTAGTGAACAAGAAGAAAGCTCTCATTGCAAACATTTTTTACACTTGCTTGGATTCAAGCATTTTTGAGTATGTTATGGTCCAGTATAGTAATATTACCATTGAGAGCCAGTAAGAGCTACCGGGTGAACCTAACCATTCAGTCAATATTCCAGGAAAACTTTGTACTTACAGCTCCGAAGTCTCTATGTATTTTGCTGTTCCTTCAATAGTGTTACAATATTCTGTGGCAAATTTGGTGATCAGCTGCAATAAAGTAGCACTTTTGTCTTCAACAGGTTCCCCATAGCTGTTCAGCAGAGACTGGTACTGAGCAGCTAAAACATTAATTCTGGTTTTCAGTTCTGGCAAGCAATCCCTGATATGATGCATCAGCAGTCTAAAAATAGAAAACAGTCCCTCATAGAAGGAAGGAAGAGTTTCAGCTTTATCATCTCCAACTAAAGAGATACGACAGACAAAATAACCACCAAAGGAAAACATTTACTTTGGAAAATTATAGTAAATTCAGAAACTGATAGAAACAGAGTTTGGAACCATAGTTTTCTTTAATGCATTACTGCACAGCACCACATAAGAAACTAAAAGTGAAAAGAAACGTCTGCACATATGTCTACCACATTAGTTCATATCTTAAAGTAATACCTGTTCAGTGTTCTAGCAAGATACTTGGTTCCATTTCGATTGGCTAGGGAAGGATATTTCTTTTGAAGAAACCCATACTCGTCACGAATGGAATCAGCCACACTCTTCTTATTGTTAATATCCAACTGACTCCTGAAGGTAAAAGGCAAAGTTACATACTAGTTAACAGATGCAAAATAAAAATAATTCACACTTCTGCTTTTCTGGACAGAACATTTAACAATTGTTTTTTGCTTTACACACATAACTCACCTTCCTTAGGCTTTAAAGGTTTTTATTTGTTGCTCCATGCAGCATAGTCAACAAATTGGTACTGGTAGCAACTATACACAGACTAAGCAATACTTTTATCAAAACCACATGAGATTTGACCTAAGTAATGTAAAAAAATACAGCAAACAGTATCATAGCCATATGCAGTTAAGGCCTAACATATACAACATCTGTGCTGGATCAGAGCTAATGTGAACAGCTGACAAGAAGCACCCCTCAAGCTGAAGGACAACAGCTGAAGTGGTGACACTACGGTTCTTTTAGAAGTGTCTCTACTCCTCTCTGCACTAGCAGTTAGTTGAGTGGAATAACAAAGTCTTTTGACAAGTGAGCAACAAGCTCCTCACTTCCTTATTCAGAAGTTTATTTTAACATTGTCATCTTATTTTTAAAACTATATTCATGCTAAAAAAAGAAGAAAGCATTACTTTATATTAACACAGTTTTAAAAATAGCACCAATGTGCCCACACAGACCTATTCACTACTCCAATGATGCCAAGTTTGACTGGAATCACTCTTCCCATGAGCACATCCATAGCATCAGTGCCAGCATCCATGAGATCCAGCTTTGTGATAACAGCAAGAGTTCTTCGACCTACCAAAAGGAAAACACTCACAGGGATGTTCTGATTTAATCAGAGTAACTAAAACTCATAATTCAGCACAGTGGAGAATTAGTGACCTAAATTCATTAAATAGGTAAATATTGCCCATCTAAACCAGTAGGCTAACACACACAGGATTTGTCTGGGACCTTAATACTTCCTGAGCTCTTGGTCTGAAAAAAAATGTGCCAACAACTATTTCTTTAAAATATAATACACTTTTTGAGTCTAAAAAAATAAACCATCATCTCAGTACAATCAGTAGGTTTTTGGGTCTTGAAACATTCATGACAGTGTACCTACTTCAGTACTGTACGTTCTCATTAGATAGCATTAGTCCTGCAGAACCCGCAACGTGATCTGCCACTCTAGACCTTTAAATTTCAGAATTTTGGGAAGTGTTCCAAAAGACACTGTCAATCATTTTTACAGAGGTAAAATAAAAGGGGTTTACTATCTTGAACCAGCATAGTTTAACTGAGCAGACTGCCAGAAGAGGTTTTCCCTAAATGCTATGTGGCAGACAAGCCAAAGCAGACTTGGAGTTTGAAAACAATCAAGAAATGTTAGAGTTTATGGAAAGAAAATTTTGAGGGTACCAACACTAAATTTTAGCCTAATTTCTGTATATCTATTTTCTAAGTGTATTAATCCATGTTCTTTCAAATCACACAGTGCCATTTGTTAGTCAATGGTACTGACAGCATTTTGCAAAAGCAAGAAGCAGGCAGACAGTAGCTTCAGATCTCTTTCAAAGTCCTTAGGTAAATATAAAATTATAATCTTCTTCCTCCATTAAATCAGTCAGTTCTCCCACAGAAATACAGGGCACTAAAATTATTCTTATCCTTACTAAAAGTCACAAAACTAACAGCTAGACAGTCAATTACTGGCTGCAGGGTGACATATTTTCTCTACTAGAAGTAACAGAATTGGAAAATAAAGCATGAAGTTGCCCTAACAGACCACTGTGAACTACTAAAACTCTGAAACCCTCCAGCATTCCCAGCACCATTTTGCTGCTGTGGAAACAGAAGTGACTTCATGACTACTAGATTAGTTACTTGGCCTGCTGGCAAGCCAGAAATCTATCAGTTATTAATTCAACCCAGCATTCTCATGAGTTGCAGAGAGTGCAGCAAGAAGTTAGTTAAGCAAATGTAAAACTCATATTTTCTAGGAAATGTGGTGACATTTACTTTTCTTGCTATATTTTGCCCAAACAACTACAGCTTTATTTTAGGATGCAGTTTGAAAATAATTTACAGCATCCAGTTTGCCTTGGTGCTTACCATCTGGATCCACCTCCCGAGCTATTTTCAGTGCTTCAGAAGTGGCCATGTCTGTGTTAGCAGCCGTGACTGCCAGGATAATCGAATTGGGGTTGCTGATGAACTGAAGGATGAGCTCTCTTATTTGAAGTTCAATGTCCTTAGGCTGATCACCGACAGGCACCTAGAGAAAAAAACAATATGGAACTGTTCAAAATTATGTCTTTATGCCTGCATGAGGCTTCGTGTCCAAGAACCATGGGCACAACTGGCAGAGTGGGGTGTGTATATATGCATGGGCAGGGAAAGAAGTCATCTTGTCATCTTCATGTCTCAGAAAACTATTCCATATGCAAACTGAACAAAGAGGATCTGAACAATTCTCTGAGGGTACCCTCACTTTATACAGCTTCTTACACAAAAGACACATAGCAGCTCCTGGAGACGCAATGTGAAAAATATTTTCCAAGTTGCCCAATATTCATCTATCAGCTGGTACAGCTCTGAGACCTGGAGTGCTAGCTACCTCTTCTATGAAAAGGAACATGCAGCCCACACACCTACTATCAGTTGTATGTAGAAAGAGGAAAAACATCAGCAAATCTATCTCTCATATCAGCAAAGAACATCAGAAACCCAAATCTTACACCAGAAGACAGTGACACGTCAAATTTATATAACACTATCTAACCAAGGAAAGCAGGTTATCTAACAATACAGAACAATGGCGAAGAGTAAACTGGCACACCTTGTTCAAAAATACACACTGAGTCAGAAGAGAAGCATTCTGTATCTTACCTTTGTCATTCCAGGTAAGTCCACAAGAGTCAGATTCACTACATTAGATGAAAAAATCTTAAGATGAATCGGTTCTGGACTGATCCCCTACAAATACATTAATAACAAGTAATAATTACTGCCCTGGATTATTTAAATGCATCACTTGAAAATCCAAAGGCTGTAGTTTCATACTAAAAAGACTTTCTTTCACCACACACCATAAAACACAGCAAGGAAAAAAAGCCACATGTCTGTCAACCAATTCTTTTTTCTTTGGCAGCAGTCAATATTATAATTACACATAAGGCCAGGTATGGAGCAAAATGAAAACAAGTTTAACTGAAAAAAACCCTATTTTTTGCACTTTTACTACAGAATCTTGAAGTAAAGCAACAATTCTGTCTATTAGCTGAAGTCATTTATCTCATGAACACAGAGAAAAAATCTCAAGACAGCAAGCAGCATTCTCATGTTCTTCCTTAGAACAGTTAAATGTTTTTCACTCCTAGCTGCCAAAACTCTTTAGGAAAGGTTTAAGTAGCAAGAAAATCAATAGCAAGACAATAGATGGACAGTACGGGATTTACCTTATTGTTTCCTGAAATCCTCTCAGTTTCATTTTCTATTTCCTGACGAATTTCATCAAAATCTGTATAGATCTGAAGAAAGAAAAGTTTAAAAATTAAACACAGCATTCACCTGCTTAACTGCAACATAATGTTCTCTTCTCCAAGGGATGGTGACAAACTCTTTAAGTATAGAGAATATGAAAGAAAAGAAAAAAATTACTACTAGCCCTTAAACTGATGCTAACAGGAATCATCGGTGCTAATAACCTATTGACTAATTCTGTGAGGTGGCAGTTATTAGCACTTACAACCGATGTCAGACACAAGTTATTAATCTGTGTCCACCTAAAGAGAATTCCAAACACTTAATTCCAGTTTGAGTCTAGCTGAAGTCATTTGAAGGTAATAAACAACATGTAGCCTAAACCACTTCTCATCTTGAAGAGGACAAAGGGCAGCTTAATTTTCAAATTTTTCCACTCTTGCAAAAACTGTTCTCCTACCACCAATGCAAAATAAGTTAGCAGAGAGCCACCATTGCACTGGTTCCCTCTCTATTCCTTTCTAGCTTTCCTTCAATTTCTAGCACTGCCAAGGAGGTAACGAAATCAGCTTAAAGTAATAAACACTTATATAATTTTTCTGCCAACAAAAATACTACTTTCTTCAAGCAAGAATTATTCTTTGACTCTGTCCCTGAAGTGCTAGGTCATCTCAGTTTCTGCTTCTTGACCTTGATGCACATGAGCCTCTTCCTTCTTTTTCACAGCTTTCTAATAAACCTCTGAAGTAACCAATTCTTCAATGAAGTGAAATGACTTGTCTTATACATATCTATGTCTTTCTAATCCATTCTAATTTTGGCAATGCACAAAATAAACCGAAAAAGGACTGATAAATAATCGTGATAAATAGCAGAATCAATGACCCACACAACAGACATTTTATGTTTTCAGAAGTTTTCTACTCATAAAAAGCAAAACACAAAATCCTCAATATTCTGCCGTATAATAATGCCAGTAGTCATTGTCTTTTCAGGAAAGTCAAGGGAAGAAAATTAAGTATTTATATGTTAACACATTTCTGACACTGCTACTACATCAAGAGAGTAAACATACCTTATTTTTGGTATGAAGAAATTTACCCCATTCTGCAGCATCTACCTCTGAAAACAAAAATTGATACATGAGAAAGAAGTGGATGTTTTAATAACATTTTTCCAAGGCCTGTTCATTGAAAACTATGTGATTTTTTTTTTCAAGCAGCAAAAGAAGAATTAGTTAGCTTTCTACAGTTAGATGTTAAATAGCTCAGATTAGATTTATGATTCTGTCTATTGAAACATTGCACCTTACTACTATGTCTTATTTGTCTCACACAAGGTCCACCTTCCTAACTGTGGCTGAACCAATCCTACAATCTTTCAGACATGGTCTTATTCACTAAGTATCAGCCTGTAACAGAAAACAAAGTAATTACTAGCAATAGCTTAAAAAACCTGAAAAAAAAGGCTAGCTTTTAGCATCTTTGCTTTTACCATGCAAGTGAGATCAAATTACGGCTGAAAGAAAAAGTTAGAAAAATCTGTAGGACTAAAAGCAAGCAAACAGAAAATACACTAGAATTGTGCATAACGAAGAAGCCTTAGGAGAACATGTCTCTTCCCAAATCTGTCAAGTACCAAACACCTTAACTCTTGTCAGTCACCACTGAAGTCCAGAATTACTTGGGGACTATGCAAGACCAGCCCCAGAAGCAGCATAGGAGGTTTTGTTCAATTCCTGCTTTGTAGCACAGGCAGCAACTTGAGTCACACTGCAAGATACTCACACTTTCCCTCTTAGGTTTCCAAGTATGAGGGGAAAGTTCAATTTCCAATTTTTAGTTTGTGGTCATTTCCTCTCTTCTCCCTGACACAGCAATCTGTTCTACGAAAACAGTCTACAAGAAATCTGGCCTTTTGGCAAACACAGTTTACCTATAATCAAGCAATCTTTCAAAACATTTTTTCACTTAAGTTGAAATTTAACAAAATTAATCAACAAATATTTTTAAGGATTTGGGAATTAAAAGCACAGGAAGTTCTATGAAGCAGCAACAACACAGAAGAAAAGCAAAAATCATCTCATTCTAATGCAACAAGGTCAGAAAACTGAAAATCAATCAGATCACAAGACTCAGCAAAATAATCACCACAGTAGCAGAAGTGTAAAAGGAAAAGTGTTATCAATAACCATGTGGCATGAAATGTACGTGGTTAGTGTATACAAGCATGCACTTAAGGTGTAGGAAGAAAAAGCAAGTGGATAAAGGCAACCTTTAGAAAGGTGTCTTGGATTTTTCCATGTAGCAGGGTCTGCAGTTAAAGAGAAACAGCATTGAATGGCGTTTAACATTTTTAATCATAGTTAACATAGTATTATATTAATTGTCAGTACCAAATTCTATCACAAAGAGCACAAATTCATGCAGGTAGATGTGCATGCTATTCATTCTATTGATGAGAGTGTGTAACACTAACAGTATGAACAGAATTAACTAGACACACATAAATGATGCATATTAATCAGGTATTCTATACAACAAAGTTTACTTGATGATGATTATTATTGCCATTCACCTAATTCCAAAAGCTCAAAAGTATTTTCTTAACTGAGCACAGAAAACAGTACCATTGGGCTCCACAAAGTTGGACTTTTTTGGCAAAGTATGTTTCTCATCATTTACTCATGGTAAGAACCAGAAAGAGTAAAGAAACATTTTTAATGTCACTGGAAGTAGTGTTACTGTATGGGAAGGAAATCTGATGCTGTGCATCAGTATTTTTAAGACGCAATTAAAGAATTGCATCAGTTCTGAGACGGATTTAAGACGAGACAACATTTGCTTCAGCTTTCTCAACTTTTAATTTTTTCAAAGTATTTATGGAAATTCCATTACAAAAAAACCCCAGCTTCTTACTGAAGGGTTGATGAATTTACAACTCTATTTTCCTGTGATCTCTGTACAACACCCTGAAAGTGCAAGAAGCAAAACAAACTGGTGAAGACATTTTTGGTTTGTACCTGTTTGGTACAAACTGCAGGTAGCACAACAATCATCAACTCCTCTGTTTGAAAAGCTTAGTTCATCTGGAGGGGTAACGTCTTGCCCAGTCAAAGATGTGTGTATCATCCATAGAAATATGGGTTTGATGGACTGGATGAATTAAGGAAAAACTTGTAAAAAGCCAACTTTCATCCCTGCTGTTTTACAGGCACATGAGCTATGAAAAAACCATCACTAGGAGAAAGCTTTTGTTTGTCTTGGTTGGCAAACAGGCAAAAAGACATACCGGTGTCCAAAATAAGTGCCAGGGTTCCTTCATTCTAGGTTATTAAACAGGTTTATTTACTGTTCAGAGTAAACAAAGCAAAATGCACATAGAGCAAGAAACTACAATATCTTCAGTATTGTATTGTTCATCTCCTCTTAAAAATCAAATCTAAGAGAGCAAAGAGAGGCCTAAAGACAGGAAAAAAATATACAGCAAGATACTGCCACCATTACATTTGAAAGATATGGACCAAGCACTCTCTGGTAATGTCCCTCCTCGGGAGATGACTTCCTTCTCAGACACTGTTTTAGTCTTGAATTATTCTCTTTCTGGTGGCATGGAAATTTGCAGCTAGGTACTAAGTTTAGTTCTATGTATAAATAATTTTTTTTCACTATTATCTATAAGCTTCTTAAAATAAATATTAAAAAGACACACTCAAGTCAGAGAGACTGCATTTTAACTTGCTAATACCTATAGAAAAGTTTCCCAATAGATCTAATTTAATGGAAAGGAGTTTTTAGGAAAGGAGGCATCTTCTGCATTTCTCTAAATGTAACAATGCTCAAGGCAAGGAGAAAGTGTTTTAATTAGCCCACATTCAGCAACCCACTGTACTGGTTTACATGTAGGATGTTTTCTTATCACTCATTTAACTGGTAAATCAGTCTTCCCCCAGTTATGTTATTTTTTGGAAGCTTTTCTGGCAATATATCCAGAAGACTTAATCACCTGATTACATGAAAGATTAAATGCTAGATAAAGGTGCAAGGAAATGACACTCTGGTCATTACAAAATCCAGTATCACATATTATAAGAAATTATTAAAACAGCAGCTATTGAGAAGAAACAGACCCTGCTTTTAAAAAAAAAAAAAAACCCACCCCACCTCCCAAATAAGCAACAGTTTATACTTTTCTGGTTTTCCATATCCTGTAGTAAGACTTGAAAACCTTAATAAATACACAGGAAAAGCAGACAGATTACTTGATTTTTCTCAGGACTGCCCTCTACCAAATTGTACTTGTTATGTCCTACTCGACAACACACCTTTAAGAAGCTCAATACAATACAAAGATTACTGACTTCAGTTATTCATGTATCTCCTCTCCCTTTCTAAAGCAATAGAAGTGTTATGCATTTACAATGGGAGCACAGAGAAGCTGCTGGGAGTCATAAAAGGCCACCACCACAGAAGATTCCCTGCAGCATGGCAACAAGAACTTCCCAAATACTACCTTGCAAGGTTTCTAGTTTTCGTATCTTCACAGCTCCTGGACGCATAGATGACCTGTATGATTGTACTCTCTTTCCCCCAAGTTGTACCAGGTCATCCTTTCCTAGCCCTCTTTCTCTAAATTAAAAAAAAAAAAAAGAACTTGTGAGGAAAACGTGCACTTCTTCCAATCCCTTCTGTGGGTTGTACCATTTTTCCTATCCTCGACACCAACTAGATTGCAAGCACTTTTGGGGGAAAGCTCTTTTTCTCTAGTGGTTCTACAAAGCCAAGTCCAGTGAAGCAGGCCACACTGTTTGGGAGTGTTGGGGTTTTGGGAGTTCCCTTTCTCTTGAGGAATTTTCTCCCATTTATGTTACCGAAGCAACAGATTGCTGGGTACTTGGGAGAAACAAAAGAACTGGCCATGGAGAAGAGGAGTCCATTTGGGCCACTGTCTTCACCTGGCTGTGGCCGGGACGCTCGGCTCGCTGTGGAGACGGGGAGAGATGCGGCCATTCTCTAGTCAGCACTGCAGGCTTCCTGCTGTTTTTTTCCTCCCTGCTGGAGAAACCCCAGGATCCAAAACCTGTCCTTCCTTGCCTCGCTGGGAGTTGGGCTGCAGACCCTGCTGCCTCAAGCCTTTGCTACTCTGTAGCCCTGCTTGTCCTGCCTCGCTGAGACCTCCGGGGATTCCTACCACAGCTCCGGCAGATACATCTCACCTGCCACCCGGAATTGCTGCTCCTACTGCTGCTCCAGCCTGCCTGGACAGGAGAGCCCTGACAGACACCAGGATCAGCTGCCCAGGGAGGTTTGTGAAGCCTTTCTTCCATCCCTTCCCGGATCCCAGGCGGCCACCACTGCATGCTCCCTGAGCTCGCTCTGGAGCGCCCCCTGCAGAGGCAGGGGAACCATCGCACTGCCCTGCTCACCGGGAGCCGCCAGCGCCCCTGGAGGCTGTGACTGGGTTTGTGGTTCTGTCTTGCTGTCACTGCCATAGTTATTGGTTGTTTGTTTGCCTGTTTATATATCTGTATTTTAGTAAAGAACTGTTATTCCTATTCTTTATATCTTTGCCTGAAAGCCCCTTAATTTCAAAATTATAATAATTCAGAGAGAAGGGGGTTGCATCTGTTATAAATGAAACTGCCAATTAGATTGAATTAATAAATTGCGTGAGCCAAATTATTAATATAAAAACAAACAGAATTTATTTTATGATCAAACTGACATTCATTGAATAGCCACTATAAAGAAAGGCAGGGCCAAGCCTAGGTTCTTGACTCTGGGTGACACATACACAGCCCTGAACACCAGCAGTTAGGGATGGTAGTGCACACCTTCAAGGTTTTTGAGTCCGGTTTTTATACTGTTTTTCTTGCCCCTGGCTAGGGAATCCTTTGTCCTTTTCATTTTTGATGGTCCTCTGGTCCAGTGATCAGGGGTCCATTTAGATGTTGATGTGTTCAGGGACTCTCTTTGTATTTCGGTTGATATTTTCCAGTAACCCATCTTAGCGTTTCTGGTAAAGGATCTGTTCAGATGATGATATTTCCAAGAAATCCTTGTGTGATTAAAATGAAGAGTCTTGAGCAAGAGGTCCATTCATCAGCAGTGTCCAGGGAGTAACAGATCATATCTATTACTCCTTTCAGATGGAAAGGATTCTCCAACTGGGCAGAATGAATTCGTAGTAGATTGATGAGCCAGATGGATATCTGGCTTCCTGGTGGTAGATCACTTCTCCTCTCAGGTTTGCCTTCACTTCTTATGCTAATTTACACCTTCGGGAGAGGTGTTTTGTAACTTTGAGCAAGGTGCCAGGAAACATGTCAAGGTATATTCAAAGCACTACATATTTGGACATGAGTACAAAGTACAATCTGCTCTATTTCACATTCATAACCTATCTTGATATTTTTTAATTTCTTATGAATTTTGACTTATCTATAACACATCCTTCATTTCAAGGGAGGCTCCTGCCTTCCTTAGCAGACATCTGTCTTTTCAAACCAAGACAGTTCTTGGTGCCCAACAGGGGGCCTCGAGGGCATTAAAAAAAGGAATCACAGTCCCTGGGTAACCCAATTTTGTGTGCTGGATATAAGAACCTTGTTAGGCAGCACTATGTGGTCTGGTTTACCCTGGTTCAGGTGTCACGTGGTCGTGGCTATATTCTTCCCCTTTGCAGCTCCTTACCTAAACATGGGTCCTTTGACTAAGACTACCATTACTGTTATCCAGTTAGTGCTGGGGGTCGATAAGGTGAGGAATTCCTGGGGTTTTAACTTCCTCTGGAATGTGGGAACATGGATAAAGGGTTATACACTAAGTGAATGTTTTGGGGGTTATTCCTTCTGTGAGGAAATGACACCAGGAGAAGCTTTCTCCCAGCCCCTCAAACAGTTCTTTGGGCCTACCCCACTAGTTTTCGAAGGGTTTATATTTCCCCTAGGTACTAGCCAAGTGTTGTTGATAGGTTTACTCTATCTGGCACTGTTGATAGCTCTACTCCATTTAGCACTCAAAGATAAAGTAAAATTGACTTGTATAACTACCCAGGCTCCTGCCCCAGAGCCTAGAGATGCTGCCTCACAAACTGACATGGCCCCAGAGACTAGAGATTGGGCCCCAGAGCCTGATGCTGCCTCAGAGCCCAACACAGCCCCAGAGACTAGAGGTCCTGTCCCACAGCCTGATACTACCCAACAGCCCACCTCAGAAATGGACCACCAAAACTGGATGGGGGTACTGGTGAAGAGGATGCAAGAGATGTGCCAGGAAATGGGCCAGATGCGCCAAGAGATGTGCCAGGAGCGCAAGGAAATGTGTCAGGAGATGGGCCAGATGTGTCAGGATATATGCCAGGTGCTGAGGGAATACACCACCCCAGCTAGTGAAAAACCCTCTCCCTGCCCCAAAGAGGGTGAGTCCAATGGTGCAGCAGTGGAACCCACGGATGTTACAACTGTCCAGGTTCCAGCTGAACCAGAAGGGCAGTCAGAAGGCCAGTCACAGCCAGCAGCAGTTGCCCCTGTGCAGAGGAGGAAGTATAAAACCAAATCAGTAAGACCAGTTAATGATGATGAGGAACCAGGGCCCTCACAACCAGCAGGAGAGCCTGAACCTGAAATCATCACTGAGTCCTTGTTGTACGACAGTCTCCGTAACATGTGAAAAGACATTGTGCGGCGGGGACATGAGCCTTATACAACCTGGCTTCTTCGGGTTTGGGACCTTATGGATACAGGTGTGCAACTGGACAGTGGGGAGACAAGGCATTTGGGTTCCTTGGCCCAGGACTTGGGTGTGGACCGGATATTTGTGTGGGAGCCAGGGCCCATTTCTCTCTGGGAGTGGCTTTTAATGAGTGTAAGAGAAAGGTTCATTCACAAAGACAGAATGCAAGAGTACCATCATAGGATGCAGTGGAAGACACTCGAAGAAGGGATCCAGCAGCTAAGAGAGGTAGCAGTATTAGAGGTACTCTTTGGGAGGGATGGAGAGCATGATAATGACCCTGACAAGGTCAAGTACACAGGGCAGAAGTTGTGGAACTTGGCTAAGCTAGGGCCACAGCAATACACCACCTTCATTGCAACTATTAATGCTGATGACAACCGAGAAACAGTGGGCTCTGTCGCCAACAAGCCGAGGAATTATGATAGTATGGTCAATGGCCCGCTGAAAGCCCATGTCTCTGCTGTGGTTAAGGACCTCAAAGAAGAGATAAAAGAGATGAGAAAGGAGATGAGGGAAGAGATGAGGGAGGCGATGAGGAAGATCAGTGTGGCACCAGTGCGAGTCACAGGCCCCCAAGTCAGAGCCTGACATCCCCCAGCTAGAGAGAGGGTACACGCCTGGAGTTTGAGCTGTGGTCTTTTCTCCATGACTGTGGGGAAGACATGAGAATGAGAAATGGGAAACCCACTTCTGTCCTGGCCGCACAGGTGCGTGAACTCAAGGGGGGAGGCACTAATCGAGGGGGCTCTGCTAAGGTGAAAGTAGCCTCAGCCTCCTGTGACCGGACTGCCAGGTATTACAGAAAGGATGATGACATGTCAGACCCCCTTGAAGGCACCTCTACCATTTATGCCCAGGGAGAGAATGATAACCAAGGCTAGAGCGGCCCTGCCTCTAGCCAGGAAGAGGCACGGGAGAACCGTGGTTTTTGGACAGTGTGGATCCAATGGCCTGGCACATCAGAGCCAGACCATATGAAGCGTTGGTTGATACTGGTGCACAATGTACTCTAATGCCATCAAGACATGTGGGGACAGAACCTGTGTCTGTTGCTGGGGTGACAGGGGGATCACAGCAGCTGACCCTGTTAGAAGCCAAGGTGAGCCTGACTGGGAAGGAGTGGCAGAAACATCCAATTGTGACTGGCCCAGAGGCCCTGTGCATTTTGGGCATAGACTTCCTCCAGAACGGCTGTTACATAGACCCAAAAGGACTTAGACGGGCATTTGGGATTGCTGCTGTGGAGCCAGAGGGCACTAGGCAATTGAACACTCTGGATGGACTATCAGAGTGTTCCTCTGCAGTTGGACTCCTGAAAGTAGAAGAGCAACAAGTGCCAATTGCCACCTGGACAGTGCACCACCGGCAGTATCGGACAAACCAAGATGCTGTGATTCCCATCCACAAGATGACCCATGATCTGGAGAGCAAAGGGGTGGTCAGCAAGACCCACTCACCCTTCAACAGCCCCATCTGGCCTGTGCACAAGTCTGACGGAGAATGGAGACTGACTGTGGACTATCGTGCATTGAATGAAGTGACTCCACCACTGAGCGCTGCTGTGCCGGACATGTTGGAGCTCCAGTACGAGCTGGAGTCCAAAGCAGCAAAGTGGTACGCCACTATTGACATTGCTAACACATTCTTCTCCATTCCTCTGGCACCAGAGTGCAGGCCTTAGTTTGCCTTCACCTGGAGGGGTGTGCAGTACACCTGGAACTGACTGCCCCAGGGGTGGAAACACAGCCCCACCATCTGCCATGGATTGATCCAGGTTGCACTGGAAAAGGGTGAGACCCCAGAACATCTGCAGTACATTGACGACATCATTGTGTGGGGCAACGCAGCATCAGAAGTATTTGAGAAAGGAGAGAAAGTCATCCAGATTCTCCTGGAAGCCGGTTTTGCCATCAAAAAGAGGAAAGTCAAAGGACCTGCCCGAGACATCCAGTTCTTGGGAGTAAAGTGGCAAGATGGACGGCATCAGATTCCAACCATTAAGATCACTGCAATTTCTCCACCGACCAACAAAAAGGAAACACAAGTTTTCCTAAGAGCCATAGGTTTTTGGAGAATGCACATTCCTGAATACAGCCAAATTGTGAGCCCTCTCTACCTGGTCACCCGCAAGAAGAACAATTTCCACTGGGGCCCTGAACAGCAGCAAGCCTTCGCCCAGATCAAGCAGGAAATCGGTCATGCAGTGGCCCTTGGCCCAGTCAAGACAGGACCCGAGGTGAAGAACGTGCTCTACTCTGCAGCCGGGAACAAGGGTCTGCCCTGGAGCCTTTGGCAGAAGGTGCCTGGAGAAACTCGAGGCCGACCACTGGGATTCTGGAGCCGAAGCTACAGAGGTTCTGAGGCCAACTTACACTCCTACCGAGAAAGAAATCTTGGCTGCCTATGAAGGAGTCCAAGCTGCCTCAGAAGTTATCGGTACAGAGGCACAACTCCTCCTGGTACCCCGACTACCAGTGCTCGAGTGGATATTCAAGGGAAAGGCTCCTTCCACCCATCACGCCACAGACGCTACTTGGAGCAAATGGATAGCCCTCATCACACAGTGCGCCCGAATTGGGAACCCAAATCGCCCTAGGATCTTAGAAATAATTACAAACTGGCCAGAAGGTGAGATCTTTGGATTATCAGAAGAAGAAGAAGAAGAGCAAGTGATCCGTGCTGAGGAAGCCCCACCATATACAATGAGCTACCAGAGAGCGAAAGACAATATGCCCTCTTCACTGATGGTTCCTGCAGGATTGCGGGTGCTAGCCGGAAATGGAAAGCTGCTGTATGGAGCCCCACACGCCAAGTTGCACAACCTACCGAAGGGGAAGGTGGATCGAGCCAGCTGGCTGAACTCAAAGCCCTCCAACTAGCTCTGGACACTCCTGAAAGAAAGAAGTGGCCAAGGCTCTACCTCTACACTGATCCATGGATAGTAGCCAGTGGTCTGTGGGGTTGGCTGGAAAGGTGGAAAAGGGCCAACTGGCAGCATAGAGGAAAACCAATCTGGGCTGCTGATGACTGGAAAGACATTGCACTCGGGTAGAGAAGCTACCTGTGGAAGTCTGCCATGTAGATGCCAATGTCCCCAAGAGTAGGGCTAATGGAGAACATCGTAACAACCAACAAGTAGATCAGGCTGCGAAAATAGAGGTGTCCCAAATAGACTTGGACTGGCAACATAGAGTTGTTCCTAGCTTGATGGGCCCATGATGCCTCAGGCCATCAGGGCAGAGATGCCACCTATAAGTGGGCACGAGACCGAGGGGTGGATCTAACCACGGACAGTATCTCCCAGGTGATCCATGAATGTGAGACATGTGCTGCCATCAAACAGGCCAAGCGGGTGAAGCCCCTGTGGTATGGTGGACGATGGTCCAAATACAAGTATGGGGAGGCCTGGCAGATTGATTACATCACACTGCCTCAGACTCGCCAAGGCAAGCGCTATGTGCTCACCATCGTGAAGCCACCACTGTGTGGCTGGAGACCTACCCTGTGCCTCATGCTAGAGCCCAGAACATCATCTTAGGTCTAGAAAAGCAAGTCCTTTGGAGGCATGGTACCCCTGAGAGAATTGAATCTGACAATGGGACTCACTTCAAGCACAGCTTTATCTAGCCCTTATCCGGGCTAGACATCATGACATTGAGTGGGTGTACCATATCCCTTACCATGCACCAGCTCCAGGCAAAGTGGAATGGTGCAATGGACTGTTGAAAACCACTTTGAAAGCACTGGATGGGGAGACTTTCAAAAACTGGGAGATGCATTTAGCAAAAGCCACCTGGTTAGTTAACACACGAGGTTCCACCAACCAAGCAGGCCCTGCCCAATCTGAACCCCTACAAACAACAGATGGGGATAAGGTTCCAGTGGTACACATGAGAGGTATGCTTGGAGAAACTGTTTGGGTTAATTCTGCCTTGAGCAAAGACAAACCCATCCGTGGGGTTGTCTTCGCTCAGGGACCAGGTTGCACCTGGTGGGTGATGCAGAAAGATGGAGAGACGCGATGCATACCTCAAGGGGACCTTGTTCTGGGCTAACTACCCATGGTACTGCACTTGTATCAGTGTCTGTATGTATATATGTATAGAGGTATATAATTCAAGTGATGCATGTGTGTATATAGTTAAAAGAGTTATGCTTGATGTAACATGTTAGTATGGGAAAAACTTAGGAGTGGATAATGTTGGGGTTTTGGGAGTTCCCTTTCTCTTGAGGAATTTTCTCCCATTTATGTTACCGAAGCAACAAACTGCTGGGTACTTGGGAGAAACAAAAGAACTGGCCATGGAGAAGAGGAGTCCATTTGGGCCACTGTCTTCACCTGGGTGTGCCTGGGACGCTCAGCTCGCTGTGGAGACGGGGAGAGATGCGGCCATTCTCTAGTCAGCACTGCAGGCTTCCTGCTGTTTTTTCTCTCTGCTGGAGAAACCCCAGGATCCAAAACCTGTCCTTCCTTGCCTCGCTGGGAGTTGGGCTGCAGACCCTGCTGCCTCAAGCCTTTGCTACTCTGTAGCCCTGCTTGTCCTGCCTCGCTGAGACCTCCGGGGATTCCTACCACAGCTCCGGCAGATACATCTCACCTGCCACCCAGAATTGGTGCTCCTACTGCTGCTCCAGCCTGCCTGGACAGGAGAGCCCTGACAGACACCAGGATCAGCTGCCCAGGGAGGTTTGTGAAGCCTTTCTTCCATCCCTTCCCGGATCCCAGGCGGCCACTACTGCATGCTCCCTGAGCTCGCTCTGGAGCGCCCCCTGCAGCCGTGAGGGAAACCATCGCACTGCCCTGCTCACCGGGAGCCACCAGCGCCCCTGCCGGCTGTGACTGGAACTGCACCAAAGGGGAAAAGTGAGAGAGGCTGTGACTGGGTTTGTGGTTCTGTCTTGCTGTCACTGCCATAGTTCTTGTTGTTTGTTTGCCTGTTTACATAGCTATATTTTAGTAAAGAACTGCTATTCCTATTCTTTATATCTTTGCCTGAAAGCCCCTTAATTTCAAAATTATAATAATTCAGAGAGAAGGGGGTTGCATCCTTCATTTCAAGGGAGGCTCCTGCCTTCCTCAGCAGACATCTGTCTTTTCAAACCAAGACAGGGAGCTAGGGGTAAGAGAATCCTATCTGAAGTGGAGAGCAAAAGCCTGAAAAAACAGTGTTGATGTGTCAAGGAATGGATCTGTATTAATTACTCCTGTGTCAATTCTGTCTGTTCAGAATTTGAACAATGTTCAGTTTCCTATCCTGGAACAACAATGTCTTGGGGTGACTAGATGTTATATTCCCTATTCGATGCTCCATGCCCAGAAATTGGTTGTATGCCTTTCTGTGTTTTTGGACTGAGCCTGAGTGGAGAGAGAGAACTGAGCAAACTTCTAAACAGTGGCTCAAGGACAGAGATAAGGAACTCTCTCCCTGAGGTGTTTTTTTTTTTTTTTTTTTTTTTTCTCCTGGGATCTTCAGCTCGTTTCCTCCAGAGGGTTGAAATTTTCCCTGGAATTTTGGGTTTTTTCCTCTTCTTTTCTGGATTGCGTCACATCAGAACATCAGGACTTTTTTTCATCGAGGTGGAGGGCCTGGGGGAGGGCCCACCTCATCCCCGCTCCGAGGAGGAGAGAGAATACCTACACAAGGACTTCGATTTTCTTTTTCCCAGGTTTCTTTTCCTCTATAGCGAGGGAGGCTTATTGTTTATCATTATTATCCTTTACCTGTGTGTTTGTTGAATAAATAGCTTTTATCACTTTCACTTTCTTTCGAGGAAAAAGTTTAATTTTTCCTGAACCTGGCAGGGGGGAGGGGTGGTTTATAACCTACCTTCTCTGAGGGAGTATATTTCTAAATTTGGCTAAACCAGCTCAAACAACAACAAAAATGGAACCTATAAGCATTTACTACTTGGCCACTGGTATGTTCTCTCTTATTTTCCATTTCTGAGCTACTATTATAGGTCTTCACTGCAAGACTAATTTAATAATTCACAAGTCTAGGCCCAGTTCTCTGATAAGTGCTGCTTCTCTTGCAATTTGATCAGACAACACCACAGTGTGCTATCACCACATCAAACACACCCTATATGCTGAATCACTAGAGGCCAACAATAAACAGCAAAAGCATGATGAGAACATTTCCTTCACATCAAATTACACACAATTCTCTGCAGAATATACAGATCAGTCTGAAAAAACATGTTATAAAATACAGAACTTCGTATTTAATGGAAAATTTATCTCTGGTATTTTGTGACTCTCTTGATTTATTGCAGTGACCACAGGACAAGGGTATCATTTCTCCCTCCTTAACTGAATAGCACAGCAGTCAAAAGCGTGTTAAAAACTGGGAAGCCTTCTGGATGCCAATGCTCCAACAGATAAAACTTAAGCTTGTAAGAACCACAGAGTAACAGCTATTTTGAAACGGCTGTTTCAAACACTAATAGAGCAACCATTAGGATGGATACAACTGACAATCACAAAACAGAAGTCAAAAGAAGAGACAGTTGTATAAAAATATCTGTGCGTAGAGAGTTCAATGCCAGCATTCAGAAAGCAGCATGCCAAGACTGATACTCTCTTGTCTAATATTCAACTTTTAAAGAAGAAAACCCTCATCTGGATAAAATCCTTTTCTGCAAGATTATTTCCCTCTGGGAAATCCCAAATCCATATTCAACCCTACCTCAACATCCACCTCATTACACACACAATTACCTCTAAAATTGGACCTCTAATGGCACTTATTACAATGTCACACAGCACAGCCAGGATAAGAAGTTGACATCTTTTTTCTTTCCAAGCTACTTGATCCCATCTTCTCAGATGTAACATCACAGTCTGTATATAAGCTAAACCAGAGCAGTGACAACACCATCTAGACCATGATTTGGCTGAATTTGGGAAAGAAGAGACATTTCAAACTCAAGTGGTAAATTATAAATGTTTCCCTGGTTTTACCAAACAAGCCCACATCTCTCTCAGAGGAACAAGATGAGCTTATAACGTGTACATATTGCATATTGATTGTTTTCCCCCAAAAAATCTAAGTAAGCATCATAAATAATAATTTACCCCCACATCCTTATACATCTTAAATTGAAAAGCCAAATCCTTAGATCAAATGCAACCTACAACAGAAAGGCTCTGCCTTTATGCAGAATACTCCAATTTACAAAACCTCCTCTTACACCTGTAAAGTTTCAAAGAAGAACAAAATAATATTTTACCCTACAACTCAGAATCCAAGCATTCTGAGAAGTTCTAGAAATACAAACTATACACTGCATAGTACCAGCAATGTTAAATTCCATTTAAAGACCTAAAATATGCCATTTCTAAAAAGTTGCACAGAGACTGAATTCTCAATTCTTGGAAGGTTTAAGACCCAAACAGATAAAGACCCAAGAAACCCGGTCTTGAGTTCAGAGTTGGCCCTATTTTGGGGAGGCTGGACTAGAGGTCTCCTGAGATGACTTCCAGCCTGATTTGTCCCTACAATTTCTCACATGGTTTGAGTGCTAATTGTTGCGAACCCTGTGTTCTCTGCTTGTGACAATAATTAAGATTGGAGTCTAAACAGCACAATACTAGTAACTGTCCTTCAGAAATCAAAGGCCAGAAATATTATAGGAAAACAAATACTGTAAAGAACTTCTGATACTTTATTATTGTCAAATTATAAATTAAGAAAAATTTGAACATGATGAGAATTAAAACTTATAGCCCCGAGTTTATCACGTCAACAAAAGTGTGTGCAGTTGTTAGTCTACATAAAAAATCTAAGATGTATCTTACAATCAGAAGGTAGATATGCCCCTGCTGCTCCTTCCTAAGATCAGGAGCATTAGTTGGTATAAAATGAGCATTGAAACTCCCAAGGGACAACTGAGATCACTTTAATGATCTGCTGAAGGATAAAAGAGAAGCAGTACAGAAGACAAGCTTCAAACTAAACAGCTACAGAACATTTAAAGTGTTGTGCTTGATGCACTTGGAGTCTCTCAGTGCAGCCCAGTAAGGTGACACCTGTAAGCTACAGAACGTGTCAATTCAATTAGTTTTGCATCTACTACAAGCTTGTTTTCATTTCTCCTTCTTTCACTGCATTGACAACTTACCTATTTCCTACCCTCCTTCTAAAAACTCTCTTACTCATCACCCTCTTAATGAAATACTTTATTTATACAGCAAAAAAGTGGAGGGGGCAAGAAACACACACAAGAAAACCATGTTCTCTACATTCTAGACAATTATCTTCATAACCAAAATGCTTTCTTTGTCCTATTTTTCTCAAAAGAAATTCACAAGAAAAGAAAGCTTAAAACATTAAAGATATTTTGAATACCGAAAAGATTCTGACTCTGTGACATTCGCTAAATGGACCAAACAAATGTGACAACAGCTGTGTTTTCTTCCAAGCAAGTTTTTAAAAGCACCCTAGAGTTTTAAGATTACAGCAACTGATTTTTCATTTAAAAGAACAAGAAATATTTGAATTCTCTTTCCAGAAAAGCCAAACACATTCTTGGCTCACTCTTACCATTTTCATCTCCAGCTCCTTTCCGACCATCCTCTGGGGAAACATGCACCAGCTGCAGAATAAGGGGTCTCCGGGTGACAACTCCAGTACCTCGTGGGAGCAGATCCCTCCCCACAAGACTTTCCAACACAGAACTCTTTCCACTGCTCTGAAAAGCAGAATATAGCTACATTACTTTCTTAAACATAAAAATGCTGTGACATTTTAGTTTGCTTTCATCTGGCCTGCAAACAGCACTCTGTTTTGTCCTCTGCTATAGAGTGCCTGAAGGAGCATATGACAGACTCCCTGCAGACACAGCAGACTCAATGCACAGGCACCGAAGGACACAAATCTGCTACAAGCCAGTAACCATCTAAACCTGCTTGGCTTATCTATCTACATGGTTTCTAAGTGTCTCATGGTTTTTATCTCTTAAAATTAAACTAAACACATAACAGGTTTCAGAAAAATTAATCTCCTATTAACATTTTCTACCACAAACATCAAACTCTCCAGAAACATTTCCAGGGAAAATGCTTTGCTTTATAATGATCAGAAAGAAATTCTGTGTCTTGTACTATGTCATCTTCTAACATCTTGGAGTAAAACTATGTAAACTGAGGAATTTAACCTTCTGTTAGCATTTGTTAGAATTAACATGGGCTTGGCTGAATTAAATACCAGCAGCAGTATTACACAAACATATATTAACTATGTATATTTGAGCACATTAAGGTGCTACAATGTTATACTCCTCTCAGTTTGAATGTTGGGTGGGTGGGATTTTTTGTTTGGGTTTTTGGGTTTGTTTGGGGTTTTTTGTATCAGTTTCATAAATACAGACATTGTTTTACATCCTAAACATTGAAACAAACATTGTTTCATGGCATCCCACACTCTCTCTGTATATATTTAAGTATTTACAACTTCATTGACTGCAAACATCTGTCTAAATAACAACAAACTGTAAAAAGTTTGGGAATACTTAATTACAAATACTCTTTGAGCATCTATATTTCAAATGTTCTCCTGCAGGACTTTTGTATAAGATTCACAATTGGTCCAACAAGCAGCTGTGAAAACCTGGGTTTTAGAAGTGATTTCAGACCAGTACCACATTAAAACTAACAATAAACAACAGACTCAGCTATGTCAACAGAATATACAGTCTGATTGAGATTTTGTCTTTTTAATAATACTGTATTCAACTCTTCCAGTTTTTTGCAGCTCTAAGTCTACATAAAGATGCCATAAGAAACTCTGTTCTGACAGTAATTGCCACCATGCAGGAAATGTTTCTGTATTAATGCAACTACTAAACAATTCTTTTGTTTGCTAAAAAACAAACAAACAACAAAAAAAAGAAAACAACCCAAGAAAAGGATACCAGCAGATGCTTCTGACAGCTGGAATGTGCATTATGTAACTCCTATAGAAATCCCACTCAGCCTACCAGTTGTGAAATAATGGATTTGAGACTTCAAGTAAATGAGTATATAACGTAACATAACATGATATAAAAGAAGTGATGAGCATCTTTAAATCTCACACATTTAGTGACATTAGGTGACTTTTGTAAAAATGAAAAATACATCAGAGGTCAAGCAATACATTACTATCAGACAGCACATTTCTACTAGTGCAGTAAAACAAGACATGAATATATCATATAAGCTTTATAACTTATTGAAATAGGACTTGTACCCAGAATTACAAAATAAATATTAAAATACAAGGCAAAACCCCTAGAAAGTCTGAACAGCAACAAAGGAAAGCCTTTTACTGTACCGCTTTATTGTATATGCTTTATGGCAGAGAAAAAAAAAGATGTATCAAAAATAACATTTATCTCAATAGGCAAATAACATACCAAAGCAGATTATGTATATTTGTCAGAGTAAATCTAAATCAAATTTGACAGCAGTCAAGATCAATGGTCTAGAAAGACTTGGAAACAGAGCAAGGTCAAACAGAAATATAGCCTTATTAAGATTTGTTTTTCTTTCAAAAGACTCCCCTAGAAAGTAATTAATAATTTTCTTCAACTTTCCTTCTCCAAACCAACTTTGGGAACCTTCCCTGCAAGGAGCTTACAACAGACCATTGGGCACTGAACTCTTCCCAAAATAACTTAAGAAAAACCTGACCAAAGCATGAACTAGGTCTGCAAGCCTTCCTAATAGAGTTCCTGTTCTAGCACACTTTTGAAGAATTACTGAAATTACAGACTGTGAAAAATCAAACTTCACAGTGAAAAATAACAAACCACTTCTCAACAAACTTACTTAAAACAAGTGAAATGTCTAACCAAAAAAAAAAAGGGGAGATTATAAAGGTTTATCTGCTGCACTGGAAAAAAAAAAAACAAACCACAAAGAAGACCAGTGTTTCACTTATTAAAAATATTTCAAACATTAAGAGGCATCTTGATGTGGCACTTGGGGATATGGCTTAGGGGTGATTATGCTGGGTTGATGGTTGGACTAGATGATCTTAAAAGGTCTCTACCAATCTTGATGATTCCGTAGTCTCTTCAGCAAGATTTCTTTGACATGGCAAAAAATGATCACTCAGTCTCAAAAGGCTGGAGATTGGACTTAGATGAAGTGGCTTCTCATGAACATATAATCCAAGCACATAAGGTATAGTAATAAATAGCTGGAATCCTTATCAAGAACCTCATCCTGAAAGGAAACCAAAAATCCATAGGACAAGCTGCAGCACACTGCTGCTCTTTAGTCTTTCCAAAGGAGTGGTAATGCAGGAAGCTAAAATGGGCATAAACCAAGCTACGTCTAGAAGTAACCCACTTTGTCTTACACCACTCCCAATTATCTCCAGATGAAGAAGGAACAATCTGGATCCTTTGCAAACACACTAAATGAAACATTACAGTACTCCATGCATCAGGAAATTCTTTCAAATTGCATTACATTCCCAACTAAAGCAATCTGTTGTTGGAATACAATTATCTAATGATGCACTTCTTAATCTGGACTCCTTAGCATCCATTACCAAGAATTGTCTGGGAACACACTGAGGAAGGCAGTAAGCACAAAGCTGATCTTGTTCTGCCAGTGAGATATGGGTCTGTTAGGAATACAAAGTCAGTTCAGTCAGTCCTTCAAATAATACATGTAGAGGGAGACTAATACCAATGACCAAAGGTACCACAAAAATTTTAGGTGAATCTGCAGAAGCATCACATTTGTTCTGCCATCTCAGTGAAATGCTTGTCATGATTTTAAGCATGGACTGAAATCCACAAAATCATTTAATGATGAGTCCAGAAAAGCATTAGCAAACTCTAACTTTTCACAGAAGATGAGGCAGGTTTTCCCTCTGGACCCTAATATCTGATCCTAATTTGAAATATTTATTAGCCGTGATATCTAGAGGAAGTTAATAGAGATTGCTCAAAAAAAAAAAAAAAAAAAGAGGGAGCAAATACAAGAACATCTTGTGTCACTCCTTTAACCTTTGTGTCAAACTTCCATGGCTGTGTTTTACACTCTGCTCTGTCAACTGCCATTAATCTCACAGAGAAACAGCTGAGTCTGGTGGATGGTAAAACCATTCTCCCCAGAAGTACTAAGATAAAAAGAGATGATGCACACAGGACTTCAGTATTTTACATCATATATACTGTCAGAGTGTGTTTAAACCTTATCAGCATTCTCATTGCCTCTGTAACACCTGTGCATTCATCTTTGTTTAGTTTAATCTGAAGATGATGTTGACAATCAAAGATGAAGGGCAGTCACTAGGAAACCATTGTGCACTTATTCTCCCAAATTAAGAAGCTGCAAGCTGTAAGAATTGATTCACTCCAAAAAGCCAGCATCTCTACTTTTAAGAGTCCTCCTGAGGTTGCTCTGCCTCCCTGTCCTTCATTACTTCTTTGCTTGTTCCCGCATATTTCAGCTGTGTGCATTTAAGTATCAAAAGGCATTTGCTCCCATCCATTACACTAATTCTTAAGAGAAAATGTGGGTTACAATCTGCTGCATTACAAACCACAGTTTTAGGAATTCAGAAGCAGCACACAGCAAATGCATGATTTTTTTAATTGTCCAGCTTCATAAATAGCCAGAGATGTGACTTTCAAAAACACTTTAGGGTCATTGACAAGTGAAATGGAAGAGACTGTCTTGAAAATGCTGAAGTAACACTATGAGCAACCATTCACATTCACCCCATCCCATTTACTTCACTGGTTCTCTTACGCTATTTCCACATCCTCATTAACATTCCTATTTTAGAAGACTTGTGCCCTACACCAAACAGAATGGAAAGATGTTTTCTCCATATCAAAAAAAGAACCCTGATCTAATCCTCTTGCACCATGGAGTTATTTTCCACTTTTACACCTGTCTATAGGGACAACAGCCTACAACACCCTGATGGCGAAGACCAGGGCAGAGAAAGAATCAAGTGCCTCAGCATTGTCCATATTTGCTGCCACTAGATCACCTGCCACAGTCAGCAGCAAGCCTGTATTATCCTCATTTCTCTTCTTTCTTAACTGCTGATACAGTGCTGGAAGTTCCTATTACCTTTGATGTCCCCTAGCAGTAACAGTGGCTTTCTCAATACCATCTCTGCCTATGCAGGCAGTATTTTCATATCCCTGAGCGAGCTTGTCCTCATTTCTACCTCCTGCATGAGTCTTCTGCGCTGAGGCTGAGTCATGAGTTCCCTCAGTACTGCTCTCCTTAGATCTCCACTCATTTTCCTGAGCAAGTGTACAGACTATTGTTATGTGCTCAGTGAGGTTGTCCTTAAACGAATGACAGGGATCTTGTGATTCACAGCCCTTTAGCTCACGGGGTCCCACCAATTAGCACAGTAAATAAGCAAAGGTAGCTCTTACTCTTATGAAATCCACAAAGCAATAAGGCAAATTAACACAAGGCCCACCTGGAGTCTCACTGATGCACCATCAAATTTCTTACAGTCACTTGCTCAGATTGTTGACCGTTGTATATTTCAAGTATTATTAAAATAATAATGAACTTGTATCAGCTCCAACAAATTTCAAGTCCTCTTACAAGCATCTCCTGCCTTCCTTTGTCTATCTTTAGACTTCATAATGTCTTTGTGGAGCTAATGCACAATATATCATCTGTGGAAAAAAAACCTTTTTAAGGAAACATGTCCAACAAATTACTGGGAAACTTTCAAAACCAAAAATTAGTTGAAAGGAGTGGAAAACTTAGTTCACTGCTTTTGAACAGGGCAAACTGATAACTTTTTTTACTATCTCATCCAATAGGAAAAAAATGCAAAGTACTCCTTCAACACAACACGGACTTAACTACAGGACAGCCCAAGAAAATAGAGGCAGTGATTTCAGAATTTTCTGTAACTTCTGGAGTGGCACAACAACACAAACATTTGAGAATGACAGTAAGGAACAGTGAAGTAAGAGAGACTTCTCAATGAGACACAATAATTCCTGAAGAGTTCCATTAAGGAAAGCAAGACATCTGCTTTGACACCTGAGATGAAACGGTGGGAATTTTGCCGTTTCTGTCATACAAGAGGTATAAAAGTCCTGCTGGTGGTAAATCATGCTCTTGGCAATACATACATATACAATCTCCTACATTTTCATTCTATCATTGGGAAATAAGAGCTAATGCATTTGTGCTGGGATCTCATCCACAGGAATATTGCCCAAATTGGTGCTTTAAAAAGTTATTTACAGTAGCCATCCTAGAAGAGTTCAGCCTGCTGTAACTAAAGAGCAGCAGTATTTTTTTTCTTTCCTTATTTTGCAAATACGAATTATTCTGGAATAAAAGATGAGTATACATGCAATTTCAGAGCAGTTCCACAAGCGAACTGCTTTGCTTGGAACAGCTAATATAACAAAATTTTCCTATTCAAACTAGGAATGCCTCGAGCTAGGCTGGTTGTAAACAGCTAACAAATTTAAAAATTTATTTACTAACCAGAAAATAATGTCAAAGCTAAAAGCAGGCCAAATGAATTATCTTAAGACATTGTTTGAAACAAAATTACACCTCTAAAAGATGCAAAAGAGACAACAGGCTGATCCAAACTTGAGAAAGCAGTGAAACCAGCATAATGCACTGCTCATTGTTGCAAAATACATGCAAGATCTTGTCCAGACTACAAGACTGTTGTTCCTACAGGGCATTCCCCGTTTACTTGAATAGAGAGCTCTCCCAAATAAGTCAGGGAGAAACTCAAAGTCACAGGAACTACCTCCACATAAAACAGCTCATGTACAAGAAGTAAGAAATGCTTGAACTGGCACAGCTCAGTTCAAATTCTTCAGAAATCCCACATTTACACGATATTTAACTGTAGACATGGGCCAAACAACAGCAAATGTGGCAATGGTTAGCAGATATTTTCTTCCTCAATTCCCTGAGACCTCCAATAATTCACTGAAGAAAAAAACCACCCCATCTAAGCAGAAACAAGTACAGACTCTAATTTACATCATAGAACTGTGGTATTTGAAGATTCACATTTGCAAGCCAGATATACAGACCTTATGTAGTATTGCGTACACTACTATATTCATGACTTGCAGTAAAGTGACTCAAAACAAAGCCAACTTGTATCTTCACATTTTAAAAGTTCTAAATAACAGTATTATTAAAAAAACCCAAACCCCAAATCTCTAAGTTAGTCAGCCTTCTGGCTACTACAAGAACTACTTTTTTCCAAGAACTTTAGAGCCATTTTCTCTCCAGATTCTGAAAAACAAATGCTTGTGCTGTCTGTTTTAATACTCTTCCCCTCCATCTTCCTGAAAATGTTTTCTGTGCACTGTGCCCCCTACACAACATTCACCTGGTCTAATTAAAATACAGGTTTTCCAAGAATAACAATTGCCAATCACCAGATAAACAGGACCCTTGCAGTAAAGCACCAAAACCAGTGAGAAAACAAAACAAAACACACAAACAAAACAAAAGAAGAGAAGCACAAGACTTCTTTATCCATATCCAGCTGTGAATTCTGTGCAGACTCTCCACTCTTCCAAAATAACCAGGCATTTACAAACAATAAAATTAGTATCTTCTTTAAATGATGTTTAATACTGCTTTCATATTAAAAATTCATATAGATAAAATACTAAAATGCAGGATCGAGTTATTAGACCTATCATTTTATTTTAGTTCATATGAAGTCTGCAGATAGAAACAGTGAAAATGCCATCCTTCCAATCAAAGAAACCTCAAGGACCCAAAAAGTTCAGCAGTTAGAAACACAGGGAGCCCATCAGAGAAAAGAAACAGCACAACATAAACATTGTTTGTACCGTATCATATCAGCAGCAACATTTATATTATGTCTGGTAAATGCAAACAGCTAATTAATGTCACCCTCACTTTGCTGCTTGTCTGAAACAAACAGCAGAACAGTCAGGGCATGACTTGACAGGAGCAAATGATGGCAAAAAGGAAAATAGTTACGGCCAAAACCAGAGACTGTATATGTCAGATATGAAAACAATGAAAAAACTCAAATGAAACCAGGAAGTGTACAAAACATTTGAAAAAACAAGCTGTCCCCAGCCAGCATGGAAACTATGTTCTGGTTACATCCCCTATTCAAATGTAGATACAAATGGGTTTCTTCATCTGCATGAAATGCCAGGAAAGATCCTTGGACAAAACAACAACAACAAAAACCCCAAAGAAAAATCAAATCAAACAAACAAAAAACCCCCCCACAAAATCCAAACCAACAACCCAACAAGTAAGGAGGGAGGAAGACATAGCTTTGTTTGGCATGGGGTTTTCCTGGTTGCTTGGTACAAGCTGGAGTTTCCTTCACCTCAAACTGGCTTTTTTTTGTAATGTAGGCTAGACTGAATGAGCTAAGCAGCTTAAATTTCTGTTTTCCTGATAGAAGTCACAGAAGCTCTGTACAGCACCTGAAGTTTCAGACCAAGGTGCCAGTCTCTCAGATGGGATTCTCTGAGAGCATCTGCTGGGTTCATCCCCTTATCCCACTACTCAGGATTGCACATTACCTTCCCATTGCTTTCAACGTCTAACAGCCAAATTACCATCTTAATTATTTATCTTACCAGAATCTAAACTTAAATATATTCAAGTGCTCAGAATGTTACCTCAAATCAAGAAACCTTCCTCCTTGCAGCAAAAAGTGGTTTAGCATTGATATATCAAACATGATACTTACTCTAAACAGTAAAAAAATAGAATAAATGTAATGCTTCTCTGTGAGCCAATCCCAGGGGAATAACCAACAGAAGTCTATAGTAAATACTGTAAGCTACATCTCCCCATTGAAAGTCTCAAAATGGCATTAACAGAAGATTGATCAAAAGTACTCACAAATGTACACACAAGAAGTCACTTCCAAATCTCACTTGTGAATTCCATCAGTTGCTACATCAATTTCACCATGATATCTCTACTTCAGTTAATATTACCAAGTGCAAATAAAGCCTACAAGGTGTTTCTATAATGTCACTATTAGGAGAACTTTGCTACAAAGCTGACACTAAAGTTTGAATATAACTAGGCTGATGAATACTAAAACCCCCAAACATATTCCAAGAATTACTGGCACAAAAAATAAATAAAGACAATTAATTTTTACATACTTCTAGGCAGATATTTGGTTGTCTTGCAGGTTTTCTTAAATTTATTCCAAATCTTATGCCCACTTTTGTAGTGTAGATATTTAATTTTTGTGATACCACCTATCCATACAAAAGGCCATAACTAACCAAATTACTTTTCTTCCCATTGCCTCCTTTTACTGTAGTTTTAATGTGTTCAGACACTTAAATATCACCTTGTTATCCCTTACAGTGCACAAAGCATTTGTGTAAACCAGAATACTGAGTATTACAGCATTATTGAACAAATATTTTTATAGTATATTCCTAACCTGGACACTTTTTTTTTCCCACTTTAGTCATACAGTTCTAAAAAATGAAAGTGGAATACTGAATTGAGGAAAAAATAGAACACCTATCTGGGAATGGCTGAAAAACCCTGAAACAGTGAAGGAAAATTGGCAGTCTGAAGGTGTCCTCTGAATTCTATCAGCACAGTCCCCCATTTTCTTAAATGACCCTGTACTAGGAAACAGAAATAACTTACACAATATTTATGGGAAGAATGAGAAGGAATTCTCATATGACTGAGTGGCAGGAAAACCACTAGAACTGCAAGAGACCATCTAAATATACAAAATTTACTGAGAAATAATTTGCAATTGGCACCAAAATGTATCTAGAAAGAGGAAAAATAAAAGCAATTCAATTTCTCAGAGCACAAGGGCAGTAGGAAATTAATCCAGAACAACAGAGGTGAGGGAAAGGGAACATGGGAAACAGAAAATATTCACAGCTGAAGTAAGGCTTATAAACAGCTTCTAGTTCTACACACTCTAGAAAAGAAAGAATTAACTTAATGCACAGAATGAGAACTGGAGAAAGGCATAAGTACAAAACAACACAAGGGTAGAGAAAAGAGAGGACAGGTGAGAAAAATAAACCACTACTTTAAAAAGCATTTTTCTTCTCAATGAATATGTAAAAATGTCATTTAAGAAAACCAACTGGCAAATTCGAAGAAAAAAGCATAATTCAATTAACAGAGAGTTACAGAAGTCTTAACTGGCAGCATTTGTTTCCTACAAGTAAAATGCGTGAAAAATTCAAGACTGTTCATTAAGAGTATTATTTAAGGAAGAAAAAGCAAAGACAGCATATGACAGTGGGATACAAATACATCAGCTGTGTAAACAAACTTAAAGGCCATGTAGCACTTCACCAAGAAACAAGATTGTCTAAAAGGCACATGTGAAAAAAAAAAAGAAAGAAAGCTACCAGCAGCAAAACTATCAGCTCTAAGGCCATATCTGACACACCTCCAGAAATCTGGTCTCTAATAAACTAACTTCAAATTAAAAGATTAATAAAATTTTATTTTAAATAAAACTAATTGTATAAAATAACAATCTACAGAATTACCACGTCAGTAACGACAATTTTTTTTCTTCCAACAACTCTGACTAAAACAAAAAAAGCCAAGATACAGGTTGCTATATACTTTACTATATATTTTTCCAGAGTCCATAAAGGACTTTGTTTTGGCTTGATAGAACATTTCATGCTAATTCATGAGGGTTTATAAATATACTGAATACAGCACTAAGTAGATATTGATGGGTAGACTACTGAAGTCAACCACATGTCAATACTGTCTTAACTCTCAGTATTTACTTATAAAAAGTATTTTCACCTAGGAAAAGCTAAGTGGGACAGAGTTGCTTAAAAGTGTTTTTCAAAAATGTCACTTTAATATGTTTCATAATGTGAAACTGGAAAAAATACTTTTAAAATCTTACACAGAAAAATGCCACACCTCTGTATGGCACTTTCTGTTGCAGATCTAAACCGAAACACAACAATAAAAAGAACAAAAGAAACACTCAACTTGCTTGTATAATTTTTCATGTAAAGGAGACGAAACGTCATCATAAAGTGAACAACTCCTATCAGACACAAAACCAGCAAGTACCCAACACAGTTTACCAGTCTCTCCCACTCACTTGAATGCTATTCAAGCACTCCAAATCTACTTTATAAAGTGGCTGATGTAGCCCGTGAATATATCTGATGTACAGTGGGAAAAGAGAATGACCTGTGGTTGCCTCACAGCCATTTTGACACTGTAGTTGGCTTTGAGGAAACCTCATGCCTCAACAACGTGCAAGCTTTACACATACAGCTGATGTTTTAAGTTATTTAATAAAAATCCTGCGTGCAGAATACTTGGTATAAAGTCTTTGGTGAGTAAGCTATTGTCAAGGAGCAGAACACACTCAATGGATACTTAAATTTCACAGAAACAAAATGATCCACTTCAAGTTTTACTTCTGTTTAACGCTTCTTCTACTCCCTGCAGCTCTGGTCAGGCTTGTTCAGCTGCCGAAAGTTCTGCTGAAGAGCAGCATCCCATTTGAAGAGATATGAAAGAGTCCGAGATGTGAAAGAGATATGAAAGAGTCTATCTTCGAGACCAGGAGCATTACCGGGCTCACACGCACGTGTTGCAACTGTTGCAACCAACACTCGCTGGCCTCGCCTCTCACCTTCACTCCCCCCATCACCAGCTAAGACAAAGAGTCCAAACGGCACAAGAACTCGGGGGAAAGGAAAACCATCCACGCCTGCAAGATGCCGTTCCGCTACCACATCCCTTCCATTCGGCCCTCGATTCACGGTCGCTGTCGGCGGAGGGAAGCCACGGACGGAGTAGCGATGGCGCTCACGCTGACGCACTGGGGCGACTGTCGGTCTTCGGGTCCCCCGACAACACCCGCACCCCCGGTGTGCTGGCCAGAGCCACGGGAGACGGGGGCACTGGCCCTCGCCGCAGCTCTGCGGAACTCCTCGGCCACTCGAAACGCTACAGAGAAGCGCCAAAGGGCGGGAGGGCGGCGCACGAGGCGCTCCCACTGTGGCCGGGGGTGAGGCAGAGGAGTCGCGAAAGGAGTGCGGAGGGAACGCGGACACCGAGGGCGCCCCGCCCGCCCTCGCCTGCCGCGTCCCCCCGTGCCCTTGGCGGAGACAGCCGCGAGGAAGCGGCGGCGGAAGCGCAATGGACACGCCGACCTTGCCCTCAGGGCGGTGAACGCCCACGCCCGCGCGCCTGGCCCGGCCCGCCTCACCTGCGTGCCCACCACCACGATCTGCGGCAGCTGGATGATGTCGGCCCCCACCGTGTTGAACACGTCCTGCAGCTTGTTAATGACGGGGATCAGTGCCTCCATAGCGGCAGGGGAAGAGACAGGGAGGGCGAGGTGTCGGCGGTCGGCGGACGCGACGGGCACCGGCGGCTCCCTCAGCCGCCCCCTGCGCCTGCCGCCATCGGCGCCGGCCCCCGCGCACGGCCCGGTTCCCGGCAGCCTCTGCACGCCCGCCGCACGCAGCGCCGCCGCCGCTAGGCACCATGGGAGTTGTAGGCCATGGAGGCTGCTGGGGCTCCTGCGCGGCCGCGCCGCACCGCTCTCGGAGAACACCGGGGATCGCGGGCGTTCGAGGAACACGACAGGGTGGCTGTGGTTTTGTATCACAAGCCATTGCCAGGTTTTATTACACGCAGAATCAGTGAGGCTGGAAAAGACCTCTGAGATCATCGGTCCATCCTGTGACCGAACACCACCTTGTCAACCAGACCATGGCACTGAGTGCCATATCCAGTCTTTCCTTCAACGCCTTCAGGGACAATGACTCCGCCACCTCCCTGGGCAGCCCATTCCAATGCCCAGTCACCCTTTTTTGTGAAGAAATTCTCCTAATGTCCAACCTGAACCTGGTGCAGTTTAAGACTATGTCCTCTCATCCTGTCCCAGTTGCCTGGGAGCAGAGCCAGAATCCCCTCTTGTTACACCCTCCTTTCATGTGGTTGTAGAGAGTGATAAGCCTGAGCCTCCTCTTCCCAAGGCTGAACAACCCCAGCTCCCTCAGCTGCTCCTCATAGGAATCGTGCTCCAGCCCCTTGCCCTGCTCCACTGCCCTCTCCAGGCCCGCTCCAGCGGGTGCCACAGGCATCCTGTGTGGGCCAGGCTGGCCTCGTTCCGCCCAGAGATATCAGCAAGGAAGGGTGCTGAGTGGCAAATTGCCCAAGCTTGGCAGCATCTGCTGTCACAAAGCCAGCGGAGGAGGAAAATGAAGCTGCTGGGGCAGAAATGGAGGTCATTGCTGTTATAGATTGAAATGACCAACAGCCAATATAGGTACAAATCAATCCGGAATTTATTGAATCATTAAGCAAGCAGCACCAAGCAAAACAGCGCTGGGCGGCCGGGGAGTCTCAGCTCCGCCAACGGCGCACTCCTTTCCCCACCCAGTACCTCAGTTCTTATACATGTTCTCTTCCGGTTGATGTGATTCCTTTCCGGTGTACTCTGCGTCTGCATGGCGGGTTGCTAGGGGGTCTTATTCTGCCCTTCGGTGGTCGTCGGGAGGAAGGCTCTATCCTCTTCCTCACAGGCAGCTTTGACCTGTGGATAACCTTTTCCATATGTGGTTATACAGGTCTCTTTGCTGAGCAAGCAGGGTTTGCGTAATTATGCTAGTTGTCTTCCTTTGCAGCTTTCAGCAATACCTTCCTCTGTTTGTTCGGGTTCAATTCATGCCTCGGGTTAATGAACAAAAAAACCCCAAAGACTACTCTTTTTTTTATCACAATTGCTGAGGGATAACAGAACTGGAGATCTGGTGCTACGAACTGCACAATGAAAAGAATACTCTTCCATTTTGGTTCACATATTGAATTACAATGGACACATTTAGAATAGCTACATTTATTCTGTTTGCTCTCTTGTGGATATTTTTTGTTTTGCTGTGAGACTCTTGGATAATCATCTGAAATTCTGTAACTCAGATGTGTAATAGTAGGTTAGGTCAATATGTCTTAGGAAGTGGGAATCTCTCTGAGATCTTTGTATAACTGTGTGTTATACAAAGAGATAGAATGAAACCAGAGGATGACTTGTGATGTGAGATCACAACAAATAAGCCGTCTCATCTTCAAATGTCTTTTCTTTCAGTGCATTGTCTGAAAGATAAACTATGAATATGCTGGCACTGAGTTAATTCAGACTTTGTTCTTTCTTGTAAGCAAGCAGAGTAAAAGGCTTCTGACAGTTTCAAGTTTTGGATGGCATTAGAATTCTTATTCTTGTTCTAGACAAATTAGTCTTTTCCAGTCTTTATGTCTTGAAACACTCAAATGTCAAAGGAAAGAACAAGGATATCTATTCTTACTTGTACATCTTTTCAACAAAGCTTCTTATTTTTAGCCAAGCAGTTTCATGTTGTTTGTCAGAGGGATAAAAGTTTGTGATAAAAGCATGAAGACGGCTAAGCAAATTGAAACACTCCAAAATTAGTGTATTCAGCACAGAGAGAAGGAGTTAATGCATGTAAAATTTGGGGAAGAAGGTCCTGAATGGCTGGTGAGGGCTTCTTGTTGGACAAACATTATCCAGAAATTTCACCCATTAGCTCTCAGCTTCCTGCAGCCAATGGGTCTCAGAGATCATTAATACCAAAAGGCCATTTGGCATCTGCCCCTCCAGCTTCCGGGACAAAAGGAAATGTTTCCCTGATGCAGCAAATAATCCTTTTTAAAGGTTTCATGTTCTCTGTCTAGGCTGATCTCCTCTCCTTCCTTGAGTCTCTGGAAGGAAAAGAAGGAAGGAAGGAAGGGAAAGGAAAAGGGAAAGGGAAAGGGAAAGGAAAAGGAAAAGGAAAAGGAAAAGGAAAAGGAAAAGGAAAAGGAAAAGGAAAAGGAAAAGGAAAAGGAAAAGGAAGGAAAGGAGTATCCCAGTTGCACAAGACAAGAAGCTGCTGGCTCCCAAAGATAGATAACACCAGCTTATTTCTCTAGGCAAATCTCTTTTCTCCTACCATTTTTATTTTGCCATATGACCTCGTGGACACTACTGTGAAATGGAGAAAGTGAAACCTGTTTTATGTCTTAATTTAGACCAGAAGTGGGACATCTCAGAAAGAACATGAAACTGGAAGAGGGTCAGAGAGGGACAACAAGGAAAGGTGTGGAACAGCTTCTATATCAAGACCAACTAAGAAAGCCAGGAGCCTTCACTCTACAAAAGAAATGGAACAGGGTAGCAAGGATCACAGGTCTGTGTAATCGGTAGCAACCTGGAGTGGGTGAAAGAGAATCAGGTTTCTTTACTCTCCCTTCCAATAGGGACATTTTGGGAACATCTAATGGAAGTAAGAGCCAGCTCAGAACAAAACAAAGACAGTAGCACATTTACAGGTGCTTTAGTGACCTTTTGAGCTCTTTGCCAAAGGATGCTGAAGACAGTAAAATTTTAAATTGATTCAGAGGTTGTATAGATTAGTTTAAGAAGGAGAAATGCATTGCCTGTATAAAAATAGCTATGTAGGGATCAAATCTGGCTGGGGGTGTCTGTGAGCTGACAATGTTTGGAAGCCAGGAGGGCAGCATGCAGAAATACTGTGTGTGCTCACCCCTTAGTCTGTCCCAGTATGGCTATTCTTAGAATTTTATCAGTGTAATATTTTGAGAAGCACACAGAGGAAATATCAGTTGCTAAACAAAGTTGAGACAAGCCAGCCTGCCCTGCAGAGATGTTGAAAGGCCTGTCAAGGGCTGGATACACCACTGGAGAAGCCTGGTGGAGACAGAGGAAGTGAATTAATGAAAAAATGCAAGGAAGTACTAAAGAAGATATACAGCTAAGAAACATCAGAATGCTAAATTTAACCCATTTTACATTTCTGGCTAAAAGGTGAGAGCCAGAAATACCTCTGCTACAAAGTGTCATGACCTGCACCGACTTATGAAATCCAGCAGTTACCTCAACCCAGTTGAGGACTGTGCCAAAGCAATAATATTTTAACAAGTAACAGTTATCTGTAGCTTTAACTCTAAATTTCCATGGCTGACTTACACAGTATTAAGCAAGAAACTCAAAGATCTGATAAGAGTCAGTAGTAGTCAGACTGGTTATTTAAGTTAATTGGCATGAGGACACAGGAGCTGCCACACCAAATGTGACCTGATATCAATCTACTTCAGGACCTTCCAGCATCAGCCCTCTAGGGAAAATGTAAAAATGCAGTAATAAGATCTTCTCATTCCAAAACTGTATGTTAAATAATTTTGATATTGCTGTGAGATCGGAAGCAGGCAGTTCAATATTTCTTCTATGTTAGTGCAAACTAGATTGCTTTATTTACCATATAATAGGGTTTTTGTCACATCGCTCTAAATTCTTGGCTCCAATGACAACCTCTGATGGTAAATTTCATTATACAATTATATATAATGCAAAAAAATCAATTTGGTATGAGTTTTATATTTGTCATTTTCTAATTTCCACATAAGTCTCCCTGTTTTATGTTTGAAATCAGAAGAACATTTACAGACTTTCTTCTCCATGATACAAACTTCTTTTCTAGTTTTGAATCATCATTTTCTTCCATTTTTTTAGACAGCTGAGTCTTTTTTATTGGCATATTGACAGTAATGGACAAGTAATTTGCCATTTAATTCATTTATGCCGGATAAGGAAACCTCAAACTAGCACCTCAGCAAAGCTTTTTTTTTGACATCCTCTTTTGTCTAGAGAATTATTACTGAAACATATCAAGTATGTAACATAGCATTTGTACCTCGTACAGTCATACTGCTTTATAATGCAAAACCACCATTAGCAAAATACTTCTATAAATTATTCCTTACTAATGTCACCTTTTGGAACTATGTAGTACAGCAATTATATGGATCTGGCAGACTTTAGGTGAAGTCAAATTGAATGGTGTTTCTCTATTCTCCAGAGCAACCTCATCACAGATGTAACTATAACAGTTTCTTACATCAAACATCTCCATGGTGAACACTATTAAAAAATGAGATAAATAAATTCCTGAAATCCCTTGACAGAATGACCCTTTGTTTGGCTGTTCTACACAGATTTGCCAAGATGAGAGGTTCTAAATGTTGATCTTTTTTTTTTTTTTTTTTTTTCCCCAGAAGCAACACAAGTCAGAGGTTTGAAATCCATAGTCCAGGAATTCTGCTGAGTTGGCAAAGCGAGCTCTCCTACGTGCTTCAGCTGGCTGTAAGAAGTCATAGTGCTGATAGGAATTCCTGAAAATGAGGGACATGTTACCTGTTCTGACATGCAGTCTCTGACAAAACAAAGTTGCCCTGGGGCAGGGATGCAACTTTGCTGGACAATATGAACTGAACAACTGAAGGTTCCTTATATTTTCTTAACCTGAGCACTAGGAAGTTATTTACAAAAAACCATTGGCTATTTGGGGTGTCACACAACTTCTGTGAAACATGCTTGTGAAACTCAAAGCAGGTTTCAAGTTAAGGGAGGGAAGGACAGAGGTCAAGAGCCACATGGCAAACACAGCAGTCGAACCTCATAAATCAGTAACAAGGCCCAAACACTCCAGTATTTTTAAGACATCAGTTTTTCTCACAGGGCCAATAGAGGTAAAAACTTAGCTTGGAGATGAAGGTAATCTCTGTATCCTTCTGAATTCCTGCGCAGCAGTACTGTAGTGGTAAGGGACAGGCGGACGGAAGATATCGCGATGTGACGGAAAGCAGTAGCAGGGGCCCCTTCTCTCCCTCATCCCCTGAGATAAGCTATCACCCAAGGTATGCGACCCACCACTCCTTAAAATTCCAGTAGTTTTCCACTCTCCTACTAACTCTGGCTAGTCCTACCGTCCCCCTCAGACGTAGTGAAACCCCCTTACCTATTTAACCCCACGAGACAAGATAATAAATGCCATTAGACCATCCATCACATTGATGTCTGTGTGTCTGTGGACCGAGTGGCCTAGGAGAGGCTGGGCCGCCGTGCTGTTGTCTTAAACCAGGTCGCCTGCCTTCACATCGGAAGGCAACATAGTACTCCCTCCTTGCTGCAACTGGGGTGGTCACACTTCTCAAAATAACAAACACAACATTCTAACAGTTGCTTCAGTAAAAGATTTTCACTACCCCAGTGGTTTGCAGCTCAATTTTCATGTGAAGACTTTTTATGTTAAAGGACCAAGGTTTTAGGAATGAAGGCCATAACCCCATCTGCTATCAAGAAGGTAACTTCCATTGCTAAACAGAAGGCACACTTAGCATTCAACTGAGATGACGTAAGTAGGAAGGAAAAAAAACTTACCCCAGCCTAACCTTACCTCAACCAAAACTTGCTGGTATTCAGGAGGAATTGGGCTTGTATCTTCTGCTTCTGGACCTAGTAGTTAAATAAGATCATCTCCTGTAGTCTTTTTAAGATAAAATAGTATGCCAAGAGGAGCGTTTTTTATGAGTCACATTTTCTTGTGCACACTGCTTGGGATTGGCACAATTTTAAGTTTAAATTGGAAATGTAACAATTGAGCATACGTGACAACCTGCTTATAAGACTAAGAATAGCAGACACTTCCTGTCTCAACTGCCATGTTTTGCTTTGCGCTGCAGAGTTGTCTTGAAGTACAGGGATGCGGGTCTTTCCATGAGAAACGCAACTGTAGGATGCACTTCAGCGACTAAAGAGCATTCAGTTAATAGGACTAACTTAGTGCTAGTCTGAGATCAAATTCCAAAATACAACACAGGTAAGGCAGGCCTTTTGCAAGTGCTGTGTCCCAAAATCTGAGGCTATAAGAACTGGATTTACTTTGCAAGAAATATTCAAGTAAGACAAAACAGGTAAGGTAGGCAGTTCTACATGCTAGGAGTATGTCTAAACAGAACTACAATGAAATCTTATCTTCTTCCATCACAGGGTAATAAATTTAATTTCACATGGAGAGAAGGCTTCCCTATTCAGTAGCAGTCAGACTCTAAAACCCATTTCCCCAAAGCAGGAACCCTTAGAGTTTGGAGAAGTGAGTTGGGCATATGACGTTACAACATATTCAGAAGAGAGCACAAACCTCCAGCCTTGTTTCCAAACACAAGCTTATAGAGTCAGAGATACAAGTTCAGTGTCCAGTGGACCCAAGAGAGAGTTAATTTCCACATTCTCCACGCAAGAGTGCTGCAACTGCCTGGCTCCCACACAGGAGTAGGAAGGGGCAGAAGAGCACATGAACTAGAGGGCAGAGAGGTTAATCCCAGATTCTGCTCACAAGACAGTCTCCATTTCTGCAGCTATGTGTTGTTTTAATATTACAAATGCATAAATCAAATTCAGAAACTCTGGAATCTATAAGTTAAATAAGGTAGTATTCAGTAAAATTAATATGAAGACGTTTTGGGATCTAGAAACTCATCTTACCCTAGATTCCCAGTTAAGGATCTATTCCATAAGGAGATATTTCTGACAGCAGAAATTTCCTTCATTTAGCAAACAAGAGCATATTCAAATCTGGCAGTTGAAACTGTTTATGAATTTTCTTGGTAAGATCCTGATGGTTGGAGGTCTTGTCAGTTCTAAGTGGGGCAGGCAGCACATCCTACTCATGACACCCAGAGCATTGTGCTTTCGAGACAGAAGCAGCACCATGCAACACAGACATGGTGTTCCTCAAGAAACCAAGCTCCACGGTGTGCATCCTGACTTACCACAGGAACAGGCTCTGGTGAGGCTAAATATTGCCATGGCTGCCTGGTGCACTGGGCCCAAGAAGGCAGGGAGTAAATGGCTGCCAAGCAAAACGGTCACCAGCATAAGGATCCCTCTGCTTGTCCATTAGAGACACCACAGGACCCTCCAGAGCAATTTATTTAAAACAAACAAGCTCCAAATACTGTGTTTGCCAAAGGCTGGCCTGCCTTCTCTTATGTAAGGAAGTTCATGCAATGCCAAGAACAATTCTGTGGTAATGAGGCGGTGTTAGTCAGGATCTTCAGGAAAGCCAGAGGAGGCAACACCTACCACTTCCTCACCAACCCTGTACTTGATGGACTCTGGACAATTGGCTACCACATAGAATATCAGTGCTTTTTAACCCTGCTGATTTAAAGGAATTAAGTAGGAGCTGCGGTGACGCATTTCCTGTAGTTTGAGTGTTATAATTGTGTTCTCTTATTAAAGCACATTTTTAGGGTAAATGATATTTTTTTCTCCATGCAGAAGGCATTGCATTGTGCTTAATGAGGAAAATGAGGTTTGGAACAGAGTTAACCACAGTGCAAAAAAAAATAAGAAAAATTAGTGGGGAAAGTTACATAAACAGAAAGGAAAGCATTACTCTCTGTGGTTAGTCAGTGCTTATTTCAACTATTGATTTGTTTACGGTGTGTGCAAACAGAAGATGTAGAAATGAAACAAAAATTCTTGTATGCAACTCCTTCCAGACAGGAGCCAAGTACTTCAGTAATTTTATCTCCCTCTGTTTTGAGGCACGTGTTTTCTGCAACATTGTGCCCACCTGCAGAAGCATACCGAGAATAAATCAGATAAAGTCAAAACAGGTTTAAAGTGTGCCAAGGATGGAAATTTGAGGCAACTGCAACCAGTTTTGGTCTGTTAAAGGACACATCCAGCTAATTACCTGATCATTTTTTTGCTTGGCAGCACCACTAACTCTGATCATGCTGATCACTTCGTGTTGTAGTGCGAGGAATCCTTACAACAATATACAAGACAGCGATGAACTTGGAAGGAAAGATGAAGCGATATTTTTGTAGATGTTCAGAGATGATTTTATTCCTCCAGCCGCACAGCCGGAGTTCCCAAGCCGACTGTCCTGGTACCCCTCTCTTCCTGGGCCCCCAGGCACACACCACCCAATCAGGAACAGGTATGGGGCCCACGTGACATGGGGACAGGGACAGAGGCAGACCCGTACCCTGCAGGGTCCTCCCCCGAGGATTTCAGGGAGAGGCACCTCCACAACTTAGTATTGAGTAATACTAAGAAAGAAGTGGGGCTATGCTGAACGTTTTCCTTTATTTCTGCACTTTTCAATGGGGATGGCAATACAGAAGTCCATAAAGCACTCACATAACATCCTGGTCACATTCCCATTACAGAAATCTGGACCAAACTGTGCAGGATTGCAGAGACCACATCTTTTATCTTTCCTACCTAGGATGTCAGAGGATTAAACATACCCTTTATAAACTCAGAATACATCTTTCACCATCTTAGCAGTACTTGCAAGTAACCAGCGCTTCAGCAAATTAGATACCAGAGTTCAAAAACAGGTCCTCACCGTCACCCACAAGAAACAGAGCTTAAAGGTTTAATCAGCAAAATGAGCAGTAGGAGGACTAAAAGAGGAGTCAACCAGCAATACTTATTTAATGATGTTTTAATTTTACAGGATACAAATTTCTTTACTTTTTAAGTACTCAACATGAATTAAAGTGCTTAATTTTTACAATTCTCCACTCACCTTAGGATCAAATATACATATGTTACAGAAAATATGTACAATATCTTCAACTTTTTTACATTCATATATTTCTTAACCATAAAAATGACGACTTGCATTTGCACAACTTACAATGGCATTTTTTATTTCACCTTTTTTATATTATTCACTTTATTGCAAACCAAAACAAATGTACACCTCTTCCAATTTTTTTAAAGAAATGTTTTTGCAATTAAAATCAGAAATGCTTCCATAATGAAGGGAAATTAATATGTATAGCCTGTAATTCTGATGTCAAAAATTAAAATGTTTGAGTTAGAATGTATCAATTACAGCTGATACAGCTCCCACTAAAATTAATGTATTAATCTGCCTTAAGGGCTGCAGACTAGAAAATATACTGGTGGAAAAAGTAATATTTCTATTGCAAACTGTTCTTTACATGCAGCAAATTTGGCTTAAAAATACAAGGGCACATAGATGCAAAAATGCTTTGATAGACTTCCCTCTTTTCTGAATGTTTCCACCATAAATACTTAATGAATCTATGAGGATGAGCTATGAACAGAAGTAGGTTGGTGTTATGCAGAGGCTGAAAACATGTTTTATTCAAAGAAATCTCCTTGAGGATTTTGAGAAAAAACACGTGCTACATTCACTTGTGCTGGGAAGAGCAAGGGGTGAAACAAAATGCCAGAGTTGATTCTGGTGAAGAAATTAAATCACAAGCTTTTCAAGAAAGCTGATTGAAATGCCTCACTGGAATTAGCATGTTTGTGGGGGCTTTTGTGTTTGTTTTTATAGGCTGAAATAGTAAACATGCTGCAACAGCAGATCTACCTCCATCTTCTTCCTTTTTCTGGAAAGCATACTCAACACAGTCATTATACATTCTATTTTGAATGCAGCACAGTGATTTTGATTGTGAAATACTGCTTGAAAACAAGTTATCTGAATAATAGTCTCAAATACATAAATACACATATATACATATACACACATACATATGCATATGTGTATACACACACACATATGTCATCATTAAATTAATGTTATGTTCTGTTAAAGGAAAAGGATTTAGGAAACAATCTGACTAGCAGATTAAAACTCCTATCTGAGGAACATACTTGCAGTCCCATGAGTCAGAACTAGCAAGATAAATTCCTCAAACCAACAGGGCCACAGACTAGAGAAAAAAACATTAACCCCATGTATTTCATTTCAGGTTTCAAATAACAGTAGACCACAGAGACTAAGAATGATGCCCATTTCACCAACACATTTATCTTAAAGATAGTCAGTTCTGCCACAAAATTATTTCTCTCCAATCATTTACTTTTGGATATATATTTCCAGCTGTTTACATTCACCCCTACATCAATTTTCTCCAGGTGAAACCCATCTGAAGTTCACGTGAGCTCTCTGAGTCCACATGAGAACATGGTATCTCAGCAGCTCCCAAACTGGTGGAAGTTTCATCTTCCACAAATGTTTTTATATAATGTAAGGCAGATTCCACGTGGATTTGAATCACTGAAGGTATAATAGCTCCAGCAGGCCTGTGCTAGTTTATAGCAGCTATATGGAGAAAGATCTTTTGTTATTGCTTAGGATTATTTCTACATGGAATGTTTATTTCTTTCCTGAAAGTCTTTCCTTCAGTATAAGAAATATCTACCCTCTGTTAATTTTATTTAGTCTTTCCTTGAAATTAAAAGCTGATAATTTTTTTATACTAGCTATGTGGTGATTAACCCAAACAACCTGTCAAGTTTTTCACATCTTTCACACTTGTTGGGTTTTTTTTTAAATATATGTATTTTTTTTTCCTTACGACTCCACTTGGAAGTCTCTAGAGCATACTTCTATAATCTCACCTAAATTTTACTTAGGTGGTAGTGTATTTACTCTATATTTTATAATGCCTTGCCTTCATCCATAATTTGAAAACGTGAAGAATAAAAATCCTCTTTTCTACTAAAGGAAGTTAGAATCTTTGAGGAGATTTGTAAAGCACTTTGAGATGGTTTTGCATAAAAAGGTGCTAATATATATACATGCAATTAAAGTGGTTTAATATTCTACTCCAAATAGAAGACAATGTTTTGTACTCTCAATATCTGTTTTGCACATATAAGTTAAACACATTTTGGAATAAACAAAACTACTCAGCATAAAGTGATTTGAAAATACTACATGATACAGGTTTTATAGCAGCTCTTCAACCAAGCAGGAGTACCTGATACCAAAAGAGAATTTTAAAGAGTCTGGAGGAATGGTGCAGACATGCAGATACCATGATACACTATTCTCCCATGGTAGGGGGAAAAATAAGTAATTTCAAAAAATATATTACTAAGTACCAAAAATATTAATGATAAAATTAAGTCTTGTTCTGGCTGAACACAGATAAAACCACTAAAATAACTTTTGATCTGCTTTAAATTGCACAGAAGACTGATCACTTCTAAAGTGAGAAACACATTTCTTGAACACAAGAGTTGTAAAATTTAAGTAATTCAGCAGAGCCATTCACATGCATTCATGCATTATGAATGAACGCTTAATTACAGTTTATTCCTTACACACAGAGCTTTATGCTCACAAATTTAATGCCTTTTTTCTTTTCCTTGAAGAATTTAGTTGAAATGGGAACAGTTTCTACCTTATTAGAATGATGGTTTTAATTTCACTGCTTTGGTCATAGTTCTTAATCCACAGCAGCTCTGACTTTGTTTTTGTTCTCCTGCAGTCCTAATTTACAATTTAAAGTTAAAGTCTGGATTGCTGTAGGAGTGCTTGTCTGTGAAAAATGAAGACAACAGGGTGGTTAAATTAAGAACCAATTTCTCTATTTTCTGATGTCCTTTAATATTGGTAATACATACTTTTCCCACAAAATACACACAGAACCATATATTTCAGTGCCAACACATTCTGACTCAGAGGGAACAATCCTTACCAAGCAATTGATTATGAGAACATGGAATGGGTTTCAATAGGATAAATAAAATATCATGTATTATATAAAATTTAGTGGCTAAGAGCAAATGTGAGGCTAACATCCAAACAAATCCCAGTGCTAACTTCATTTCAAGTTGCTTATGGCTTCATCTGAGAGATGCTGCAACCATTCAAGTAGCTTCAACTACTCAATACCACTATATAACATATATAACATATATAACAATAAGGCAGCACAGAAATTGCTACTTCTAATCACTAAACTGGAATGGAACTTCCTACCTGGCTTAGAATTAACTTCGCAGGAGCTTAGAAAACAGAGTGTACTACACAGCACCAAGTTGGATAGGATGTTGACCTGCTGGAGGGCAGGAAGGCTCTGCAGTGAGATCCAGACAGGCTGGATCATTGGGTTAAGCCAGCTCTATGAGGTTCAACAAGGCCAGGTGCTGGGTCCTGCATCTGGGTCACAATAACCTCCTGCAGCACTACAGGCTTGAGGAAGAAAGGCTGGAAAGCTGTCTGGTGGAAAAGGACATGGGATTGCTGGTTGACAGCAGCTGAGAATGAGCCAGTGTGTGCCCAGGTGGGCAAAACACACTATTGTATCAGCAATAGTGTGGCCAGCTGGGACCAGGAGAAAGCCTGGAGAAAGGAAGGCTCAGGAGGAACTTTATCGCTCTCTACAACTCCCTGAAAGGAGATGATGGCAAGGTGGAGATCAGTCTCTGCTCCCAAGAAACAAGCAATAGGACAAGATGAAGTGGCCTCAAGTTGCGCCAGCGGAGGTTTAGACGGGATTTTAGAAAATATTTTGTCACCAAAGGGGAGGTCAAGCATTGGAACAGGCTGCCTAGGGAAAGGATTGAGTCACCATCCTGAAGGTATTTAAAAGATATGGCACTTAGGGACGTGGTTTAGTGGTGGATTTGGCAGTGCTGGGCAATAGTTGGACCCAGTGATCTAAGAGGCCTTTTCCAACCTAATTAATTCTATGACTACAATCATACCATTGTATTTTCAGTACAGCTCAGTCCTTCCTATCTGAGAACTCAGTTAAAGCAACTTCTTCCTTTACACTCAACAACTTGACCATGGGAAACTATTTTGATACATTGGGATGTGGTAAGACAACTCTCCATATCCCACAATTGCACTTGAGGCTCTTGTAGAAGATAGCCACTTTTGGGAGATGGCCATGAAGGAAAGATAGCCACCAAGAGTTCTGCTTGCTTAGCTGAATGTTCCCCCATCCCTTGCCAAGGTATATGCAAGATATATTAGCTAGAGAGACCTTGGCAAAGATCTAATGGGATTCACCAACATGAATCAAATCAGGCTTGAGCTGCGCATTGCTAAAGATAAACACAGCTGCCAGTAGAAGTAACTTAAAATCTCTAAGAGAATTACAGAAGAACTTGCACATCAGATAAATGTAATACTAGGGTTATATCCAGAATAATCTGGTCACAGGGAGCACCCAAGGAAGAGAATTCAGAACTGACATTCACCAAGTCAGATGGAGAGTTAGTACTCTACCATACCATGTCCTGATCGTTATTAACACTGGTGTAAAGCTGTGGAATCTAAAGGCTATGGTAGATTTTGGATCTGTGCAGGCGAGAGCAAAATCCATCCCACTAACATTAAGTTACACAGCATTCTTATGAAGGAATGATGGACACTGCATGCTCATGTATGCTTGACACTACAAACAGGTATTTATCTCTTGCTAAATGCAAAATGAGTTGGATTTTTTTCCTTGTAATGTTACAGAAAGAGTAAAGCAGATGTGAGAGTTCAGTGAATAGTTTGTTTGACAAACTTATTATAAAATCCTAAGAGTGTAAATCTGTCATCATGTTACTAACAAAATTGAACCTGAGCTCTTCAGCTTGACATGATTTAAAACACAGATTGCAGATTTATTGAGAAGTGAGACTCCTGAATGATCTTATGACAAGTTGATTGTAGAAGTTACATATTTTCCTTCCTTTAAGGGCTTAAAAAGGGAAAGACAGCAAAGATTTTAGTTGATAGTCAATCACTACCTCTGAGTTTGCCATATTTCATTCAAGGATATTACAGTAAAAATTTTAGGGAGGTCATTTGCCTCTATGTATAAAAACCTTAATAGGAATGGAAGTTCATAAGGAACTTAATATTGTAAAGCCGGTGAATCCTTATACCCAGAAGCAGAAAACATTATTGTTAGTTAATAAAATTTCAAATTTGCAAGCTCAGACTTCATACTAAATCTTTTTAAAGCAGGCTCCACTTTAAAATAATAATCCTTGAAGATTGTTGTCATAATAAGCATTACAATACTTAATCTTCTACAAAAATTAAAAAACTTAAGTTCAAAATGCTTTGTTCCAGTAACCATAATAGCAAAAATACATGTTCCCAGAAGGTTACTGGAATCTGTTGCTTTTCTCAAACCACATACTGCATTTGAGCAACAAACTACTGCACTCTTAAAAGCTAACAGTGATAGGACACTGAAGAAAAGCCACTACTTGTTTAAACACAACTGGAAGTCATTCGTCTATTGCATGCCACTTACATTACTGCTAATTTTTTGATGCATAAAAGTATCAAGATGATTAAGTGTCAGTTATTAAAACAAATCACTGAACAGTATTTTTCAATTTAGGACTGTGTTTAATTTCAAATAGAAAACATGCTTTTTTAAAAAAAATAAATTATTCACTAATAAGAACCCAAGTATCATGAAATCAAAGCAATAATCAAGTATTGTACATTTTTAATACTGTACATATATTATATATAGTTCTCTCATATTTTAGGTGTTCATTTCTAGATTGAAAATCATTAGATTGTTTCCTTGATAAACTGAAACCTTAAAAGCCAATATACCTGTGAAAGCAATTTGCATACTTTAATTAAAAAGATACAAGTGAATATGACATATGTACAGAACTGTGGAAATTAATCTATAAACTACATACATTAAAACAAACTGTCCCTGCATATATAAGTACAGATCTATTTTGGCAATGTGGAGGTATATCTTTTATCCTGTTGCAAGTCCTAACATGTAAGTAGGAAGCTTCAAATATTTGCATTCTTAATGAAGGTAGCAAATGTTAACTGGAAAACAACTAGATTTGAAAAAAAATAAATTGCTTACAACAAACAAGTAGTACATTAAAGTTAGTAAGTATTTTTAATAGCATTCACATTTTTTTAAAAAGTCTCTGAAATGGACCTGTACATCACTTTTATTGACAGAACATAAATATAAGAAAAAGATCCCTAAAAAGACCAGATTTTTTTCCCAAACATAAAGTGCCAAGATGTGTATGGTAGGAAGAAGTTTCTTTTTCTTTTTTTTTTTCCTTTTTTTTCCCTTGATTGCGCAGAGAAATGTTAACACAAAGGTTAACCACAATTTCCATTGAAATCTTTTAAAAATGCCATGTGTTCTTGATCTTCATCATTCAGATCTTTTAGAAGATTCTGGCTGCTCTTCTAAATTCACTTGCAGTTCATTTTGACATTCTGGTGTCTCACCTTTGACAGCTAAATGGATAACTTTTAGCCACTTCTGTTTTAGTTCCTCATTGTCTGCAGCAAAGCTGTGCACAGACTTGGACTGGGTCAATTTGAAGCTGTGGGGGAGGTCAGCACTTTTTGGAGTGTCATCCACTGTATAGCCCAGAAGAGGAATTGTAGCCAGAGCTTTAACATCCTGAGAAGAAGAAGTTCTTTATTAAGAACAGACAACTAAATGTCCATTAGCTCTCATTTGCTATACAGGTTGGTGAAAACACTTGGATCTTTCCTCCATTCCCAAGCTATTTGATGTCTCTTCCTCAAATATCAGTGACAGTAATTACTAGAATCATTTCCATTTCCCCTGTACATACCTGTGGAGCACCGTACATGTAGAGCACAAGGGCCTCCTGTTTGGGTATGACACACCATGCTTTTTGCCAGGGCTTACACTTCTCCATGTACTGAAGAAAGCTACATACGACACTATTTCCAGAGACTTCTGCAGATTCAATCTAGGAGATAGTATAAAGCATAAAAAAGGAAAATAAACTTTCCTTCAATAAAGACTAAAAATAGAAAAGAAAGCAGTAAGTTTATCACCATTCTTATCAAACTTGGATAGTATCTGCAAAAGAGCTTCAGGACATACCCAAGAAAGATCATGAAGGACTGGATTAATGGAGAATATACATATATATATTAAACACATGCAACCATAAAACATATTCCCTTAGCATGTGTAATCTGTTCCTTCTTTCATCAGTAATTTTGGATTATAGACTTCTATATCACTCCAATTTTCATTTTGCCTCCACAGCCAGCCTTTCTCCATATCTGAGCACTTACAACATCTGTTTTCCAAAATAACACCATGTTAGGCATTGAAGTGCCACTAACTATCCAACATGACAATTTATGTATTCCGGTAGTCAAAATACTATGATAGAATCAAATTTAAATACATTTCTAAGAATAACATAATCACACAAGCATTAATCCCAGAGAAAAAAACTAGATTAATTACATAAAATCTGTAGAGTAACACACCACTCAAGTTAAATAGTGAACCTGAGATTATAAGGAAGAACACAAAATGATTATGTGTTAAAAATTCCATTGATCTTGACTTTTCAGATGCCAAAAACTTAAAGATCCATTTGATTCATGGATCAAAACCAGTATCTTACTACTCCAACTCTGAAGAGCAAATTTCTCCCCCATTCTCCTCATTTCTATCCCCAGTTCTTTAAGTATGGGTATATATTTTCAAGAATCACTGTGGTAGCAGTGGGGTTTGTTGCTATGAAAGCTTAAGTGTCGAAGAAGAAATCTGAAAATTTACAAGGAAAGGTTAAATTTTGTCACAGGAGCTGATTAATTGAAAGAAGTAAACAAGTTCTAAGGTTCATAATTCCCTTAAAAAAATGAAATGTTGCAAGAAACAAAGCAGTTTTACAAAGGGGAGTGCCGACACCCAAATCTATGGAATGGGATGAAACTGAGCCAAATACTTTTTATTTCTCAAAGAGGAAATAAACCCTGCAAGAATGCTACCATTTTTCACCTACTGATGAGACAAAATGATTGCAGCTATACATATATGGCATTCTTGAATGGCATACCTCCAAGATGCCCTTCCTCTTCTTTTCTTCACTGTCTGTACAACCAATTATAACATGATAGCAGTCCTTGCAGACTTTGTTCAATTTATTGCCATCATATTCCAGATGTGCTTTGTAATCAGAACATTTCCAGCAAACCACCTTAGAAAAAAAAATCAAGTATTTATAGAGGATTATTAAACTATAAATAAAAATTAGTATTATTCTATTTTGTAATATATTTTAAAATTATATACAAGATAATATCTTTATAACATGTCAACGATAATTTACTTGAAAATAATGATTTTCAAAATTTGTGCCACTACTTCTTAACTAGAAGTGCTTCTTCCTATTTATCTGGTGGAAATTTTGTACTTTGCATAAAATCACATTAGGTTTTTAATGCTATCTGTAGATTGAAGTTTGGTACAGAATCAGAACATAGCACAAGCCATGCTGGCAGTTTCTTCACATGCCAATCTGAGAAGGTACATTTACCAACTGGCTTTCTATGTAACCTCAGAAATGAGGTCAAGTGAATGAATGAAGCCTACAATTGAGATGACCTTTTAATGATAAAAGTCTGATAAAACCAGAAATGGCTACTTCTTTACCTTGCTAATAAATATTAGCATGTTTAAATGTACATATATCCATATATAAAATTTACAATTTTAAAATCCAATCAGAAATGCACAGAATAAATAAGCCAACATCACACTGATTTTCCCTGATTTTTCTTCTCAGTATATGTACAACTGAAATGCAAGAGAGATCTCAGAGTTGTTTCATTAGGAATGTTTTTCCACTGAATTCTTATTTCACATGAAAAAAAGATGCCCTGAATAAAAAATATCAGTGTATCTATTTCAAGAAAGAAAGGTAGATAAGTGGACTTGAACCACTAAAACATCTGAACAAAGCTTTATTGTGGACTGCAGCTTTGCAGTACTAATCTAGATCACCACCTTCAGCTTGTAGCTCTAGACAGCACTAGTTAAGTATTCCCAATTAGTCACTGCTAGAAAGCCACCACTGCTGGCCCAAATTAACTTCCATGAAAAAGTGTTTTAAAATTAAAGTGCAAGCAGAAGGTGTGGTTTTAACATTAAAAGAATTTTAAGACAGAAAGATCTGGGGGAAAAACCCTCATATGAAAATTGTACAATCAGTAATTCACAGCTTCTGAAAAAGTCTCTAGTGTCCTGCAAAGCACAAAAGCAGTGCTGTGAATGCAGCAAGCCCTCATACCACATTAAAACATTAGAAAGAAATCACGCAAGACACCCTGTACCACAAATGTTAAACCTGAGCTTGTGCCACCATCTGGTGGAGAAAGGCAGAGCTGCTGGTATGTTTGCTCTTTTGTTAACTTCCGAAAACTCACAAGTCATACTACCACTGTTTGATGGTTGCTCCCAAGCTGGATATGTTACTGCAGCATCCCACACAGAAAGCAAGCAGCAATACTTTCCCCCCACCCTCACATTCTCTCCTTCCCTGATGCTTTTCACACGTTCACACAGTTATACGCTGAACCCAACTGGGAACAGCTCCAAGTTAACCTAATGAAAAACTGCAGGGTTTCAAGGCCCTTTGGTGAAGAGGAGACAGCCAGCGCTGCCCAAAATAATGCTGGATTATGCCATCTTAACATGCTCTTGAAACTCTTTGTATTAGTAGAGATCTCTCAAAACTAACGGTATACTATGTGCAGGGCTTTGGGACACTTTACACAAATGTACACTGCCTCTAACGGCTTCCAAATTCACCAGGCCAACTAAAGCAGGCAGAGGGTCCTTGGTAGTATGCAGAGCTGCTTCTTTCAGCTACAAGTGCAGCAACAGACTCCACAGCACTGGCACACGCTGCCCAGAGAATCTGTGGTTGCCCCATCCCTGGAGGTGTTCAAGGCCAGGGTGGATGTGACTCTGAGCAACCGGGCCTAGGGGAAGGTGTCCCTGCCCACAGCAGCAGGACTGGCACTAGATGATGTTCAAGGTCCCTTCAAACCCAAGCCATTCTATGATGACAAGGAGCCATGAGAAGTCAAGCAGGTGCCCGGAGACATTCCCAGGCCTGCTGAGCAGCTACAGTCGCTGAGGTTTGCACTTACATGTCCACATGCTCGGCAGTGGTGCCTCCTCCTTGTCAGTGCATTAAAAGGTTCCTTGCATTTCATGCACATGGTTACTTCGTTGTCCCGGATCCACCTCGGTGCTCTCTTCCCGAGCTCAGCATTCTGAAGCAGGGGGCAGGAGGAAGATGAAAGAATAAAAAAAGCTAGTAAAATGTTGCACAGTACTTGTAATAGGGAAAATAATTATTCTCTTCCTCTGAAAAGGAAATTACAAAACATAGCTCAAAATGCATTTTGAAATCTATAAAAGAACTAACAAAGAACCCAGTCAAAAATCATGATGCATCACTGAAAGAGTGCTCTGTTACCTCTCAAGAAAGAAAGCGGCTGGTTTACAAGATTTGGCATTATGAAGAAAAACAATTATCAACAAGATGACTGCTTTGTAATTACTCTGCTACAAGAATGATGAGCTTGAAAACAAAGTTTCTGCCAAGTTTTTTCCACTTATTGAAGAACACAATGGGTATTAAGAGGGTTACAAAGAAATAACAGCAGCTTACAGAGACTTCAACAGGCATGTCTTCATATTCTTTAGCAATAGCATTTCTGAAAGTTTCATTCCTCTGCTGAAAAGCTTCAATAGTACTCTGAAGTGCCTAAGGAAACAGTGGAGAAATTCCTCAGACATGGTAAAATTTAAAACAGATTGTGCATTCTGACCACTTATTGATCAGCAGAGAGAAGGTACAGACAGAAAACATGAATATTACTTTTCTGATTGCTTCAGTGAAAAAGTGTTTAGAAAATAAAGAAAGTAGATGAATTTACCTTTATCCATTCTTCTTTATCCTGTTCAGAACTAAAAGAAATATTTGACACATTAGTTTGAGACTAGTTCAGGAAACATTATCCCACTATCAACAGCTTCTTGCAAAAGGCAAGTAATTCTGCAGTAATTCTCAAGAATTTAAACAATACTTATTGTTAACTGTCCAACTTGGAAAATAAAAAAAAACAACAAAAAAAAAAACCCCAAAAACCAACAACCAAAAAGCCCAAACAAACCAAACCAGAAGACAAAAGTTGGAAACAGGAGAATTAACCATTTGGTGTATCTGGCTGTCCAAAAGTGGCCTCCTCCTTGGATAATGTGTTGGTGGAAAAACCCTGCTGCACCATGTAATACAAAATTTAATTTTTCAGTGGGTTGCTCTGAAGGATGCAAAAGAGAACCTTTACAACACATCGATTAAAACAGCTCCCCACATGTTGTTTTTCAGTATTAACAAAACTTTTAAGCAAGCAGAATCCTAAAGAACTGTTTGCCCTTCCCATACACCACCTGCACGAGGAGGAAGAAACCTGTCCAAGCAGTCAAAATCATTCTTCCTACCTGCTTACAGTAAAATACAAAAGATGAGCTGTTAAGCATAGTACCTGACCAGCAACCTTCCAAAGAAACTATCTACCAGCTGTTTAAAAACAGTAATTGAAAATGTAGTCCAATAGTAGTTTGAAAAATAAATATAAGTCTACTAGTAAAGAATAGCCCAAGAGTAAGTGAAAAATTATTACAGCATTATACAAGCTCATGAATTAAGGATGTTAAGGCATAGGGTACATACACTACTCATGCATTAATGGAGATTTTTCTAATATAATTGAATAAGAGCTTGTTGGTACTTATTCCTTCATAATTTTGTACAGACTTTAATGCATTCTAGCAATGACCACAAAACAAAACAAAAGATGAAAATCTGTGCTTCTCACATCTAAAATAAACTAATGCAATAAACTTTCTCCTACTGGCAATGTAGGAAAGTTAACAATATAAACTTAGTTTGTTGTATCAATTTTCTTCCAATTAAAACATGCCTCAGAAATGGTATAGCCAGATGCTACCTTTCACCATTGAAATTGGTATATGGCATAACAATTTGCCTAATACTTAGCAAGATATCATACAAAAATTTACAGTAGATGTGACTGATAGCCAAAAATATATCCCAGAAGTCTTGCAGATCTTAGTGGAAAGCTTTTCTTGTGTCATTTTCAAAGTACATATTTAATTTCAAATGGAATGAAAGTGTAGATAAATAGCTGTTATCTTTGCACATTCACTGCTGTAACAATCGTTCAATATTACATGTTTTCCATAAAGGAAAGTAGCTTGCAATTTAATTGGCTAGCAAGCTATGGTTTGTCCCCAAATATAATGTGCCAACACCGAACCAGACCCACCATGGACATTTTCCTGCTTATTTAGTCCTCCCCTCTCTGCAATGAAATCCTGACTGCTAAGAATGGGATTTTTAAACAAGCCCAAGAGAAGAGGAGGAGCATCTCCCTTTATTTGAGTCTAGACAGAGAAGATTTGGTCTAGGCAATGCAAAAAGGTAAGGGGAAAGTAACTCAGCAAAAGGAGGATACAAGGACTAATAAGGAAAGCAGAAAGAGTGCCAGTCAGAAGAGTGCAGCTGGAGGAAAAGGACCCAAGAACTAAAAGGAGAGCTTGCCTTCCAGAAGGAGGTTGATACTTGGGACTGGAAGAAAACAAGCAGATGGGAAATAGGCCTGAGGAACAGAGGAAAGCAGATGACCACCTACTGCTTCAGAAAACTCTGTTCTGTGGAGATAAACCCACTAGGGGGGAGAGCTTTGTTGGTTGGACCTGCCCAAGGTGAACAGACTCATTGGTACCAAGGTAGCTCAGATCCCAGAGGCACCTCTGTGTCCTAAACACACTCTGTGTGTTAAACCACTTCCGTCAGACAGGCTGCCTTGGCACTGCTCTTGATTTCCCAGCCAGCCAATTCACAGCTATCTTGGGCATTTCTGCAAAGTTAAGCAATGTGCTATGAATCCTAGCTGTTGTGGTGGACCCCCCTGGGCCCCCAAGACGTAGCTGCATCTTCTACTCAGAGAGATTCTTGGACTGACAGTGCATGGTTTTTTGGCAGCCTAGGCTATTTTCAAAACACCAATATTGCAATGAAATGCACTGCATCTTTCCTCAAATCTGTTAATCCACAGTTCTGTACGCATATGTTTGATCTCAAGAAACTGGCTAGAAGTCTGCTTACCTGGCCTGCAACTCCAGTGTCCGCTCCTTTCCAGACACTTGGAAAGTGTGTGGATATTCTTCATTATGAGTTTCTATAATCTTCATGCCATCTATGCCAACTCTGGTTCGAACTGAGAACTTTGATCCTACCAGGCTGAATTTGGGGACGCAGTAGAGCAACATATTGTTAAACTGGGGAAAAAAATAAACACATGCTTTTGCAGTAAGAAAAACACAGATAAAGCCAGTTTGTCCACTGAGAGCTGGACAATATCACAAACGTAGACTCGGTGGGTGAGAAAGCAGCTGATACATCAGAAGACTGAAGCTCTAATGCAAGACAACTTCTCTTTTTTATTTCTTTAGAAATAGGATTCAGGGACAGCTTCAGTGAATGTAAGAATAATTGTTCTGTATATGCAGCAGTCTTCATAGCATTTATTATCAAACTATACTCAAACTAGATATTCACTACCAGTGTAAAGCTTTTTAACAAAATACTCATTTTTATGCCCCAATTCTGCAAAACCTACTGTAAACTGCAGAATAAGGACTCTTCCCTTCAGTGTATTCATTTGTATTTCTCCTGTACCAAAATAATTTGGTTTTGTACTTGTACTTCGTACAAGTTGCAACCAATGTTATTTGGAGACATTATTTGTCTTTTGTCCAAGACAAAAGAACATTTCTTAAAGTTTTTATTCCCTGAAACCCTCCATACCACAGGGGGAAAATATACTACATGAGCAGGACAAAGATATATTCCTTTATAAAAGTTAGAACTTTAAATAAGGTATAAATGTCTAAAGCCCCAGCCTAGAAGCACAGGTACTAAATCAGATATGAAGTGTTTGACTTTTTTACTTTTTTCCCTTCTCATTTTTCTCAAAATTAATTATTAAAAACTCACTTCAGTTAAACCCTTCTTCATAGAAACCTTGACTAGACTATTGCCTAGTCAGACAGACACAGCACATTTGAGCTTGTCACTTCTCATATAAGGGAACATAATTTAAAGCCAGCTGTCTAGCTCCAAGTGAGATCTTACTATTCAATGATTTCTCCTTTTGTTTGAACCACAGATAAGGAGGAGCTGTGCCTCAACATCCTGTCACTACCTTTTATTAACCAGAGGATGGGCCATGCCAGAGGCCCATGAGCAAAAATGTATCAGCAATTTTCAATGCATGGGAAGCAACAAACTACACTAAACCTTTTCCAAGCGAGTTGTAAGGGAGCACGGCTGTACTTTTTGAATTCCTGCTGAGAGGACGACCTGGCGCAATAAAAAGCTCCCACAGAACCATGAGACTTACTGGGACCTCAGCACGCAATCTATCAGGACAAAGATCCTAAGCTCTTACATTCCAGTTTAATGACAATTTCAAAATTCTCGTGCTCTAGGGCCTGAATCTGTAATCAGCAGCCACCATACTCACCAGGAAAAGATACCGCTCTTGAGCAGATGTGTTGCGAGCAGCGAGTTTAAGGATCTGTCCTTCTTTTATCAGCTCATTTGAAGGGTTCACGATGTCTTCCTCTTCTCCCAGCATCTCGTATACCTCTAACAATTTCTTTAGATTCTCCTTTACAGTGAAAATATAGTTGTAAAACTTATTAATTGAAAGCACAGATCTTTGTGTGTGTTAAAATGAAATGATGGGGGCATTCATAAATCTGGAGACTCTGAGCTTTTAAAAACATATTTATACCCAGTATGTGTGGTCTGACTGATTAACATAGTTGATAAAAAAAGAAGTACTTTTAAAAATGTTATATTCCTTGTAATTTTTAAAACACGGTTATATGTACAGTCTGCATAATTTCTTGCCCAAAACATCTCATATTTCAATTAAGTTCCTTTCATCCCAGCCCAGTCTGGCAGAGAAACAGTCACTGCTCTTTACAAACATTATCCTGCACTGACAGATTCAGATGAAACAAGGTTAAGAGTTCAGTGAAGTATCAGTGATTTGAGCTAGGAGAAGAACTAAGTCTGTCCCATTTTCCACTTGAGAGAATTAGCTGCAATGACAGATTTTGTCTATCGTTTCCAGGAGCTGTATAAATACACTAAGTAGGAACAATCTGTCCCATGAAACCAATTCTTGCCATTTTAGGGAAGATTTGCATTTCACTCTCCTAGCTTCACCAAATTTTGAAATATAATATTCTGAAAAGTGATCAGGAAAACAAGGATCATTTACCATCTTTCTTATTGCACTATTTGAGTGACTTGCTGCAGTGGATATAATTTCCAGGGATTCTAGATGGAAGAAAAAGAAAATAAGCAAAACCAAAAATCTGCATTTTCACAAATTTATAAACTACATAGGGGAAAAAAAGGGTAGGGTTTAATCCAACAAACATGTTTGTTTTTTAATGTAAATTAGAAAATACAATAAATTTCTTCAGTTAGCAATAAAAAGAAACAAGGTAAAGTGGAAAGCATAAAAAAGTCAGCTACCAACTGGAAATTACAATATGGAAAGATAAGAAGAGAATTATTGCCAATTACTGTAGCACTTCAGGACTCGGATTCACATTTTTCTGTGACAAGAACAGTCATGGTTCTCTCTCTCCTTTTCTCTAAGTAATTCAGAAAGTCAAACTATGTTTTCCAGTTGAAACAGCTCATCTTACAGGCGTTTACTCTATTGGCACTAAAAATGAAATATTTAAAAGAATTATCTGGCAAGTGATTTTGAACACTCCATGCAAATACCTTGAACTGTCCTTGTGTAAATGAAGAGAGGAAGACATTTAAAAGTGAGCTGTGCTTTTTCCCTGCAGAAGCTTAAAAATACAAGGAGTCTAAGTTCACTGTTTTACAAATAGCAGTCACACATTCCAAAGTGCACAAAGCAAACCAAAATGCCAACAACACATTAAAAAAAAAAAAAAAAAAGCCATTACAAGCCCTGATCATCTGCAAAGCAAACAAATCAAAACCTATGCACTATTTTAAAACTAAAGCAAAAGTTATGTGCTCCAAGAGAATACTAAAGGCTTTATGGTTTTTAAATTAACTTCTATTCAAACAGATTTTTTTTCAAAGAATTTTATGATTCCACTGAAGAAATCCTATCATTCTTTTAATGGGTAATTCTTCACTTGATCTTTCCTGAAAATATCTCTGACTTACAGTATCCTCTTACTAATATCTTATTACAGCTCCTTTAATGGCCTGAAGATATTTACTTTCAGCATCTTTCCAGTCTAGGGAATCCTGAGGCAATTTCCTTAGGTAGTCCTTTAGAAGCATCTCGTAGCGTGGAATGCGTTGGACTGGTTCTAGCATATGATGTTGCAATGTCAAATTTCCACACACTTTTTCCTTCTAAAAAATTGTAAACATATTTCAATGAAGCAGGCAAGAATGTCATTACTCTTTTGTAAAATAAAAGTCATGATTGATGAAACATAAACAATGTATTATAAACGTTGCATGATGGACCTACTGAAAGAAAACAGTGCTATTTTACCAAACCAGATAATTAGAAAATCTTCCCAAAAGTAACTGTGAAAAAAAGCTTTTCTAAGTATTTGACAGTCTTACCAAAAAAAAAAAAAATCTTTTAAACTCCAGTGCATTTTAAATGAGGTTTGTGATAACAGACAAGAGAAATACTTCTGAATTAATAGGAATAGTTCATGGCCATGGCCACATATTGTAAACAATCACTTAATTGGGCTACAAAGGTATATTTTACCTATCTGAGGGGAGAATGCTTTCTTTTCATTTATAATGTCAACTCCCTCAGCAGTGTCCCTCCCTCAAATTTTAAGATGTATATTCATTTCCATAATCTTAGATGCAATTAGATTAGAAAAACAAGAATTACATTAAATTGTTTTCTTCCCTGGCTTACAACCACAAGACCCCACAGAGCAGCAAAATTTAAGTAGAAATACTTTATCCTATTTCTAAGTGCTCAGACTGCAGTAGGACACGCACCTGCCGATTCCCAGAGGCACCCACAGTGAGCACCAGACAGTGTGAAAAGAGCCTTTGGAAAGGCATCCCTGGGCTCTGAAACTTCCCGTGCTCAGCATTACTGTGAGCAGACATAGATTTAAGGATGCAGTGCAGGCATCTAGAGTTGCACTGCTATGGCACTTCATCCTACAGTGGTGTTTACTTCTGGTATTTACAACAAAATACACTATTTATTTAGTCTTCAGATGTTTCAGCCTTTACAATTTGCTCCTCTATTTTGCAGGAGAAAAATGTGGGGTTTTGTGGGTGGGTTGTGCACATATGCAGGAAGGAGAAGGGAAAAATGCAGTGTGAAGTTGATAAAAACAACAGCCTTCATTCTGAGGTTATTTGTTATTTAATTTTCTCTTTAATAATTTCTTCATCCACAAACCTATGTACTTTTATATATTGCCTGTATTACTTGAGGATCTATGTTATTCTCGCCACTACCTGAATATCTTGAATAATGAATTTGAACTGAGGTGACCGTTCAGTCCACATTTTCACCAATTCCATTGCATTATCAAAATTCTTCACGTATTCTCCGTACATCTTAAGGAAAGGAGCCAACTTTTGCAGAATATCTCCAATCCTAGGAGTGGTAGTCCTGCAAAGTAAGAGGGTGGAATCTCAGAGCAAACAGGAAAGAAAAAAAGTCACACGAGGTATATAAAAGGTTTCAACTGTTTAATAGAAAATCCTTCTGCTTGGGATCATCTCATGTGGAGTTCCAACATAATCAGTAAATCTGAATTCGCATAGAAAGAGAGTTTGCATCCCCTTTGATGATGTATAAGCACTATAGGTCATGTAGAGGACTAAAATAAGAAAATCTAGAAATTGAAGACTTGAAAGATTTTATTTACAAAACATAGCCTAATTTGTTTTATCTGCAATTCCTTAAAACTGCATTAATTTCTTTTGACCATATTTTAACCTGTGAAATATCTAACCTGTGGTCTGGTTTGAGGGCTAAGCCCATACTGTACATCTCCCCCTCTGTGCCTTGTATAAACATATGTATTAACTTTTTTTTTTTTTTTAATTACTATTTATCTAAGGAAGCATATGAAGGAAAGAGAAACCCTTGGATTCCAGTCTTTCATGAGAAATTTCTGCATTTCTCCCAATTCCTAAAGGTATCTTCAGATAAAACAGAATAGTGAAGTAACAGATGGAGAGGCTGAGAGAAACTGCACTCCCAAAGCACACAAAGAATGTGGAGCGGCACACAGGTATCTCCAAGAACCACCATAGGAAGCACGTTTCATGTCTCATTTTCAAGGACAGGCTCTCTGAATTTCTGAAAGTCTGAAATCAATGTTCTCATAGCGGTCTAAACTGAAGAAATCCACTGTAATTACTTCTACAGTCCACTCCAACACACCACTTCTCTGAGAGAAAAGCTGTGCAGAAGGGAAAAGTTATACTTGAATAGTGAATTTTGCAGGACTGTCAAAAACTGGTCCAGCTCCAGCTGCCTCTGTGAGGGCAGAGAGTTGCTGTGCAACACCTGGCAGAGGACTGCGCTACTGCTGGGGTTGGCAATGAGGGGACAAGACAGGGTGGGAAGCTGGTCTCTGCAATCATCCCGTGTTCTTACACTATTCTCAGGTATCTGCTACTGGTCGTCCTTGGGTACAGAAGACTTAGGGTATTGTATCTGTTAATTTGTTTGATAGACTAGTGAAAGGTATCCTTGCCCATGGTAGGGGAATTGCATTTAGATGATCTTTAAGGGCTGTTTCAAGCCAAACCACTCCATGACTCTATGGCATGGGATCACTGTTACACTCTGTTACACACTTTCCATGGCAAATATATTGCAACAAGGCTGTTTCCAGTGTTTTCAAGCCATGTGTTGTAAGAGAGATTCAGCTCCAGCTGTTGCTCAACTCATTCAAAATGCAGCTACCAGACAATTTCATTTTCACTTGGTAAGTTAGATTCACACTGCCTTTTCTTCCAAAAGAGAGGGATTTGCTTTTGACCTGCTTTCCCAGTTACACAATTACGTATTTTTACTCTGAGTTTTCAATTCAAGCCACAACTCAAGGAAAGAGTCAGAAATTCTTACCCAGCTTTTTTGTTGGAAGATAAAGAATAATATACGAACATAAGCCTACCCCCAGAACATACTTAATTTCTTGTGTCTAAATGAGAGGAGCTGCTGAGAAAAGACTGTATCTGGCAGAAGCTACTGTGCCAGACAATTTCAGAGACCAGTGACAGGGAGAGAAAATTACCCCAGATTTTTCTTTCAGCAATGATCAAAAAGAGTTGTCTTCAACTGCACCCTTTCTTTTAACTCCTCACAAAAGCACAATGTTTCAAGGACATTTAAATAGGCTGTCTCAGGTACAGCACAAAGGTTATTTTCAAGCAATGTAGAAAAGATAATATCCTTGTGATGCAATTTATTAGCTCTGCACCAAGAGTCAAAGCTTATCTACAAAAGCACTTTTCAACCTTTGAAGCTATATAATTATACACACAATAGTAGTGAGCAGTTTAGCATTTTGCAAATATTTAAAGTAAGGCAACCCATCTTCTGTGTTCCATAGCATGTCTAGAGCAGAATTTTAAGATTACATTGTGAATTTCATTTCAAATTATACACCACTGACATAATGTAGTGTGAACTTTTTTTTAAACATCTAAACTCCAATTCTCATGAATATGCACTCTATTGTAATCCAGGTAGTCATATTTCCTATCAGATTTTTCCAACTTTTATTAAAAAAAACAGGGAGCTTTACCTTACTCAAGTCACTCTGCTGGGAACTTAAGGTGTAAGCTTTCTTATATTTCACAATGCTTATATTTTATTGACTGTCTTGCATTATAGACTACACAGAGGTAACACGTATTTGTGCATGGTAAGTATTCTGTTTTAAAGAACCATCATTTAAAGGGGTATCATCTTACTGAGTTGGAAGATACATACCTGCTGTCTATAGCAGCACTGTATGGTCTAAGATTTTTAAATATGTCACCAAAAAAGCTTTTTTTTTCCTCATTTATGGTGTGTTTTTTGACAATAAAGGAGTTGTATGATAGCGTAACTGGAAATTATGCACAGACAAGCACTTGAATTCCTTGTAATAAATTCCAGATATCATAGAATATAGGAGCCAAACAAGTGCTGAGGTGAAACAACTGGATGAAGCTGTATTTGTAATTTCTTTTTAAATGAGGTTATCCTTTTTCCCAAAGAAGGTAGGGAAGCAGCAATGTTTTGAGACTTTTCTTTTTCAATTACACAGAAGAGACCAAAAATGCATGGCTGTGTTTTAATATATCCAGAATCACACACACCAAGGCAGCATAAAGATACTACATATCTGTACATGATTATTACAGAGTATATTTACACCTCTTTTATCCTTGCTGGCTCCAAACAGAGGTCAAGAGAAGTTGAGGGGAAAATGGCCCTGAAATATATCTGCCATGGGTTTTAATTTTAAACAGAAAACCAAAACACAGTAGAAGAATGTGTCCCACCTTATTAGAGAAAGCAGTAACAACATAGTTTACTGCACTTCAGCATTATCATAAACCACATACATGTTCTTTTACCTCAACTTTGTATTCTATACAATGAATTCACCAGGCAGCACATAATTTGAGTTTGAACCCCTAATTTAGCAAGATGTTTGACCATGAGTAATCTCCCTGGCTTCAGTGAAATCCACTTCCTTTATTTTGAGCAAATGATGCAAGTCCTCTGCTGAGTCAGATCCTGAGGAAGAGTGGAAGAGCAGTTGTTCTCTTACAGTAGTTCCTGGGCCTGGAGAGCTTAATTGAGAAGATACTTTCTCTACCTCAACCCTGCAAGAGAGTTTCTAGAGACACAGTTTTAGGAGTATTTGAACTAGTGAAGTGACTCTTACCACTCTTGCATTCTTTTTTCAAGTTCTGGAAGTAAGAATTTACTGTGGAAGGCATTTATTGAAGAAATGTTAGAGAAGATCTTATTAATCACTTCAGGTGGAAATGAACCTCTGTTGGCTTCCTCAAGGAGTCTGGAGTAGAATACCTGCAATACAGGAAAAAGAGCTCCAAAGCTGTCAGCCTATTACATTTAATCAAGGCTAGATTTATATTTCAATAACATAGGTAGTGATGAACTCATTCACTGTCTTTCCCTCACTAGAAGTGTAAAGTTTCTTCCCCCCTTACACCCCACTTTCTTTCTCATGAGCCAGGAGAGCACTGCAGGAAGAGCTGACATAATGGAAAGCCTATCTGAAGCAGTGCCGTTTTGGATCAGCTTCAGACATCCTGTCTGTTTTAACAGCTAGATCATCTTAACTTCTCCAGTCTTCCAGTTGTATTTTCCACTCTTCTGTTCTTTGCAATTACCATGATGTCTGATCACCATTAGCCCCACTACTTTCCTTGAATGCCTTATCCCCTTATCCTTTTTAAATCAAAGTCATTTTCAGGCTATGAGCAGTACCCACATACTATTTAAAGCACAGAGGGAGCTCAGTTCTGATTGGACTACAGCCTCTTTTAAAAATAAATGTATTCTTCATCAGTGGGCTCTACCTGATTACATGCAGCTACAAAATGTGCATTTGTTAATATGCACATCACAAAATAAGTGCTTTTGGAGAGCTATTGTCCCTCTGCCACCCTCTCCCATGCTTGAACAGATTAGATTACATGTCCCTAAAAGGGCGTCAGAAGTCTGGGTAAGGACCTGCAAAAGAAGAAAAAAGTCTGAAGACAGGAACTTTGATCACCCCAACTGAGACAGAAGAAGTGTCTTAAAAGGAAAAAAGCCATATACTGCCACATAAAACATGCCCAGTTTGCTGCACTGACAACAGGACAGTTAGTTACTTTGAAGTTACTTTTTTTACTAAAGAGTTAGTTACACAACTTTTAAACCAAGTTTAGAAATATAACAGACCCTTCCCAGTCTTCTGCTTTCCTTCTCATTAGCAGCAGTTGAGCAGCTGTGTTTGAAATTAATTTTTTAGAATTCTCTCCAGTTAATATTTGGAAACAGACACTGCAGTAATGCACTTAGGAAGGCATCAAGGAAAATAATTGTACATTACCCATCAAAAAAAATCTGTGAAGGAAGTAAACATAGTTTTTCTATTTTTAAACTCCTCTAATTTTTTTTTCTTGCAATACTCTGGCTTTTAACAGTCATCATATATCCATCACAATGTTGGGCTGCTGTGTAAATCCACTTTCAAGAGGACAGTTACTTAGCTCCCCAGGAAGCCTGAACAATTACTGTATTAGTTGAGACATTTTACTTTTCATCAATATTATGTACAAAACTTCTGCATTGGACCTGAGAAATTCAAATAGTGAAGTCTGAGAAAAAACATCCTGCAATGCAAAGCTAGAGGTATCCAGGTAAAATGTAAATGTGTTATGTGGAAAGTAAACAAGACCTAGGAAGGAAAACATTCCAGTACAAACTTCTTATATGTAAGAAATATCAGTTAGATTCTGCAAAGCATGAGAGTCCAACCCTTTCCTTGAAGAAACACTAATTTCTGTTTCTAAATATATAATGGGAAAATAGAGGACATACTTTTTGGAATGGGCAACTTCTAGGTTCTTTGGGGCTAAAGAAAAATTCTGATTGGGTGGTTCAAATTAGAAGGATTTAGTAATTTTCTAATGAGTGGGTGATTGCAGCATTCACTCCAATTCACTGGAAGCCAAGACATGGTTATCCATCCTCGTTGTCGGCTACCAGCATGCAATGCTATTGCTTATAGTGACATCTCCATACACAGAACATATTGCATTAATAACCACAAAATTCTAATACTTATTAAAAATGTAGCATTTTTAAATAGAAGCATAGGCAAAGCCATGTGGCAACAGAAGATGACTGAAAATCAGCAAAATGAGAAAAACATATCACATCTCATGTAATTTATATCCACACTTACACATAGCCATTTGAGTGAATTCAAGGCAACATAATAAAAGCAAATTCAAAAAAAATGTACCCCATCTAGGAGGTCAAGTCGGCTAACGTAGGCTTTTTCTGTTTGCAGAAGCTCATTGGCAATTTTATGACGTTTCTGCTCATCTGTCTCCTGGAGGAAAATAAGAACAGCTCTTAGGACACTGAGGAAAACATAATTTAATAATAATAAAAAATTTTTGAAAATTCTTATGACTACCTTATAGTCCAAAAAGCAACTGAAATACAAAGTTAACATTTAGTAATAAACACCAACTTTGAAAAATACATTTCCCACAGTTTAATTAACATATAAAAAAGTCAGAGAATGTTAAAAATCAGTCAAATTGCAGAGCAAAATTCAGAGCCTAGATTTAGTATTTCCCAGTTTGTATAGGGATCTTTGCCAAAGCACCAACTCCCTACTCAACAGATCAGCTCACATCCTGGTAATTGAGTACCACTGACCTTTCAGAGCTGGAAGAACTGATTTGCAGAATAAGAGGGAACAGATGGGAGCAGTCAGTGTTCGCCCCCACCCCATTTCAGAAGTTATTTGAACTGTATGTTCTTTGCACAACAAAATTATCGAAAAATACAGTACAAAATGTTTTATGTTCACCAATACACTCATTGCTGAATAACTGTTGACTGCAATTAGAGGGCTCCTTCATTAAGTTTTTATGGAAGTAATTTTTTCATTTCCAGGAAAGTTTTCAATTTAAAGTCTTTTATGCCACAAAATATATTCTTCTGCTGAACAGAAACTTAAAACATTCACTCAATTTTCAATATTAAACTAAATATGTTAGAATATATAATGACAAGTTGCTGGGCAAAATTACTTCAAAACAAACAATGAAACCACAGCCTTCTACAATATCAAAACATTAGGGAAATGCCTCAGGCTTGCAAGTGTCAGGCTCAAAAAACTGACATTTCCACTACAAGATTCTTTCTCCAGATCTAGTGTCTGTTCACATCTAATGACATCTGAGTCTTCCCTAAAAAAAAATGGCAGTATTATCACAGTGCTTATGGGAAACTGGTAATTGCTAGACAAACCATAAAAATTCTTCATAAAAACAAATAAAGAGCAGAGCTTGAGAGAGTGGTTTCTGATTTCAAATTGCACACTGCTTTCCGCAAGAGTATGACAAACATTTGCAAGTACTTTTACAAAAAATGGTTTGAAGGATACCGAATATTAAAGTACAGTCTTATATTTAAGGGACTTCAGTGGGTTTTTTCCCCCATTTTGGTATTCAATAAATATTCTAGATTTCAACATATTTCAGTTCTAATCTGCAGTGTTCACAGTTGCACTGCTACATGGCAAACTTCCTCCCTAAAAACAGGCTTTCAATAGTGACTTCAAAGCTGTTCATTAAATCTGTTTAAATCAGCATAGCAACCACAGTAACCCTACAGAACAGTGTTTTAAGTGCTGTCAAGAGATATTGCAGGGAGCTGGAGGATTAGCTGTTACAGCTACAGGTTGCTGCTCAGTGCAGCCATTTACAAAGGACCTCCCATGTGGACTTGAGACACAAAACCACAGAGGTTACTGGTTCCTCAGCAATTTAATTTTATTTTTTTTTTCACCCCAGAACCACACTTACTCCCTGAAGCAGTGCTGTAGAACCAATCCGCAGTTTTTAGAAGATTACTTGAACTAATTAGGAGAGGGAAAATCACACATAACAAATGCAAAAATATCACATAAAATGAGCTGAGCCCAGCTTTCCAACTCTCAGTATCAGCCTTACACATCTTAATTCTTGAACCTGCATCTCCTTTCTACATCAATCGCATGACCTAACAGAGGAATCTTCTATGTGGGGGAAAAATGCACACCATGGATGAGTTATCTTTCAATCACTGTGGCATGTTCTTATTCCAGCATAAGAACACCCACCTACAGGGTTAGATCAGTGCAAAAATTACAGAAAACTGTACTGCTGCTTTTCTTTCAGCACATCCTCAGGAGGGGAGCAGGGAATGTTGTTGAGGGGAAGGGAAGGTAACTTCAGGGAACATATATTTCATTTCAAACTTTTGTGACAATCTATAACACATGGAAACTCAACATATAAAACCAAGCAGAAATGGCTGATGTGGTATATAGAGAACATTTACATTACATAGGCACATGATTTCAACTGCTGACCAAAATACCAGGAGTGTGAGAGACCAAGAGTTCCATCAGGACAGACTGCAAACTTGAATCTTTATTCCAATGCTTACAGTAAATGTTTCAGTAGGATCTAGTTCATTAGTACAAATCTGCTCATCCTGAGAATAATTACATTACTATGGATGCTTAGGAAATTAAAATAAGTGACTTTGAACTCTGAAATTAAGAAGAGGTATGAAAAATGCTGGTGAAAGTATGAATTTTCTTATTAGCCAAACCAAACAGGAGCCATCTTCTGTCAAGAAAACAATACCTGCCAACATGACAGTGATGCTGTATATGATTCACTCTTACTCAGGCATAGCCCTTGCCACAAGGGCTTTGAAGGAATATATTAGACAGGGTGAGAGAAGTAGAGTATGAACAAATATAATTTAAGTTACACTGTGCTTGTTGTTTGCACAGCAACCAAGAAAGCAGTAAAGATCCTGGTATCCCTGAAAAAGTGACTATTCACAAGAAGATTTATGCATTTATATATTGGTTGCTGAAGATACACAGCTTTGTTCCCATTGCTGTTCCTAAAGACCAAAAAATTGTAGCATCAAGAAGCTGGCAGAACCTCTCAAGTGTTTCAACAGTAAAACATTTCTTGGCAGAAAATTAACTTTGCAACCCCAAAATTTTACCATGGTTAAATTGAAACGTCACCCTACATTTAGACATCCAGTATCTCCACCATGTTTGCATCTAAAGCATCAGAGCCCCCAACACCATCATTAAAAGAAGACATCATATAAGGACTTTATAAAGATGTTCAGTGGATTTGTCCTCATCTGTGGCATGCAGGCCTATTTCCTACCAGTCTCGCAACAAACATTGCCATATTTGTCCTCTTCAGTTGGCTGTAGCAGCAGATTCCCCACAAGATGTTATTCAGGAAGTTAATTGATTGAGATGTTCTTGTACTATTCAGCCTCCACAGTTCAGACAAACCAATTTTTATGACAGGAGGTGTTTCTGCTGCAAGGCAGGAAACTTTTCACTTTTATTTGTCTTTTTGCTTGTTATGATTGTGTTTCATTACTTTCAAACTAATTCAGCTCTGGTTGTTTGGGGAAATTGTTTCAGATCACTGCCAAATTTACTAAGTTTTGCTCAATCTTTCCAGAACCTGCAATAATCTGTCTTTAGTCAGCTCTATAATGATAGGGGGGAAATAATAGTAAGAGCAACATTATTTCAAAACAAGCCTTCTTTTCCAAGCCCAAAAAGTAATTTTTGTACCAGTCCCCAGTTTAATTCACCCATTCCAGCAGTGGACCTAGGATTACTTCTGCTGTACAGGCTCATATCTACAAAGAAAGAGAGCATCACTTTCTGCTCTTTCCTGATCTAAGAAACATGGCATGCAAGAGACAAGATACTTTGCATCAACATCAAAATACACATATCAGATGCATAACATAAAGTTTAAATATGACTCACATGGATCTGCTCCTTTTGCTTCTATTCAATTGTACCTACATTTTTAATCAAAAGGGCAGGAGAGTGCTGTTATCCTGTGCAATGCAACTTAAACTGGACTGCATCCCAGTTTTAATATTCTATAATGACTATGTAGGCATTTAGCAAAATCACAGATTGTCTAATGCACTTACTTCTTACCAGTGCCTGCTTGAACACAGAAACAGCTTAAAAGCTCCACCAGAACTTTCCTGTTGCTCATCCTTCCCTTAATCCAGACAGCATGGCAGCAGCTACTTAGACTACCACAGGTCTGATTTCCATCTCCAGATTGCATTAATCCAAACTAAATCAGTGTTTCTTTCTGTAAAGGGTGGCAGACGCACTTCTTAACCTCACTAGACTACAGGGGAAGTCCTTGTTGCACAAGGTATCTCAGGAAGGGCTGCTGTGACCCAGTTCAGTTTTACAGATTCAATTCTGTACCAATGCAAGCTTAAAACTCATCCTGCATGGGCTGGGCTTGATTTTTTACCGTCCAAACACCAGTGAATAATATACATCTAGTTACAGTCACATTACACCTCACAAGCTGACTCATTGTCAATATAAGACAGATCACACGTGCTGGTTCCAGCAGCTCAGACAGATTTTAATGAGATTGCTGCCATTAGCATTTGCCCAGTTCCTTCCTGAACTTTAAAAAAGAACTGCTTCCCTTTTCAGCTTTTTCCTGAAAATGCTGCCAGCACCTTACTGTGTGACTTGGATTCAAGATTAACATCATTGCCCACTGAGAATTCAGCACTTTATAGGCACAGACAGGGGAAACAGGCATTACCCAAAAGGAGATAGAAATATAATGAGAGGTGTGGTATGCCAAAAGTGCACCCAGGCTTATGTTTAGGTGAGGATCATAACACCCATTCATTCTTGGAAAAAGAAAAAAACCCCAACCCCTAAAACAAACAAGAAAACCCACACAACCCAACACTTTCTTTCCCTTACCTAGGATATTTCATCCTATAATACAGGAGAATTTGGGAGCCACCTTTCCCACTCACAGAATTTACCTCCAAGTGTGTACGTATGTGACCCCCAGCTAACCAAACTGGTGCAGGTGCACTCATGACCAGCAGTGAGGAGCTTTTTCAGCATCAGCTCTTTGGCTCTATACTGAAGAGGAAGCCTGGGAGGGCCTGCCAAGCTCCCCCTGCCATACAGAGGACTGCTGGACCAGAACTGTTAATCAGATTTACTCCTTTGGTACAAGGAAGAAAACTGCGTAAGTAAACTTTTACAAGTGAAAAATATGCACTCTTTTTCAGCAATTAATTTCCCAAGACAGATTTTCTTCCACCCACTTACTTTGCTTAAATATTTAAAACCTTCCTTACAATGGAGCTCAAACTCATCATGGTGTTAAGTTCTCCTTGCGAAAAAGACTCATATTTAGGATACTTTGAACATTGCACCTATCAGATCGCTAGCAGACTGCCACTGCCTTTCCCTCTTTGACTTGGCAACTGCATCAAAGTTAGGGATTCACACAACACTTCTCACTGAAGCTCTGTCATTACAGTTTCCGACACATGGGATGTTATTTCATATACACCACTAACATGTGTCCCCTGTAGTTGGGCACAGCTGAGGCATGGTCCTAAAGAGGCACGTATTTGAGCGTCGCTTTTTTTTAAACCTCAGATAACTGATGGGGAAAGAGCCAAAGGGATGAGGAGAAGAGCATAGGAGGAGAGAGGGTAGGAAGAGGCAAGCAAAACTTTTTTCTCATCTTTTTTCAGAGGAAAAATAACAAATATTTTCAATTTCTGACCTGCTCCTGGAAGCCTGTTTTTGTAAATAAAAACCTAGAGAAAATACAAAAAGTAGTGATACATCAAGAACAAAACAACTTCTCTCTTTACCTTTGTTTCTACAGGTTGATCTTGTTTACTGCTTTCCTCAGCTCGTTCTTCCTTAACATTAGTATTAATTTCCAGAGTTTCATTTTCAGCTGGGAGCAGCGTGCTGCTGCTTGGAGTCCTGTGGCAGCTGTTGAGCAGCTGTTCCTCACAGGCAGTCGCATTTTGTAGTGATTCTCTGTGAGTGCTTTCTCCTTCCCCATTTATCAAGCTGCTGTTGATGGCATTGTCTGGGACCAGGGTGGACATGGCGGAGCCATGGTCTGGCACTCTCCAGTCCTCATCTTCCGGCTGGTCTTGTGCTACCACTCCGTTGGCCGTGTGCAGCTGTGCAACCTGAGTTTTGTCAGTGTCACTGTTTCCCTGTTTCTGTAGTGAGTGCTGGGAGAGGGGTTTTGGCTGAGGTGACGGTGTGGACCCATATCTTCCTTGAGATTTAGTAATGTGGAGAATGGAGGAATCTTTCTTCACATCACTAGGATTCAATGAGTTAAAAACACAAGCAAACAAAACATTGATAAGAGAAGAATTAATATGGACTTACAGAAAATCCTGATATTGGAAATAAAAGAATTACACCATATAACCAACCTCTCCCAAACCACTTCTTTCCTGTGTTAATATTAGAAAGTTCAGAACATTGAGACCTGAATGCATGCCTTAAAACACTTAAAACATGCTTCTCTAACTAGAAACTTGGAGCTCTGTCTATATTAAGCCATTCCATCCCTATGTGTCTCGAATCTCATGTGTATGGGAGATTTAAATTGGACATTAGGAAAAATTTCTTCACTGAAAGCATTGTCAGGCATTGGAACAGGGTGCCCAGAAAAGACTTTGAGCCACCATCTCTGGAGGTATTTAAAAGATGTGAAGATGTGGCACTTGACGTGGTTTAGTGGTGGATTTGGCAGTGCTGGGTTAACAGTTGGATTCAATGATCTTTTGCAACATAAATTTTTCTATTCTTAGCTCCATGTAACAGAGCAGGAAAACAAGAAATTGACAGATGAAGCAACTTGCCCAAAGGGTCCCAGAAGATTATTGGCAGAACTGAAGCAAGACTTGTAGCTTCCCAAGTCCTAGTCCACTGCTTAAACTAACAAGTAGCCTATTCCCTAACAGCTCTTTAGTTATAAAAAAATTAATCAAACATGTCCAAGAAAATTTAGCACCCCTTTATTTAGTTCAGAATATTACAGGAGGACCTTTACATTTTTATCCCATCTCTTCTCCAGTTTCCTTATTTAGCAATGTCCCTTTGTCATGCTGCATCTTTTCTGAAGATATTTTTCCTCCAAAATTTATCTCTGCTTAAAACACATTATCTCTTGTTCCTGACTGTCCTCTAAGTGTTCCTAGTATGAATCTCCATCTTCTGGAAGGATGAAAACTGCTTACAAACTATTTTTACTCCTCATTTATAGGACACTTTACACAAATATTGCAAACATATTCTGCACTTTTATGCACACAGATCAAAATTAACTTACATACCTTTATCCTCTTCCATCGTATAACAACAAAAAAAAATATTTAATCACTTTTTCTTTAGTCATATAAAGGCTATGCCTTTTTTATTAAATAAGCTTAACTCCAGGATAAAATTAATATACATTTTTCAATTGCCTGCACAGAGTAAAGAGGTTTAATTAACTTTCTGCCATGCCTACATGCTTGGAGGCTGTACAGACTAATAAAAATAAGTTATTATAGTTGACAATCACAGTTTGCATTTCATAAACATGCTACCTACCATTTCAAGATGACTAATTAAAAGTGAAGTTCAGGTTCACAGAAGACACATTTTGTGAGCTGAGCTCATTCAAAAAACAGGAATTACCTCCACTGCCAAAGCAGGATAATCCAGAACTCAGCATGCTAATCGTGGAAGGTTCGCATAAGCAGAGATCATAGACTTGAGTAGAATTTAGTCACTGGACAGATATTACTGGGTGTACCTAATTAATGATGTTGCCCAAAAGCAACTCAGCTTCCCATAGTCCACAAAATGTCCCTACTTTTAAAGGTCTATGAACAAGAAAGTTTTCTTTCTTTCTTTACAGTTTCCTTTATTTGTATAATATAGAAGAAGTTCCTGCACAATGCAGCAGGTAGGTCTAGGAGGAAGAAATGTAGGGCTCAGTGGTATAAGGCACAATGAACCTGAGGAGTTTTCTTTCAGAAAGAAATTTTTTTTCAGAAATAAAGACATTTTATTTCAGAAATATATTTTTTTCTAAGGATACTGTACTGTTTAAAAGATGCTTTGGAGGAAGACTGGGAAATAAAATGCTAACAAGATTAGAGAATTGTACTAAAAGAATTCACAGGACCTCCACTGTTGCAGTAATCTCTTTTCCCGATCTCTGAGCACCTGTCATGACCAAGTTCAATTAAGTCTCTGCCTAATGACAAAAGTTTCTTGCAGATGAAGCTCTGAAATTATTTCTGTTCCACTGGCCAAACACACTTCTGCAATGCTCCGCTGCTTCCATATATTATATATTATTATATATATTATTATATATATTAAATGTCACTTATCTTGAAAGGAAATTCAAGAGCCTCATACTCTGGCTCCACAGAAGGTCATGCTCTGTTGTACATCACACATTCCCACACGGGGCATCCCTTCAGAACTCCAGCGTCCCAAGGAACTATGAAAAAATCCTGTCCAAAACTTGCAATGTTCTACGGTTTCTTGAGCTGTTCTTCTGTCAGGGGCTTTCAGGAAAGTTGCTCTCTTTGTACAGAGCAGATATATTTGAAACTTATGTTTCAGAGCTTATAATGCATCTTCTTAGAGATGCATCACGTGCATCTAATTAAAGACACACAAGTAACACCATTTTGCGAGAGCAATGTTCACTGTGGTTCATTTTCCCCAAAGTTCCAAATGTTTCCCAGAAACCACAGAATCAAAACTCAAGAACACTGAGCTTTTCTACCAAAATCACCAAGCACTATAAAGCAAACCATTTAGGGAATGTATCCCATACTACTACAAATAACTTGTAGAGTTCACCCTCTTCAAATGAATAATTTAAGAAGTTAAGACAGTATCAGATGAAAACCAGTATTTGAGGTTTTTCTATTTGCTTATAAAAGTATTATTTTCTTCTGCAAGAACAAAAGTACTTAATTTTAGCTTCAATATTAAACTTATTTCAATTTGCTGTAATTTTTAAGGATGTTTTTAAAATGCAACAAGTTTATTTTTTTAAAAAAAGGAAAATTAGGACTAACACCTTATGAAAAAGCACATCTTGTAAAGACAAATATACAATTTGCTCCCACAATTTCAAAACACACACAGTTTTCCCAACAAGCCCTCTGGCAGAGATAGAACTGAGCCCTACTACAGTACCAATGTTCTTCCTCATAGCTTCAAGTTCCAACAATTCCCATACATTTGAACAAACCAGTTCAAATTCTATTACATACCTGCCTCCCTCAAAACGATTGATGAGATCTGACACTTTGCTAGACTTTTCCTTTGTGACACTTGAAACAGCAGCAGGTGTCTCTTCCTCCATTCTTGGTTTCTGATTTTTTAAAGCTTTATGCCTAGGGGTTTGGTATGTTGCCTTCTGCAGGTGAATTGGCTTTGGAGGCACTGCAAACAACAACAACAACAACAACAACAACAAAAATCAATCGCTCATATTTTTTTTGAGCTGCCAGAATACAGAAACCTAAAATGGTTTAGGTTGGAAGGGACCTTATTGCAGGGGGTCCGATGCTGGTCAGCACCGGTGCGCCATGATCTTCCTAGAGAGAGCATCCTTCAAGGAACAGCTCTTCCAGGGGCGGTGGCAGGCCTCCCTGGGCAGCAGGTGATTTCAGCAAGTGTAGCAACTCCTCAGCTACAAGTGATTCCAGCTCTTGTGATTCAGTTTTTTGTGAAATGACCCTGCAGAACTTGAGAACAGAGAGACAGGAGCCTTGTTTGGCGATTCCACAGAAGTAACTTTATTGTCCAGCAGCCCCTGTGAAGGGAAGCCAGGGACAAAAGCTCCCTGGTCAGGGACAGAAACAGGGGCTTTTTATGGGAAAGGCAGGGGGTGGGGTAGAAACCAACTAGCCAGCTGGGAACACGCTATTACCATATAGAAACAAGGCATGCTGGGGGTGGTTCACTTTGTCACCATGACCCAGAAAGGTTGCTTATCTCTGGAGAAAGTCTTTTTGGCCTCAGGCCTCTCTCCTCCACAGGACTACAGAGGGATCTTGTGCCACAGGACCTTAAAGAGCATCTAGCTCCAAACCCCCTGCCATGGGCAGGGACACCTTCTACTAGACCAGGTTACGCTCACAAATGGGATTTTTGCATAAAGAACTTACTGTAGCAATGAAAAAGAGATACTCTTGGCTTTAATTAACCTTAAAGCCACTTTACAAATGCAGGGACTTCATATAGTTCTTCATGCACTGTTTAGTATTAGGGATCTTGTTACATTACTTGACTAAAAGCTGAACCATATGCTACCTCAACAAGCTAGAAAATTAGGGAGTTTTCTTGCCTGCTCATTTGTTTTTATAGTGTACTGTAGGAAATACATATGTGAGGTTTATACTTGCAGGTTTTGTAATAAAAAAGAACTAAGCACAAAGGAAAGAGCCATACTGTGGAGCTCAAGAGAGAGAGATTTAAATTGCTGCACAAAAATCTGGTGCTCTCATTCTTTACCTGATCCCTTGCGACCTCAAGAACAATCATCAGCAGAAAAGGTATTTACCTTCAGCTTTAAACTTCCCTTACTCACTGAACCTTTTTCTAATTATAAAATATTTTTTATCATTCTTGCTTTTTCTCCATCCTTACCATAAGTCCTTCTCATTAGATTGCTAATGATTGGCCACTCTTTAATACAGCAATGACTAGAACACAAAAGACCAGGTGACAAATAAAGCAACCAAAGTCACAGCACTAAAATCTTTAAGCAGCCATGCAAAATTTGTGGGCAGCAAAAGCAGGTCACAGACTGGGCCCAAATACATTCCACATTGTAGCAATGAATGTCCAGCCCCTTCAAAAGGAGAGACTAAATGGAAAAGGACCTTAATTCCAGAGAACACAACTCTCTTCATTCCCACAACATATTGTGGGAGAAGAGAAAGCATTTGATATGAAACTGGAAAAAGAGTTATTGAAATACAGGCATAAATTGGCAGGAATAAGCAATGCCCTGCCACTGGAACCAGTGGCCCAGGGGCTCAGGCACTGCTCCACAGGCACCACATTCCAGTGGAGCACAGGCACTGGGCCTCCAGCAACTATAAAGATCAACCAGTGAGCAACCATGAAGGGAAGGAGGACAAGAATGGGCTTTAGGAATCACATGACACTCTTGTAGTAGGGAAAAAAAGCTCTAGTGCAGGATATACAATAGAAGGATGTGGAAAAGCCATGTTCTTCATAATGCTGACTCTAGAATATCTTCCTAACTTACTCTGGAAAACCCATACACCACAAGAATGATCTTAAATCTTATCAACTGACATTTCAAAGGGGTGTTGAAACAATCCCTGCAAATATACTAATCACAGATAAACTTGAAGAAACACTCAATCAAAGGCAATTTTGCATTTCTTCCCTATGTTAAATTTATAGGTAATACAGGAGGTAATATTTGTCTGTGTTTCCAACAACATAATTGCACTTAAGTGGGATTGCAGTGATTTCTGCAGTCTGAGAAGTACTGTGAGAGACTGTGCAGAAATGAATTTACCACAAAAAGCTTTAGACTTCAATTTTATCAACTACAAAGGCTGGTAAATTAAATAATCAGAGAGTGAAGGAAGTTGCTGTAGATCAGATGCTTTTACTGTACATATAAGTACTTTTGGACCTTGGAAGCTTTACATTCATTAACATATGCAAAAAAGCAAGTTTGTGGAAGGATGCAGTACAGAAAGATTACTCAGAATGCTGCTCTTTTGAAATAGTTACTCTGCAAGCCCGAAACAAGCAGATTATTAAATTGTGTAACTGTTTCAGAGTCTGCAGTAACTCCCAAGAAGCAGTGTGCAGCTGCCCGGCTGCAGCTGCAGTGGAACGGCTTTCCCTGTATTCCTTTTTCTCAGGGAGCTCAGGGAAGGCCTGGCAGAATTAGGCCAGCGAGCATCAGATAATTGTCCAAGCTCTGAATAGCTCACTGTGCTGACAAAGCCACGGGACAGCTGAAAAAAGGCAACACAAGCAGGCTGGGGAAAAGCCGGACATATAATTGATCCTAAGCACTGCCATCCCCTCGAGGAGGAGACAGACAGCAAAGGGGACACGGAGTGGATTTGCTGACCAGCACCACAGTAGTTTGTAGAAACATTTCTTGCTCTTGCACTGGACTCTGTATAACCCTCAGTCCTATGAATTCTCATAGGTAAGGGACTTGTACATCTTTTCAAGTCTTCTGTACATCTCATGAAATGTTAATAACCTCACAAGGATATATTAAAACTACTAAACTTGAGGGAATTAATGTCTACTGATAAAGCAGAAGGAATTAGTTGGTAGCTATTTTTATACTGGATCCACTGGGACAAAAATCAAATTCTAGGACATTCTGTGGAAGTGACACACACTTTTGCAGCTGTTACTGAAAAACCACAGCTAAGCAGCATTTATGTACGAGAAGCAATGAGGAACCTCTGGTCAAACTGGGCAATCCCCATATACTGAAAATCCCTGTAATGTCTTCAGAAGAGAACCACAAACCAAACAGCCAATTCACTTATGCAAAATATTTTATTCCTTACTCCCTATCAGCATCTAGCAGACAGCACTTCCCCTACCAGCTGCTGCTGTAGCTACTGTGTGGTTCAGAAACAGTGTAATGGAGAAAGAATGGTAACAAGATCAATGGAAAGAAAAGAATCAGTAGTGAAAAAAAAAGAAAAAACCCCACAACTCAAACCTTCATGTAAATTCAGCTTTGTTAACAGGGATTATGGAAAGCAAATTCCATTAATTCTCTTCTCGATGTACTTCTGTAGTGTTTTGTTTTAATCAGATTATTTTTCAGTGTGTGCAGAACAAGGATCTTAGGGGGAAAAAAAAGAGAAAAGACTGGCCTATTGTAGTAACCTGCATAATACAGAGTTCTGTTTGAGTCTATAAATACTCTTGGCTCTGTACTATAGAATTTTGAGCTCATTAGGACATATGAACTGCTTATTCTGCCCAAAGAAAATCCTTCCATATACTCAGGTAGCTGATATTGTACACCACTAGCCAAAATCCAGAATGATGCTGCAGTGCCTAGTTGTGCATTCAGCTTTGCATATATACATAAGGAAAATTCAGCCAGTGCTATATAAATGGCTCAAAATGTGCAAGCACCTTCCAGACTCCAAAGCATATCAGCAAAGGTGATTTATCCCTTGTCTTAGAAAGTATAATGTGTTCGATGGTTAAAAATACTGTTATGCCTTGACTCGATAAAAATGAAGTTAAAACTTCCTGTGGTAAGCAACTACAGCTCTGCTGACTGAGTCATCCATCATCACCTCCCTGCATGCTCCATCCCCTTCAGGAATATCAAATAAGCACTGCTGAATAGATGCCAAGGATCGATACTCTTAAGAACAATATGAAATAATCAGTAACCTAAACTCAGCAGAAAGAGAGAAAAGGTCATCTTCTCTTTGAGATGCGCATTTCCACATCTTCACTTCGCACCACAAGAAGAATCTTTCAATAGTATATTAAGAGAGAAGACCAATAATAATCAGATGTGTTTTGTTCTCTCTTTCATCTTCTTCACAGTGATAATGTGGGGATTTGTCAGTTTTGTTGATGAAAGACACACTGTAGCAGGTTTCTTAAAGTACCACCAAGACTGGAGAAGCCTACCTAGCAACAGCTGTCAATTTTAGTTCCATTTACCTTTAACTGCAGAAGTTCCATTTGCCAGAGAAGTACAGTCTACATGTCAGACCTTTAAGAGGTCTTAGCTTTTTTGGGCCCAGGCCACTGAAAACTTTTAACCACAGATTATATAATTTACAAAGAATGGAAGACAGGATTCATGCTAAACAGCAGATAGGCAGCTAAAATTGACTGCTGAAGTCTAAATGTTGAATATGTCGCATCCTTATCATTTCACAGTAGCACAAACCAGGCCATCTTTTGGAGTGGAAATTCATCTCCAACCCAAACAAAAATGCATATTCAGCTTCAGCAGGAGATTTAAAAGTACTCCTAGGCTCTCATTAGAAAAATTTAAATGAGCAACTGATGCACAGTCTTGAACTGACAAGACACTTCATTGCTTTGAAGAAGTGTTGACATTTCCACATATTTTGCATCCTACAATAAAACTGCCTGGTACAGACAGCAGTTTCAGTGCCCAGTATTTAGCAATTTGTCATCATAAAAAAACTCATGCAAGAGGGTCAAAGAGTAAGGAACACAAGAAACTAGGAAAAAAAAGTCAATTTTTACATGCCACTCTACATGAATTCTGATATTGCCAGGTTCAGATCACTGCCCAAATATTTGTAGATAAGGGCAAATTTCAAATTATTTAACTATTTGCTTCCTCTCTTATGGATCATATTCATATTGGAACTTGGTAGCACATTTTGCTACTTCTACTGACTGCCTCCAGTCTGGATTAGTCCACTTGGTCAGGGAATGCACTGCCTTGGTGCAAAGGCAAAGCACCCTGTCTCACAGCAGGGCAGACCTAAAGACTGCAATTGCTTTGCTCCGCAGCCCAAATTCCTTTGCTTAACTCCTTCATCGGCTTTCAGCCAGTTTCAGGCTTTGTTCCAAATTTGCAAAGATTTTCATGAGTCAAAATCTGCTCCAGACAGAAATCTGACACATGAATTGCTAAATTGTTGATGGGAGAAATTATTGGAAAACAAAAATTGTGCTTTTACTGACAATGTATCAGACAGGTTTCTTCCTCCTTGAAACACCAGTGGGAAAAAATGAAGATGAAAAGAAAGAATCTTATATTGGATTGCATGCAGAAATTTATTCACTTGACCCAGCTACCCTGAGTGAACTGTTTCCAAGTACCTCAACTACTTCTCAGAGACCAAGTACAGACAAAAGTACAGGGTTCACTTGAAGTGCAAGATTTTGAACATTTTTTCTCTATATTAAAGCTCTATTTCCCTTAGTAAAGCAAAATTTACTGGAAATGGCTGTATCACATTTGCAATGCAACCTAAAAGTCATGTTTATGTTTCTCATTTTAATTATTTTCATAGGTTAGATGAAGGTCATTTTGCAGTAAGTTCCTCCACAACCAAATACGTTGGCATTACAATCTGACAAAGGTGTGTCATCTTGTTTCCTTTCACTATGAAAGGACACCTAGTGTTTGCATGACTAGAACAACCATTTGGAAAAATGTTTGCTGCTGCTACAAACCAAAAACATTTCTGTACCTCTACATGAAAAGCTCTTTAAAAAAACAGTGGCCACTTTTAAACCAATAAATTAGGGCAATCTAGTGTGCTTAGAACATTTAGACTCCCAAATGCCTCTCTCATTAATTCTGGTTTGTTTTGCTAAAATTCAATAAAAAGCCAAACAAAAGATATACTATAAAACTTCAATCTGATGCATATATTTAATAGAAGTAAATGGAGAGCACCCCATGAACAAAGGAGACACAAAATACTATTTACAACAGTATTATTGAATTTCATCTACACAGCTGCATTTCTTAGACAACAACGCTATTCCTGGCTCTGGCACATTTTGGAGCACACAGTATTGACAAACAAAAGGAAACAAGGCTAGGAAAGAGCAACAACAGCTGTGTAACTGCTTGAATGAATGAGGTCCAATAACATACAACTCCTAATTTATCTAATAGCTAAAATTTTATAATAAGTGTGTTGGCTTTGTTTTTGAAAGGCTTAAAATATTCTTATTGATAGTACATTTCTATTTATACATCAATAATTTCTAAATTTTTTATTTTAGGAAGAACACATGTTCTCTTTTCAACTTTGCTGCAGAGAATTTATTCCAAATGGTGCAGAAAAGCTACTCAGATAAGTAATGTTTACATATGACTGGCAAAAACTTTGTTTAGTTAACAATACTGGCAAAACTTCTATAAAAAGTAACTATATAAAAAACCTAAAACAAAACAAACAAAAAAAACCCCAACAGCTTTATTTTGCTCTCATTCTCCAGCAGTAAATAAAACTTTCTTGACACCCCGAAAAATTTATTCCTGCCCTTAACTCTGAGGTCAACTCAGAACTGATGCAAAATTCTTCGAGATGCATTTTCCTGTTAAGTCATACAGAGATTATTGACTCCATGACATGATGACTCTGGGTGTGATTCTAGTTTCTACACTTGATTCACATGTGCTCTACTTTATTGGGTTTGTCTGGCCAGGTTTTGGTAGCTGGGGGAACTACAGGAGTGCCTTCTGTGAGAAGCTGCCAGAAGCTTCCTCCTTGTCCAACAGATCCACTATCAGCCAGCTCCAGGATGGACTCGCCACTGGCCTAGGCTGAGCTGGTCAGAGAAGGGAGGAACACCTCTGATAACATATTTGAGAAGGAAAAATAAGTTACTGTACAGACACGATTGTGCTCAGAGAAGAGAGGAGTGAGAATATGTGAGAGGAACAATTCTACAGACACCAAGGCAGGTGCAGAAGGAGGGGGAGGAGGTGCTCCAGGCAGCAGCGCTGAGATTCCCCTGCAGCCCATGGTGTAGCCCATGGTGAGGCAGCTGGGCCCCTGAGCCCATAGAGGATCACGGGGATGCAAAGATCCACCCACAGCCTGTGGAGGAGCCTCACACCAGAACAGGTGGATGCCTGAGGGGAGGCTGTGAACCCACAGGAAGCCCACACTGGAGCAGGGTCCTGGCACAGACTTGCAGAGCTGGAGAGAGAGAAGCTCACTCTGGAGCAGGTTTGCTGGCAGGATTTGTGACCCTGTGAGGGACCCACACTGGAGCAGGCTGTGGCTGAAGGATTGCACCCTGTGGAAAGGGACCCATGTTAGAGCAGTTCATGAAGAACTGTAGTACTTAGAAGAACACATGTTGGAGAATCTCATGGGGAACTGTCTCCTGTGGGAGCGAATCCAAACTGAAGCAAAGGAAGGACTCTTCTTCCTGAGCAGTGGCAGAAACAACCTGTGCTGAACTGACCATGACACCTATTCCCATCTCCCTCCACCACTGGGGAAAGGACATAGAGCCTGGGAATGAGGTTGGGGCAGGGGGAAGGTATTTTTAAGACGTGTTTTACTTATCATTATCCTGTTCTGATTTTGGTTTATAATAAATTCAACTTTTTTCCCATGACAATAATCAGTTTGTGATCTCCCCCTGCCATTAACTCAAGAGCCTTCTGTTATATTTTCTCTCCCCTGTCCATTTGCAGAGGGGAGTGACAGAGCAGCTTTGGTGGGTACCTGGCAACCAGCAAGGGTCAGCCCTCCACATCTAGTTTTCTGTAAGTAATTCTCATTTCTGTCTTGTCAGCATTGTTTCCACACACTCCTGCAGGAGGGCTCCCCTCGATATCTGCTAGAACTCCAAAGGCCCTCAATATCTGCCCCACCACCCCTACCTTGAAGCCAGACTGTCAGAAACTCCAGTTCAAAAACAGTGTCCAAACCTCCCAGCTCAAATACAGAAATACTGTTGAAAAATAAGTCAGAAATTACAGAATCATAAGGCATTTACAGAACATTTGTATTCCAGTAGCAAGTTTATGCCCATGGGTTTCTCTCTTTCAAACACAGTTCTCTCAAGGTGCTCTATTTCTCTCAGAAGTCTGAGATGAAGAACAGCTTCCCTAACAACAATATTTGAGAGTATTTACCTTGTGGCTTTGGACTTGAAGCTGAACTTGGGGACTGTTTGAGTAGCACACTTCCATTTATTCCCTGAGCCGCTTCATTGCGTACATTCTGCTCCAAAAGCCTGGCTGTGGCACTCGCTGTACTAGCTCTAGACAGTATTAAGGGCTTTGGACAGATGCTGCTGCCTGAAAAATAAATGCATACAAGAGTAAGAAACAGGATTAAATACAAGGTAGAATGACTACAAGTACATTTATTAGAGTGCTAACATTTCTCTATAGAGAATATTAGAATATTTAAGAGTGTCTCATCCTAAAAACACTCTTTGCCTTTCACTGAAATTTATTGTGTTGTTTAAACCTTGAAGAGTTGCATATTAAAAATATACTTCCACCATGACTAGTCCAAACTCTTCTATAGGAGCTTTACAATTTCCAACAGACTTTTTTCCTATTTGAATTGTTGCTTGTTCAACAGGACTGTAGAAAAATCAGCATTTTTGTTCAGTTGTTCTATTTCTGTATTCAAAGTGTGTACAAAATGCTACATATTCAGAACATTTATTTCATTGCTGATGGTAGAGTCCCAGAGTCAGCTAAATTAGTTGTGTATTTTTTGGTAGGAATGGGCCCTATTACAAGTATTAAAAAGAAAAAAAAGAGCACAGCACAAAGCCAGCTGACTCTTTTCTTAGCAGAATGGAACTTATCCACATTAATAGGATCAATATGCTGCTATTGATAAGAAATCTGGAAGAAAATAAAAAGTAAGACATATTCAAACAATGGAAACTGTAAAAAAACACTTAGCACGTTGTGATTACAGAAGCAAAACCATGCACTCTTGTTTTGGATTGTGAAAGCACTTGGTTCTCTAAACACAATCAAAAACTTGAAAGAATAATATGAAGGACTTTTAGATGTTGCTTAGGTCAATATTCATTTACCTCTGAATGAAAAAATCCACAACATTTTTGTGAGAGGAGCAAAACAAAGAAGGAAATCCCATTTATCATTTATTGCAGTGTTGTCGTAATTATTTTCATTTAAAAAAATATTAGGGTAGAGTTTCTACACCTATATTTATTGTTTTTGTTTGCCACCCTTTTCCCTTTGCTTGCTTTTGCTGGGTTTTTCTTTGCATGTTTCAATAAAAAGCAAATCCAAATCCCACTCAATCATTTCATAACGTGATCTCTTCATGTCTTCTGAACGAAAAACAGCTGGTCTGCAGACTTTGAACCTCTGATCTGATCCACCACCCTTTCCCACTGCAAAATCTAGCACATCAAGCCACTCCTAGCAACAGCCAAGCCTGCTCTTAAAACAACAATGGAAAGGGATGCTACAACTATTGCTCTATGCTGCTTAATGATTCTTCAGCATTTTCTGCATTCCAACAACACTTTCAAGTATTTATTACTTATTTTCTAGAAGCCTGTTTTTTCCTATTAAACACTGAGTTAGCCTTACACCCTGAGGCTGCCTCGACAACCATGGATTCTTACAGAGGTCCATGGTGAGATCAACAATTCGTGCTACCAAACTCCCAGTACTCGGGTGACAACACATGCACAACACCCATAGCAGCACAGCATCTTTCCCTCTTCCAGTTCATCCAAGTAGCAAGGGATGTCCCAAGAACATAAAGGTGTCTGTTCCAGAGTGATGAGGATAACCTAACAAGGCCCACAACGTAAGAAGTTTCTCAGACACCTGCAACCCCAGGCAGAGATTCCTTGGCTCTGTTTCCTTTGGTATCACTCCCATCCACACAAAGCTGTGTTGTACTGCTGTTGTGGTTTGACACAACTAGGCGCCAAGAACACAAAAAATCAGTTATTTTATAAGGAAAACAAAATAAGAAAATATTGAGGAAAAACTAGATAGCTGCAAGGCAAAACAGGTTCAAACTTAAACAGCTGCAGTACAAGGAGAAAGTTATATTACTAACAGAATTAAAAGATATAACAAGAAATTAAAATAAACAGCCCTCCTCCCCTTCTTCCCAGCACTTTTTTTCTTAACTAGCACAAAAGATAACACAACATAGGATTCTAGTCAGCGTTACAGTTCTTGAAAAGTCTCTCTCTTATGCTTAAGGAAAAAAAGCGTTTCTTCTTGCTTCACATGGTTCCTCAAACTGCCACCAACAACAGCCCTGCCTGGAAAGAAACAATCTGCTGTGGTGTAATACATCTCTTCTATGGAAAAATATCAGTTTTTTCACACTGCCACACCTGGGCCATCACATGGGGTTATCAATCTTTTTAAGGATGGGTTATTTTGGCCTGAACACAAAGGCTTTCTTCACTACAAATCCTTAAAAGCCTTTCACTGCTTCTATTTAGCCTGGCATAGGCACTCTCTTTTCACAAACTTTACGGGCCACACGTAAGTCCTCCATCCCCCCATGCACTTCAAATGGATTAAAGAGACAAACAGTTTGAGATATTACAGTTTCTTACCACTGCATGCAAGAAGTATTTTTAAGCTACGCGTGAGGAACACGGCACTGCCCCTTTTCTCCCATCACCATTTCCAGCTCCCTCTTGCATGGCTCACTCTCTCTCTGACTCTGAAGCCTCTTTGTTGAAGAATGTTCTTGTTCAGGCTTTATGGTGAAGAAAGCCTCGCTCCCTTTGTGCTGTTGGCTGCATGGTGTTTTCTTCAGCTCAGCGCGAAGTGTGTTGGCTGCAGAAAGGAGGCTCTCGCTGGCTCCATGTGGAGAACAGGGAGGACCCGCCGGTCCCAAGGAGCTGCTCCGGAAAGAATTTAGCTTTGTGCCGGTCCATGGCTGGGTTTAGCTGCCTGGGCTCTGGGATGGTTCCCTCCACAGCGACTCAGGGTCCGTGCTGCGGCACCAGGGAGAGGTGAAGGGGGCCGGGGCAGGGGCCTCGGTCTGGCGGGGCCCAGAGGCTCCGAGGTCCCCCCCACCTCCCTCAGGCGAGCTGGAACAAGAGGGAACTCCCACCTTTCCGTGTGGTTTACATGTGTAAATTGTAAGAAGCGTTATTGGTCCAAAAATCTGTCTATCAACTCAGATTCAACTTACTACAACTACAGTAGTAGGAGCTCTGTCCTGCATAATTCCATAGCCTGACAAGGTACTTTAAGTGCCATCTCTATCTCTCCCATGGGGGTGTGAGTACTGAAAGCTCTTATAAAGATCAAGCTGCTGGTACAGGGAGTTGTGCCAGCAAGTTTTCCTTGTCTCTGCCAAAGAGTTGACAGGCTGAATTTCCCTTTCCTACAGAATCCCATACAATACTGTAGCAGTTTACACACTAATTGGGCAATCCTAAATTCAGAAACAAATTTAGAAGAGTAACTCCTGTGAGATCACTAGGTTGCACAAATTGGGTAGGCAATTGCACGCAATTTATAAATCTGTATTCTTATAAGTTTGCAATGCAGTTCAAAGTGTGAAGCTTTAGACCTTTCTGAAAGCTAATTAGCTTTCAGATCTGTTGGCCAATGTGCTACAAAATCCACAGCTCCCAGGGTGCAGTTCAGTAAGGGGCATTGCTGTGTCAAATGTTCAGGCCGAGGCTAAAAATCTCCATCGAAATGGTACCTTATTCATTAAAAGGATTTCCTGAGAAAATGAGGTTCTGCTGTGGTCAGACTAGGAACTTACTCTGCACACACAGCCTTATCAAGGCACTCATGCCTGTTGAAGGTTATCGCTCACAGTCACATAAAGTTGAGCCAAATACAGACTACTGCTGAGAATAGAGCTGCTCTGTGGTCGGCCATGGTCACCCCTCCTCGTCACCTTCTGCTCCAGCTTCTGCTTCTGGCTGCTCCTTCCCCTGGGCCAGCACCAGCTCTTGTTGCACTGCACCGTGAGATGAGCAGCAGAAATACGGCAGGTGGAAGCTGGAGTATATTTTGGATCAGTTTGACCTCAAGGCCACCGCAGCACTGCTGCTTGCACAAAGGAACAGCTGGGAATAGGGCTGGAAGGGGACAGGACAGCTCCTCTCAGCAGCAGCAGCCCCATCCTTAGACCTGCCTGATGAGATCATTCAAACTCAACCCCAGTTCTTCAAGCAGCTGTTCTGACTTTCATTCTACTTGGTTTGCACATGCACACACACAGCCTTAATACAAAGTCCAGCAAGACCAGCAACAGCTGAAACAAATCTCTAATGCAAAAACATTAGGTGGCCTTAAGAATCAATTTTGTTGTCAGCATCACATACCACTCACTACATTGGCGAATATTAGTAGTATTCAGTGGGCAAAAGCCATTTTGTAAAGCTCATCCCCTGTAATACAGAACAGTAACACAAGCAACAGAAATGAGTGCTTCTCTATAATGGGATTTTTGCAACTGCTTACAGGAAACAAAAGCTCCAACAGGTATTCTGGCTTCACACCAACAACTCAGTACATGGAGGTGTGGGGAAACAGAACAACTTCAAATTCCTTATTGTTGTACAAGCCATTAAACAAATTCTCCATCCTCTCTGGAAGCCATATTTGCCTGAGATGGACATGCTGCAGACATTTACCATTTATTTCAAACTAGTGATTCTGTTAATCACGCCACATCCTCAAGCCATGTAAAGCTGAAACGGTAAAAGGTAACAGAAATCTAACCACAGCATACTTCTGTACAAAACTGAGTAGTAAAATTCAAAAAAAAGCATCTAATGTCTGTGGAAATCTGAGCCCTAGTGAACATTACCACCTTCCAGGTGATGCAGACAAGAAAATTGTGGTATAAACACCAACTTGTGGTGAAAATTCCTGTATCTAGTGTATTGTTTGCAAGTGTATTGTGATATAATAGTGCATTTTATTATAACAAAAGCCCAAACCACACAATATCCAGCCCAAATACTTGCTCCACAACCAGCAGCATGCATTTCAGTAGGGCTGCTCAGTTCATAGGTTTAAGTAAGCAGTAAGACAGTCTGCCTTTTCAAAATGCAGTTGTTGCCCCATAAATACAACAAAATCCAATTAGATATGTAAAAAGGCAGACATGCTGCAAAAACATGCAGCTTTTACTGAGCTGAAGTAGAACCCTATCTTGATTATTTCTGACCTGATTAAAGAAACACTTGCACACTTCTGCTACTCCTATGCTTTATAAAAACTGAGAAATTTTACCTGAAGTCAGAAATGCCATGCATAACTAAATACTACCAGCCAGTTACTGTGTTTACTGGCACATGATTAATACCTCCCTTATATAATCAGAAGTAATTAAATAAACTGAAGAGGAGAGGAAGGTGGGGAAAGATTTAAGAAATGTAAGGGAGAAAGAGGTAATAATAACTAGTAGAAAAGAGAAATAAGCAGTGAAAATTTGATAAGCACTTAATTATTTTGCTTATCATCTGCAAGGAAATGAGAAGCTAGAAGGATTGCAAACACACTTGCATCTGCAAGTATGTTTGAAGCTAGGTGATGTATTATCTATTTTTTCCAGGGCATTTTAATTAGAAATAACCTTGATCCATGAATATTTAGACAATCAGCCAGCTTGAAATGCCAGTAAGATTTAAAAAATGGCTTATTTATATTCATGAAGATTACACTAATGTCTTAGTATTGGATAGGTCCTCCATCAGCAGTTCCATAAGCCAATGTCAACAACATTAAATCTTTTGTTGTATTCATTTTCATTCCTACTTGAAAGCCCATAGTCCTTCTCTACTCCTGCAGCGCTGTCTAATTTTTACTGCCATTGTGATCCCACTCTCATTCATACTCAATGAATGAAAGAAATGCAGTGTTTCTGGACATAAACAAAATCTATGGGAAGAGTATTAGTCTCTTGTGACAAGAGACAAAACTAAAGGTTCAAAATTACTTCTCTTAAATTATATAGTTATGCATGTCTTGTGTACTAAGTCCCAAGAACACCTACCACAATGGTGGTCTTGCTGCTCTACTGCTGGATCTTTTCACGTAACATCAATGCAAATCTTCACACTTCCTACCTAGCCTTGCACAGAAGTGGGTACTGAGCAAGCAGACCCTGCCACGGCACTCACTTGGGCACAGTAACCACACCACACACTCTCCTGACCAGCTCAGTGCTCAGTAGCACTGACACTACCAGAGACTACTTCAACCCATCCACTTACTCACCCAACACTACAGAAGCTCTGGCAAGGACAGAACAAGAGCGAGCAGCGTCTTCCTTATCACAACCAAGAAGGCAGAAAGTGGCTTCTCAGTTACAACACCACATATTGAGGCCTGGGCCACACATACGGTATGTGAGGTCAAAAATTTTGTCCACAGTTGTGTCCAAACTCGCCCTCAAAACTGAGTCTCAAGTGACTTGGTACCTCCCCTTCCCAGATTTATCCTTTTTGCGAGGGGAACTGACATGCTCCTCCAAAGCTTATACTGCTGATGCATACTCAAACACATGTCAATAACAACTGGACTAAACTCAGTGGCTGGCCTGGAGAGGTGATCCTGTGAGGAACCGTCTCCCAGGGGGTCGTGGCTTCTCGGCCGGGGCTGCCTGCAGAGCCATGAGCTCTGCAGGCCATCAGCTCTTTAGTGATTCAGCAAGTGATTTCAGCTCTGCTCTGCAAGGCAAATCCCCAGGGCCAGGCCAGGAAAGAGAGAGGAGAGGTCCTTCTGGTGGTTCCGCAGAAGCAGCTTTTTTCTTCCATCTTCCATGACGGGGTGACGAGCAACAGATCCTCCACCGACTTGGGGTAGAGGGGTCTCTTTCATGGGGGTACAGAGGTGGGTGTGAAAGGCTGAGAAACCAATGGGTATTAGGGTATTTTACATATAGTTTCCTAGAAGATCATGGGTCAGTCTTCTCTCGCAGTAACCAAAAAGATTCTCTCTTTCCCAAAGAGGGGCCTGCAGGGGGATTGTGTGACCTCCTTATCTCCAGGCCTTCCTGCCAGGACAGGGGCTTGTCAGACCCCACATCTGGAGACTTTGCAGTTCCCTTTATCTAAACAAGGGCTTCTTGCCAGGACAGGGGCTTGTCAGACCCTACCTCGGTAGACCATTTTCTGGGAGTAATAAAGATGTAAATTATATGAAACTATTATTTCTCACAGCACATGAACATTACTAGAACTACCAAACTAATATTACCCCCCTTTCATAGCATTTTCTGCATGGAGTAAATAAATCTTCAAGTGACTATAGTAGGTATAAATTGTAGATTGCAAAAAGTATATAAATACTGCTCTTTCAGTTCAATAACTCCTTTGAATGCACTCACAAGATGTGATGGTGAAGTTAAACAGGAAACATTACTGAATTTCAAACTGTCAGGCCAAACACTTGCCACACAATACTTGCCAAGAACCAGAAAATATTTAACTTCTTGGTAGATATGGTACCTTACTTAGTAACAGAGAGCAGAGTTTTCCAGATTGTGGTATGCACAACAGTGTGTGAACCACTGGCAACAAATAGACAGAGCAGCAATACAGAACGAAAACTGAAAGAAGCTTCAGCAAGTTTAACTGTGCACTACACACAAAATATTCTAAAAGAAGAAATTACTTTTGAAATAGTTTCATTTTAATAAATGAGGCAGGTTATGCAGAGCATCAGTGACAGAACCCAATATCAAATGTTCCCATATCTGCTTGGTCTAAGATGAGATTACTGCATTGGTTTGGTTTGCAGGTATCCATGAGACTTGAGCATTCCATGCTGCTTTTCCCATGTTTTGCCAAGCATTACAGTTGTTTTAGTTGGAAGAAATTATTCCTCTTTCTGATGGTAACTTTCATTTCTAGACTAAAATAGAGCTTTCAGTAATTTCTGTTAAAAAGATGAAGTTGCTATGGATGCCACCACATTTAAGTAGGATAAATATTTAAGGTAACAAATTCAAGATTATAAGCTTTAGCAGAAAGTACCAAAATATTAACTAAATAAGATTGATCAGTAATCCCCTGATCTCAGTCTCAGCATACAGTAAGTCACGCAAAGGAAGAAATTGAATGGTGAATGACACATCCACTACAAATGTCCTGCCAACGCTGGCTACAGCAGGCAGCTCAGTGTGCTTCACTCTGTTGTCCTGTCTGGCTGTGATCTTTGTTCTTTTGGTTCTGATAGTCGTTTCCTTGCAGGCAAACCTGTGCATCTGCTGTGACAGTTATTAAAATGAGTAAAAAATGAATGGGATTAGCTGTCAACATTTGTTTCAATTTTGGATTAGCACAATATTATAACATGCATTGCTGATGCTGCTCCAATAAAACAAAAAGCACTGTACAGGACTTCAAATGATTGTAGTTTGAAAGCAGTAGCTTATGGCTGAGGTCCTCTGCCAAAACCACAGCATTTCTTCACTAAGGTTTTTATTACTCACCTACACTTGTACACACTGCAATGATGGCATTGCTGATGGTGAAATAGTTCTTAACTATTTAATGAATAATGGAGGTTTCTTAAATACACAGAAAAAGGAAATGTTCAAACCACATCTCCAGAAAGACATGACTGAAGGGAGAGATGCAAGTATGAGCTCTGTTTACAGGAATAAAGTACTCCTCTTCCACATATTTAGTTCCTGTATAGCAATATGTTCCGTTGAAGCTTTGTTTTCACTTTGGTCTTTTAACATGTGTTATCAAGCCCAAAATATAAAAGACAAAATATGCAAAAGTATTCTTTTACTTATAGAGACTTTTCATGGCTTGTGTTTCATAAAATAATGGCAAAATCTTTCAGCAGATACGGACAATATTTTTTCTGTGCTTTTATTATGACTACAAGACTTATAAGTGAATACAATTTCTGACCCTACAGCCATGTACCATGAGTTTCATGCGGCTAAGAACCACAGGATCCAAAGTCACAAAACAAGAAACACCAAGAAAGAAAATGGGTACACTAAGAAGCAGCGGTTCCATCTCTCCAGGATTAGGCAGGGCAAGTTGACCCTGTAGCCCACGTCAGCTGTTACTGTCTCATTTCTGCACCAGGTAGCTTCAGGTAATTCCTCCCTCCTTGTCAGCACTGCCTTTTGCCAGTGCCATAACTCATGTTGGCAACTTTCAGCTCAAGAGCTGCTTCTCACATGACTGCATTTCACAAAGTTGAAGGAGCATCCTGACTGCATTGTGGTAATGGGAACACTGGTGAGTTCTATATCTGGGGGGCATTTCCTCCACTCCCAATCCCATGGTCTCTTTACAGCTTCCTACTTGTTTGATGAAGGAGGGAGTTGAACAAGTTTTGCATGGCTTTCTCGAGTTCCTACATCATTAATAGTCATTTTGATTACAAACCCTACCACAAGAAAAGATTGACAGGATATACCTCCATCGTGTTTTCCCAAAATTATATTTTCATTTTCATTTTTCTCCACAGACCTGTGGGAGGTGAGCAATGTCCCCCCAGCTGTTGTTTTATGCAACACTGAAATTTTTCACTAAGTTTTTAATTGTCGCCAGCATATTCTGCACAGATGGCAATCATCATTTTCTAAGGGCCCCAAGCTCCCATTTACTAAACAAGATACCCCATTTGTAAAAACAGATTTACTGATCACAGAAGAATCACTTGTCTGGGCAAGGGTTGTTGCACTGAGCCTGGTGGTTCTTACACTTTATTTGTCAAGTTTTAAGATGATTTATTTCTTCTTCCTTTTATCATATGTCAGATAAACAATATGACACCATGTTGGGCAGCCCAATTTAACTTCATATTAAGGAAACCACCTGCAATACTGGAGTCAATTGAAGGAAAAATGCAGCTGACTATCTCATACAAATCACTGGAATAATTCAAGAGGATTCATTAGCATTTACTTACCAGGCAAGTGCAGAGATTACTCAGACAATGACAGAAATAATCCCCTTCTATAATTCGTAAGCCATTATAAAATAAGAGTGTGCTTAGAGAAATTTTATCTAACTACATACTTCACAATTTTGCTCAGTAATCATTGCTTCTGAACTTCTCTAACAAGTCACTGACACTTCAAACTTTTTCTCTGCCCAGTTATCTATGCAGTTATTTCATCTCAACTCAGGGCTATTTTGAAAACTATCCATATGCTTTGAGACATGAAATCAGCTATTTCTGTAGATAAAAGGACTAAAAGAAAGCATTTTTAGAAACAGGATGCTAAACAAACCAAAGCAAAAAGCCCCTACAGACCCAAAGGGCAAAAAAAAATAAATAATCTAAAGAATCTAGTTACAGAAGGTTGAAACTGTAACTAATTTAACATTTCAGAAGATCTGAGCAGAAGTTGTAAAATACACGCACATTCAAGTAATTTAAAGAAATATATAGTATATCCAAAATGCAGCCAAAGATCCAAAAAGAAGTCAGTTACTCAATACAAGTCAATAAAATTATCAGTGATAGATGGAAACTGTTTCCCTGATCCAGCTGCTGAGGCAGTCCATGTGTCCTGCCAGGATCTGACAATCCAGAGCTCATCCAGAAGCCAGCTTCACAGTCATAAATTGTTCCACCCACTTCCCTCCCTCGTCTTGGCTGCCTGCTTCCATCACTTTGTGTGCACCAGTGTTGGCACCCATCTAGCCTCAGGATGTGGTCTGGGAAAGACAAGCCATCAGAAATGTAACCCCACCAAAAAACAAAGCAGCAAGTTTCATGCATTCATACACCTTAGATGCACTGGAGCTTGGGCAAAGATGCAAATTTATTGATAGGGAAAGGAAGACAAGATTCCCTTTCCAGAAGTGAGTAGCCACTAGATAATATTGATTTTATTGAATCATATCTCAGTGGGGTTGGAGCAAACAGTAGGGACAGAAAGGGAAAAAAAATAAAACCAAACATTGTCTAAAAATGGATGGCTTGAAATATGTCCTAATTATAGAACAGGCAGCAGGGTATTAACTGCACAATAGCATTACAGCAGGCCACGAGGCACTGCTTCCTGTTACATGAAAGGTTACAAGTAAATGTAAACTCGTGAACTTTATGATAAAGAGGAAGGTGGGGAGGGAGAGAAACCCTGTTGCCCCTTCGGAGCGGCTCCAGCGGCACAGCTGCGCGGCACCACGGCTACTCCGTGGCCACTGCCTGCCTCCCCCAAGCCCGGCGCTCTCAGGCTCCCCAAGCACGTCAGTCTCCCTGCCAAGTAATTAACAACCATCAGCTACGAAACACTGCGAAACAAGCAGCTCCCTGGGAATGCTCACTGCACCAAACCAGAAATATAAAGAACCCAAAGCTGGACACTTCACAAGAATTCAAGTGCTTCCTGCTTTTGACCTGGTTGAGGAAAAAAAAAGTGAAGAATAGCCACAAAAAGCCTCGTTTAAGTGCATTTAAAGCCTTCCTGTGAAATCATTCAGGAAGGACCTTCCTTGTCCAGTTCCTTTAAAGCCCACCACAATTATGTCAGCTTTTACATTGCCTCTTTTCTGTATGGAACAAGAAACCAATCACCATTTCACACTAACCCACTGGTTCGTAATCATCCCTATGTAAGGAAGCCAAATGCCTGGAACCCAAATGGGAAAAAATCCCTTAGCCCTTAATTGCCAGAGATAACTACTCTTTGTGCCATCTGCAGAGCTCACTCCAGGTTAACAGACCTGCAAATGAATGCAGTTGCCGCTTGAACATTATACAGATTGAAACAGCTTTACACTTCATGCTCTGAACAGGCTGAGAGATTCAAATTCAGAAGTATTCTGTTGTTTAGTTCTCTCTCCTCCCTTCTCTAGATCTCCCTTTAAAAGATACTGTTAAAAAATAAGGAAAAGAACCAGGGTATGATGTATTTTGAATGTCGTTTCTTAAAACCCATGAAGCTAGAGAATTCAAATATCTTTTTTCTACGCAAACTTGAAAATGTATCATACTGTTCCAAAACGTTTAGTGCTCCTATGAATATTTATCTTTGAGTGTGCAAATGGATAGGAAATGCTATTTCTGAAAAAAAGTAATGTAATGTAAAAATAATTAAGCCCAACTACATTTCAAGAAGAGAAATAATTTTGAAATGGCTGAAGTTTTGTCCAACACGTATCAAGGGTGTGCAACCTTTCACTTTGCAAACGTTTCAAAACACAAACGTTTGAAGGCCCTGGGACAGACCAAAAAAAGGCTGTTCCCACCCAAATTGCAGCTACCTCAGAGAGAGATAGCCCCCACCAAGATGAGAAGTTCCATCCTTTCAATCCCACCACATTCCTCTGATTGCCACTGCTCACATCTTACCAGCTCTAGGGCTCGCTCAGTTTCTCTCCAAGTCAGTGTAACCCTGCACAGCTCCCGGGCATTTTACCACCACACATTTTACCACCAGAGTTTTGTGCTGTGGGACCGAGCTGAGCTGGCTCATGGATGAGCCCAAGAGACCCAGGGAGGGACCTGGTAGCCTTCTGGCAGCAGCTGCCCACTGCATCACGTGAGCTGCTCACAAAACTGCAGCCCAACAGAATGTTGCTCACTCCTATGTAATATTTAGAGTTTTCCTTAGAGCCTCAGTTCTTGGCATCAGAAGAAAGAACTCTGAAATATTCACTAAAAAAATTGAATGGCTTGCATGATGGGGAAGAAAGTTTTCCAAAACAGAGAGCAAATAAACTCTACAAAATTACTCTTAAAAATAACTTTTGTTTAAGGTTAAGCACTTAATTTCTTTTCTAATACAAGGTTTGGCCATACTCCAACCCCTCTCCACCTCACATGACATAAGCCAGCTGTTACCTCCTCTTCTTTTTGTTTCCTTTTTTATAGTGTCAAGTCATCATGACCACAGGGTTTTTTTTACAAGAAAGCAAGGGCAATTGTAATGTGTTAAATAAATATTATATGGCAATGTAAAGGAAAGATTATATTTCCTAACTAATTGTCCTTCTCCAGGTCAAGCATTGCCTGTCAAATTGTAAGAAATACACAGGCACTGAAGCTCCAAACTCTTAACATTAAAGACATTTAATCCTTTTGTTTTATAATAATTATAAAACCAGGGCAGAAGGGGAGAGATAGGGAAAAGGAGAATTACATAAATATTTTCAATTTTTAGTAAAGACTCAACAATTTGACTGGGTTTACAAGTGCTGTGTATATAGCACCTACCACGTAAAAGACTAACATAAGACCCAGTGCTGTGGTCACAAAGACAACCATAATGGTGGCACTAATGAAAACACTGGGGTCCCTGTTGACTTCTGGGCCATGGTATCAAAGACTCTTTGAAAAGACATTGAAATCAGTTTTTTTCCTTTATACTGAATACTACTACTAAAATAATATGAATCTATAAATTTTGGATCTTCAAAAACATCAATGCTCCAGAAAAGATATATTCTACATATTCTGTAGGTGCATTCTACATATTGCAGGCCTTTAGTACTTGGAAAAACTGCTTTGCGCAGGTACTTGGACACGCTCAACTGCCCACAGCAACAGGGATGAATGAATTGTGAATTTATACTTCCTATAGGTACTGTCCCTCCTTTTGCCCTCTTACCCAGTCCCAGCAGTCAGCACTGGAAGGACTTCTTTGTGTTTCAGACTGGAGGCAACCAAAGGTTCAGCAAGAGACACTGCTTCTCTGACACTGTTTAGGGAGGTCTGGGGATATCTGTCCACTTGATTTAAAACCCACACAGATTGGAATTACTTGATGTCACCCTTTCTCTGTGCACTGTCTATATCTATAGGTCTCCTATACCTGATAGTATAATCTATGTCACCTTAAAGCATGTACAAATCTATTTGTACATCATATAGTTAATGTCAAAAAAAAAAAATAAAATATCACAGCTTCACCACTCTATTTGATGTTCAGACTGCCACTGTTACATGTAAGGATTCTGTAGGCCTTGGCCTTTGCAAACTGAAAGTAAGCCAAGGGGTAAGAGGAAATAGTAGTTATAACACGTGATCCTTCCTGAAAAATCTGTAAGGGTTCACATCACATTTACAGGAAAAGGATACGCATTACATATCCTAGAAAATGGCTCTTTAGAGAGAAATTTGTGAAAAAAGTTTCCTACATCCACATGTCAGTTCTTCTCAGGATACAACAAAATGGTATTTAAGGTGTGAGAGGAAAGGTGTGATTCCCTTCCCTCTGGTTGATTTTTAAAAGCTAGAGGGAAAAGGGCAGTTTCAAACTTGCTCAGAAAACAGATAAGGAACCAATATAATTTTTTAAAAACAAGTATTCTTTGTACCCATCCCCCCTCAAAAAAACAGAAGCCCACAAGTACTGAAGAAACCAGGAGAATTGGGTAGGACTATTTGCATAAGTCTACTCCAAGCTTCTCTAGCAAATCTCAGACTCACTCCACCAGTGACTCCTTTCACTCTCTTTAGTTTCAGAGGGCTTTCCAGAGAGGGAGACAGGGAGACTGGCATAATAAACCCAAACCTTCCACAGATCAGCTTCACCCATCTCTCTGTGTAAAACCTAATTCAGAATATTTGCTGTCTTATATTGTGTTAGGGTTAGGTATGCCTTTTGATTGAACTTATCCCAAGATGAATTTTTCTCAGAACTGAAAAATGCACTCAATTAGAAATAAGGCACTATTTTCAATAGTATTCTTTAAAACTCATTTACAAACATACAATGGAAAAAATCCAAACCTTTCACAAGATGGTGCAATAAAAGACTTTTTTTTTTTTTAATTCTGGACTGCAATTCTGTACATTAAGTGTAGCATAAGCATCAGTTAAATGGATTATTGCAACACTGTACATGAAAAGCTGGGTATAAGTCACAGGTGTACACCTACTTCCTAAACAAAGATATAAATCTTATGCAGGATATAAATCTTAGAGGCAATGCTTTCTCACAGATATGTCCTATAGAAATCTTACAGCTATGAACAGAGCTCAGTGAACCTGGCAAATAAGTCAGGAACTGAAACCACTTATAAACATCACAAAACTAATTTTCTTTTAAGCAAGTCCAGAGCTGGTGAAAGCAGCACCAAAACAAGCCAAAATTGGAGGGGTTATTGGTGTGGCAGATGTATCAGGCAATCAGTTCAGGAGTTCATTTACTTCAAGCTCATTTACTGAGAATAGGAGGAAAAAGCCACCAGAGCATTCCAGTTGTATTGCATCACAAGGCAGCTGATGTTCACCGCTTTATTTGCCTCAGACTAGAAAGTTTTAACTCTTGGTGTCTCTGGACACAAGCATACCCCGAGTCTTGAAGAAACTAAAGTTTAACAGAAGCATCCCAGTCAGCCTTACCTGGTTCAGAAGACATTGTTTGCAAATGTAATCCAGTACCACTGCACGAAGAACTGATTTTGCACTGGTAATAACCCTGTGAGAGGCTCACATTTATCCCATTTACAAGCCCTACAAGTTGCCAGAAAGGACTTCTCCCCAGGTGCTCGGTATGTGCTGACAGTTTACGTGCTGCGTTTCTCAGTCACACGATGCTCCTCCTCCTCCTGGAGAGCCAGCCTGTGCTGAGAGGGAGAAGTGTAAGCTACGCAAACCAGTCTGCTTAGAGAGAGAGTGAAGGCTGTTCACGAGGAAAGAGGAAAAACAAAGAAATCAGCTTATGTAACGTACAAACTGCTGGAGAAAGAAGGAGGAGAAGGAGGGACTTCTGTAAGTTGTTTTATCTGAATACCTCAGCTACTATGAAAGTTTTGTCACTATTAATTGTGTTGCTGTTCAAAATTAAAGCGGCATGAAGGTTAAGGGACAAGTTAGTACATTTTTCTGTTTGGTGCTTTGTTCTCCCAAATTGCATGGTGTTCATTCCAAATCATCTTCTGCATTTCCTAATCTCTCGTTAAACATATACCAAGAATGAAGTACATATAACACACAGGATACCAGAGCACAGACCAAGAGTGTACATTAAAGAATTGTTGTGAAAACATTAGTTTATTCGGCACAGATTAAAATTGATTAGAACAATTTAAAATCAATTTTTAAATTATATAAACTACATATTTTGCTACAGGGTACATTACAAAGATATTAGAGTGAATTATGAACTGAGGAAGTACATAGTTTCAAAAAGCAAAATGATTAACTGGAAAGGGAAGTAACTTTCTTTTATTGTTCAGAGCTCCCACACCATGTGATCCCCAGCTGGCACACTTTCATCTCAGCAGGAGAAAAAAACCTGGGATTTAAATCCAACCCTGTCAATTCGGATAATATGAATCAGAATATTGCAGGCATCTGAGGTCATTTTCAAGCGGTGCACTACTCCAAACCACAGCTCCCTGCAGCCCCTTCCATCTCCAGCCTCACAGTCCCTACACTGCCAACCCTGCTGAGCTGCTTGGAGGGCTGAGCACACCAAGGGTTACCGGCAACACGATTGCAAAACAATCCAGGAGTATCTGTTTGTCACTGAGGGGACAGGCCCCTGGAATTGTTTTCTTTCTATTACAGATGTTGAATGGCAGAGAGATAGTGCCAAAATCAGCAAAACCCCACAACTTTCCTCCAGTTGTTTTAACACTTTGGTGCATTTTTCGTGTTGAGATGAGCAGATACAAGCCCCGTGCATATGGATTTGACACCTAAATGGAACACATTTTCAGCACTTTGGCCAAGATTTACAAGTTTTTTTTCTGTTTTGAGCATTTATTTTAAACTGCTGAGCTAGGCAGTTGCATTTCCTCTTCCCTGATACTCCTAGCAAGTAATCCCAGGCTCCTTAAAGACACATGCAAATTTTATTCACCCAGATCTTCAATGCATCATTAAAATAAAAAGCAGGATTAGCTGAGTTTCATAATCAGACCAAGAGAACTCCAATGCACAAGTTATATTTGTATTTTGGAATTTCACCTCCAGGAGTTCAAAGCTTGCCCCTGTTGCTTAGGCTTGCACATGAAGTACCTTTATAACAGAACACCTCATCTCTCCAGAAAAGCCTTTGTTGAGAAGATAAATTTTCTGTTCAGTTTCCCCCGTTTGGAACAAACCACTTTCCCCATGAGTCAAGTTGGTCCATCTGCCAATGAGGGCGTTGCAAGCCTTTCTTCAGCCAGGTCTACTCTTCCCAACTCAGGAAAACTACTGATAATGCCGATCACACAAGCACATGCCAGATTTTAAATTCAGATTGGATCGGCAATAGAGCTTTCAACTTTCATACAAACAATGTAGTAGGTTAGAAAACAATAAGACAAATGGCTACAAAATAATTATTTTTAGAAGCAATTAATTTAGATAAGCAGCTACATAAATGGTTACTGACCACTGCAAGCAAAGAGAACAGAAGGGGTCACACAAGGAAAAGTTGGGGCCAGACAGGAGTCACTGCAGCTCTGCTACCACTCAGAAAGAAGGAATTTTACAAACGTGAAAAAAAACGGGGATCCTATTTCACTTCCAGAAGTAGCAACATTAAAACAAGTATAAAGAAGTCACCATTGCCCATCTTTGAAATACATATTTAACTTCTCCTTTTTTTTTAAAAAAAGTAGTATGTTAATTGTTCCCTATGTATTTGATTAGCTAGCAGATAAGGGGATTTGGAAGAGATTAAACTGCTGGAAGGGTAATATCTCATTAATCTATTACCCTGGTTTCACAAGTCTTCTACACCCAACTTTGCTTACTCTAAAAGCAGAAGCATGCAAATTGCATAATGCAAGAATTAGTTGAATATTCATCAAGAAGTGGAGCTGTGTCTACCCTGTCACCTAAACATGCCTATGAACTTTAAAGAAAAGTTAATTTAAAAATAGGGTTCGTTTTACTAATTTTCTCTAAAGGCAGATGAGGAGGCATGAAGAGCAACTAGTTAAGCAAAACATTCTCATTTGTGTGTCATTAAAGTCTTACTACCAAGATAAGAAGTTGCTGTCATTTAATATAACCAGAATAACTACACAGACTAAACACAGTATGCCTTTAGTCCTTGCACAGCAGACTAGTTCTATGAAGCTATGTTACCCCAAATCAAAATTATTGGCTTACATATGACTTCCTCACTCCAATAATTAAAAGTTTTCACAAATGTTTCACAATAAATATATGACACTTACTTTTTTCCATCTCCAAGCATTTCTCAGGCTAAACAACAGCAGCTTTTTCTCAGTACTTTCCCCATTTTGCAGATGAGGGGACTCAAACTGTGTACATAACTCATTTGAATATTCTTAATGTGATGAAGTTGAGAAGAAAGTCACATGAGTACAAGTCACATGAGTACAGTTAGGAAACTTTGAAAGCTGAACTAAGTATTAAAGAGCTACATGAACAGCATGTCCCTGAGAAACACAGTCCCCAAAACCAAACTGGCTCATGTGACAGTGAATCACAGTCCAGCACTCAATGTGGCTGTCGTCTGCTTCTCTCTTCCCTACTGCAGAGTCACTTCAGGCAAAAGTGTTTGAAAAGTTTGCTGAGAATAATGTATCGGAACATGATGCACAGTTTGTGTCAGCCAGTGATGGAGAGGGATTTTTGTCCCAGTCAAAGGATCTGTAACCCACCTGCACCCTGACACAGAATTCAGAAGGAGAGCTTCTGAATGTCAATATGGAAACACCTCCCATTTTTTTTTCTCCATATCAGGTCTATAGATGTCTCAGTGAGTCCAAGAGAGAAAGGTCCCTTTCACAGGGCTTCCATAAATAGCTGTGGTTGACTTACACTGACCTCCCCTTTCTCTTTTCCATTATACCCCAATACTTCAAAATCACAGCATTTGGGGCACAGACAGAATAAAAGCATACGTTGTCTTTATCCCCAAAGAGTTCCTGAGGAGCTATTAAAAGCCCCTCTCACGAGCTGGGCAGTAGCCTGCAGAGGGCTTCAACTTGGCTCCCAGCTATTCTTAGGGAAATGGGATCAGCTACAGGACAATGCACACCCATGTCCCAAAGTGACCCTCACTTCTGTCAGACCTTCCACATGCTGTCCTTTTCATGACTCTTGGGATAGTCTAAAATCAGCAACAAGTGATTTTGTGCAAAAGCCTGATGGCTTAAAAATATATATTAAAAAAACTCCAAAGCACACAACTTATTAAATACTGCTGTCTTGTTAAACTGCATCCTTCAAGCTTTGCCCCACAGGCATGTGAGGAAGGAAGAAACAGCCATATCAGAACTCAAGATTTGTAGGCATATGATGAATAAAAGGTTGGGGGGGAATTCTATATTAAGGAAGTGACCTAAAGAAAGCAGTGATCACCAGGAAAAGAAGGGAGGAGGGGAAAGTCCACATAGAAGTGGGTTGGGCAAGGAGGAAGTTCATGAATGGGTATTCAGGACTGCTGCAACAAGGAAGAGCAACAATAGCTTTAAAAAGATGGGCAACTAACCCTCAACAAGGTAAGAAACACCAAGGGACATTGGGTCTTCAGCCCAGACAGAAGTAAGTTTGTTGAAAGGGCATTTTCCCTTTCCAGTTGTGAAAATCAGAAACATTTATCATTCTCCTCTAGCTCTCCTGGTTCACATGCAAAGAGATGCAAGAAAAGTAATCTCAAGGTAGATGGGATGAACAATTACCATGCCATAATTGGAAAGTAAATAGCAGTATTTTTCCATCTCTTTTTCTTTTCTTCCAGCTCAGCTGTATTATGTGACCCAAAGGGAAAGCCTGTGGTTTTCTCAAAGAACACACAATAGAAGTTGTTAAAGGAAAAGAACTTTCTGTCCTATGTTTGCACAGCTTTTACCATTGTAGCATCTTGGTGTCTGCAATTTCATCCAAGAGTAAGAGTAATACAAGCAACTACAAAATTCTCCAGACAAATAATGAAATGGTTGCTGTTCAATTAAATCAGAGAACTGCATCAAAGATCATTGAGTACCATCTATTCTATTAGAGTTTACAAAAGGACATTTTCCTCTATGGCAACTCTATGTTTTACACTAACCATATAAAGCTGGGTTGCTGTAGCTTAAAGTACCTTCCATATTTATTAAAAAAAAATAAATCCAAGGATCTGTGTTTCATTTTTTCGATTAATCTTCTTTAGTAAAGAAAGATCAGTAATTGTTAAAGGATTTCTGGTTTTAGACATGAAAAGTGGTCAAAGGCTATGTCTCCATCAACTGGGTTTGATTTGCCAATACTTCTGTTAAAAAAAAAAAAGTTCAACAGTTCCTGTTTCTAAAACCTCCTTTATGAATATACAGAAACGATAAATATATATCCTAAAAAAATCATGTTATTATTTAGGGAAGCAGAGATTACTATTTATAATGTTATCCATTCTATTACACTACACAGAGGTAGCAAACAGAAGACTTAGTAAAGAGAAGACACCTTGAGACTCTGTTTTTCTCATGGCATCTTCATTGCTTTGTCCTTCCCACGCCTTCCTCAGGCCTCCTGTCTCCCACACAGCTGCTGCCTTGTCCCCAGTGCCTGCATTACCTCTGACAGTGATGTCCCTGCCTGCCACTGCACCTTCTTGCAGCCAGGACACACAGCCAGACCAGCAGAGTCAGGAGGGCATCTCTGGTACCTCGACAGCTTGGGGTCATGAGGTAGCTGGTACCACAGAAATCCATATCCTCCTTTAAGGAAGAAGGTGAAAAAAAGGGAAGAGGAAAAAGCCTGTGGTCTACCCTAAAATTGTTGTTGAGCCATCCATCTTTACTCATCTTCACAGATCAAACATGATTTAACATATTTGCAGAATAGTATAGACCCATTTTCCAGTTAATGGAGCTTTTGGTCACACACAAACACACAAAGCACACGTGCACCCCACAAAAATAGGCCGTGGCCCACAGCAGGAAGACCACCACACAGAATTCTCCCTAGATTCAGTGGTACAGTGGAAGGCCAAATGCGTAATGTTAAAATTACCCCTTTCACATTAAAATTCCAGACAATAGACTCACAAATGAAGCAGATCAGATTGCAGTGACCATGATTTCACGTCCATATAAAAATCAAATTAAGGCAGTACTAGATACTAAAAATAAAGTACAAATTATTCTTGGTTTGAATTAATAAAACCTCTGCAGGGGATTCACAACAAACAGCAGAGTGGAATGCATTCATACACTTCTGAGGTAGATAAGAATACACAAAATATGATCAGGGGAAAAATAAGATTGAAAAAAAGGTCAGATATTCTTTATGGGACAAGAAGCAGTAGCAAATGTTTGGGTAACCCACTGCAGAAAGCATCAAACACACAGGCCCCCATGGCTTCAGTTTACAGATCACTCATGTCAGCAGATGCATTTGTGCAACTGCATTTTACCAGGTGCTGAAAGCCGTATTCACCACGAATTTGTTTAGTCTTTCCCTGGTAATCTCATTTACGTTTCTTAAACAGAATATGCAACAGTACAGATATTTTTAACCTATTCCACCTTAGCTCTGACTCCATGCTTTCTGAGGAGGAGAAACTTGAAGACACAAGACATTTCTCCTTCACCTTTCTCTGTCCTCCCTGTCACATTATAAAAAGTATCAGAGGAGCTCTCTCCAGAACACATCAGCTCCTAAAAATCACAGAAGCATGGAATGGTTTGTGTGGGAAGGGACCTTTGGAGGTCCGACAGTCTAGCCCTCCTGCATAAGCAAGGATATTTTCACCAGATTGGTCTCAGGACAAAAAATGTCACTATCTGATCATAACTATTTCCTTCAGCCTCAAATATATATACAGCTGTAGTCTCCTTACTTTGTCCAGTTAGGGCCAATTTAATCTAGTATTTACAAGATAGTCACTAAATTGGGCCCTTCTTTGCAGGGTTTTTTCTTCCCTGCCATTTATACATAGTGCTGATTATTTTGTAGTCCATCCAGCCTCGTGTACCTCAAGCGTCCAGAGAAAAGTGATCACAAGGAATTCAACAAACCAATTTCATTCAAAAAAGGAAGGTAAAAATACAGACAATGGTGACAAAGAGGAGAATCTAGAAGTGTATTTCAGCTTTTGGAGCAGTAAGGATCAAAGATCAGAGAGAGCTGTGACTGTTTTTATACAGTGAAGTGATGCTGAAAGTTAAACATAGCCTTTGGGACCACATCCACACTAATGAAACTGTAATTTCCTTTAAATTATTGCCATCCACACACCAGACCTCATCAGTCACTAATAACTTTTCACCATTTATTTCAACACGAGAGCAATCAATAAGCTTTTCCCCACAGTTCCTTTACTGCTATCTCTGAACTCACAAAACCTGAAATCAGAGAAGATGCCAGCTATAAAACAGACACAGTCAGGTAAAGTAATAAGGCTAGGGGTTCGCCCGGCCGGTGCTGGCTGGGGTCTGAGGCTCAGACCCAAGAAGCCGTGGCTGGCCCGGAGAGGTGATCCCGTGAGGAACCGTCTCCCAGGGGGTCGTGGCTTCTCTCAGCCGTCGGCCGGGGCAGCCTGCAGAGATGCCCGGCTCAGCAGGCCATCAGCTCTTTAGTGATTCAGCAGTGATTTCAGCTCTGCTCTGCAAGGCAAACCCCCAGGGCCAGGCCAGGAAAGAGAGAGGAGAAGTCCTTCTGGTGGTTCCGCAGAAGCAGCTTTATTCTTGCATCTTCCGCGAAGGGGTGACCAGAGACGGATCCTCTCCTGCCTCAGGATAGAGGGGTCTCTTTTATGGGGATACAAAGGTGGGTGTGAAAGGGTGAGAAACCAATGGGTATTAGGGTATTTTACATATAGTTTCCTAGAAGATCATGGGTCAGTCTTCTCTCACCGTAACCACAAAGATTCTCTCTTTCCCAAAGAGGGGCCTGCAGGGGGATTGTATCTCCAGGCCTTCCTGCCAGGACAGGGGCTTGTCAGACCCCACATCTGGAGATTTTGCAGTTCCCTTTATCTAAACAAGGGCTTCTTGCCAGGACAGGGGCTTGTCAGACCCTACAGTCAGGTTTCATCATTGTCTTCCTTATGGAAGGAAATTCTAGAACTCCACCTGATTTTGTGATAAACAGGATTAAAGCAGTGCAAAGAAAACCTTAATCCATTAAAACATGATGAACAAACTAGAGTATCAAAGAACAGTAAGTAGATCACATCTGACCGAGAGGCTTTTCCATCTCATCATGACTGTGTCCTAGGCATTGTTTTGCACTGAAAATGTTTGGTATCAGATTGGGGAAATATCACATTCCTGCTCACACAAGCTGAGGACACTCCATGGAAGACACACATACACAAAAAACACCTCAGCTGCCGACTGAAGTTCTGTTCCTGTGTCAAGCACTAACTAAAAAAGCATTCTACAGTTTTCAGAATATTTCAACAGTGGGAAAATTTTGAAATATTTGAAATATTTTCAGGTAAACCAGGGAAACACTAGGAATAAGACCAGTAAAATCAGTGACAAATCTGGAAAACTTAATTAAATTATTTAGAAAGACTACATTTCACAGTCAATCAAATCAGCTTTATGAACACACACACATACACAAATGTTCAGTCTCTTATGGCCTAACTAGGCCACAACTTGCAGAATAAGTGGTAATATGACCTTGGTGGGCAAGGTCTTCATCTACAGTGCTCCAAACTAAGATTTTAAAATGAGCATTTTCCCAAAATAACAGGATGGTAGCAGACAACAGAGGCGTGAGGCATTGCTGACTTCACTGAGGGCAAGCAGAGCTCACACTGCTAACAGTGAGTATTTAATCATGTTAGATTTTAACTGTTGATTCTCAGTTCTTAGGCAAAGCTCTAATTCCATCACTGAGCCTTTGAGTTTATTTTGGCTTGTAGCAGCTATCTTTAAGAGTGTTTGTAGCAGCTTCCACAGTTGAAACTGATTTACACACAGAAATCTTGACAAGCCAAGGGACTAAAACACTTGCCAGTTACATTATAGTGGGTGACCAAGTCATAACAGCAACATAAGGCTCCAAGCAATGGCGTGAACAAGAGCTACTGAAGAGAACAGACATCAGAATTAATCTTGGAAGCTGCCTTGACAGACAGAGCTGCCAGAGAACTATTTCAGCTGTGCAGAAAAGTGTCACAGAAACTTTAAAGAAAGGCAACAGGTAATCTTATATAAGCTATGAAGCCTTTGGATATTTTAGAGAGCTGAACAATACTCAACCACACTGAACAAGTAAAATGAGCATATATTATTTATTCTATGTTTCAATCTCAGTGTAGCTGCTAGAAGCATGGTATGGGAAGCCATCAAACTATTTTGAATCATAAGACATTTCATGCTTTCACTCATCTTCCTAAGCATCAGTGACCTCCTTAAGAAAGAGAGGAGAATAAAAAAATAAAATAAATATTAGCTTGTGTCCCATTAGAAAATAGGACAGCAGTGTAGGAGAATGCAAAGGATGCTGATACTGAGGAGGAGATACAATGAAGGAAAATTCCAAGTGAGAAGTTCAGGTCCTGCCCTGCAGAAATGACTCATTACAGAATCAAATTTTTCTTTGAAGTATTATTACAATCTCTTGAGCTAATTTTCCTTCTACTACTCAAACAGTAGCTATGTTCAACACCTCTCCAAGGAATACACCACACAAGCCATGGAATTACTTAATGCTTTCAAAACAAAACCCTTGATTGTAGAAAAGTGTTTTGTAGAAAAGTTCAGGTCTTCTGCAGCCTCAATCCCCAGTTTATAAGCCTTTGCTGAAAAGATTTGCATAAACCTTTGTTTCAGTCTTAGATAACAAATTTAAAGCAGATACCCAGAACTATAACCACACCAACGCCTCACTGGGCATGTATGTGAATTTTGTTTTGTCTTTTGGTAAGTGTTACTACAAGTAACACTTATAGTAGAAGTGGAACAGACAAGTTAACAACACCGTTTAATATCAGAATTAGCTGCACCTACACCCTCTACATGAAGGTAAACTGCACCTGTGGTAGTGGAAAAACCACAGCAAAAAAGTACAATCTGAAGAAGGCACAAGCCAGAAAATGTCTACAGATAGTCAAGAAGAAGTACACAAAAACTGCCATGAAGGTTCCTCCAAAGATCAGCAGCTGGGAAAGCAGATCTTCTTGAAAAAGCACTTGTGCTAGCCATCTGCCAGAACTAGAAGGCTATTCTTCCCTCCGATTCAAAATCTGGCTGCTCTGGGTTACCATTCTTTTGAAGCACTGGAGACTGGCTTGAGCCCAGAAAGCATCATCCTGATAGCAGAATTCATGTCTCAAAGGGATCTCATGACACTGGCAATGAGTTCAATCTTTCCTGTTCAGTTTCTGATGCACAGTGTAACACTGGCTTCTCATAATTTAGCGGAGTTGAAAGCTCTCTTTAATGTTTGCTTCCTAGAGCCAGTAAGAGTCTGTGATTCACAATACGCCACAAGAAAAACCTGCTGAACATCTAAGTGACAGGTAAGTTCTAGGTAAGTTCTACCCGTGACTGAGGGTGGCAGTGGGGAAATCCCATACAAAAACCCCTCAGGACCAAATGGCTCCTTCCAGTCCTGAGCTCCACATTCCCAAGTGCACTCAAGCACTTACTTTGCTGAGATATTCATCAAAAAGTAAACAATTCCCATGGCTCTTATAAGTCCAAGTAGTATTTTTATACTTAAAATGAACAGCTAATTATATAGTAAGACCAACTGGACAAACTGCAAGAAAAAAAAAAAAGGAATAGTTTCACTTCAAGATATTCTGTTGCTGGCATGCAGTCATTTCTTCCCATCCTGTTCTTCTTCCAACTTTAAATAACAATTACCTGAGAGGAACATTTTCTGAAACTATTTGCAGAACAGCTCTGAGCCTTCAGGTCCTTCAATTAGACACCTTAACAACATGGAACCTCAAGGAAGGACAAAAGTACTTCTGTACTAAATGCAAGCCCCTCTGGAAAAGACAAAAGAACCCTACCACAATTCCCTGACATATAATTCATCTGACAGTTTCTCCCATTTGGTTACTCATCATCTCACTGCACAGGTTTGGGATGGTGATCTGCTTTAGAACAAATTCAACCAATTTGGTGTTTTCTAAAATCTGGTACAGGGCTTTCCAGCATCACGGGAAAAGAAACTGTTAATGCCTGCATTTTGACCCCACCCATACAAAGCATAAAAGGCACCAGCAATTTTACATTACTAAAGCCCAGCAAAGAGACCAACAGCAGCAGTGCCTGTGTCAGCAGGTTTATCCTCCCACATCCAGTGTCCGGAGAACTCCATTATTCCATGGGACTTGCAAAGAGAACAGTTTGTAAACAGGCACCAGGACTTTCCAAAACAGCTGGCCCTTCAGACGGAGCTGCAGGCTTTAACCTTGAAACAGCCATGCTGCTGTAAGGAGACAGTGAGGAGTCTCGGCTTTTTTTGGGTTTTGGGGTTTTTTTTTTTATGTTAATGTTCACCATACATCAATAAATAGCCAAAACAAAGTGTATTGAAAACTAAGCATGTTTAAAACCTCCACCAAGCAGCAGCGGGGACACAATGTATAAATAAATCCAAGTCATGTCAAACAGCATTCCTGAGTCATGTGTCAAGAGAAAAGCAGAAAGACTTGTCTGTTTGAAGAAAATAATTGTGATAATTTATGCACAAGCCACTTTCTTATATATTGACTCAGGATTTTACCATTTAATGACAAGTTTCCTGTAAGCTTAGTAAATACAGATACTATAAACAAGATTATTATGATCCCATTATACATTAGGTTTTATTTCTAGACACTATTTAGTTGAGAGTTCATTCAAAATTACCTTTTATTGTGAGGTGATGTATCTAAGTTTAGCTTATCCTCTTAAAATAACCCAAATCTAATCACTACTCAGGATGACCCATCATCTCTGCTGGCCCCCAAAGCCCATGTTTTAGAATACATCTCCTTCAAGAGATCATGTAGCAATTACACTGGTAATCATTTGTTTGCATTAAGCAAAAACATCAGAACCACTTGTAATAATCTACCAAAGATTTAAAAAAAAAAAAAAAAGGGTTAAAAAAAATCATTAGTGTCCAACAGACATTTAACAGTTCTTCTCTTACATGGAAATCAGATGTCTACTATGAAAGGCCAGATGCTCAAATGGATTAAACAGTGTCTAGCCTTTAAATCCTGTATCGACAAATCAACACTGACCTAGTGACCTAAAGTAAAATTGAATAATAAAAAATATCCAGCAGACATATATAGACCAATCAAGACAAATTCAAAATATTTCTTAGCTCAAGACTGTTTGGATGTTTACACGGTGCTCATCAGAGAATACAAGAGCTGGAGAGTGCAGAATGTAAAGTCCCCTATTTATCCTTGACTTATATTTAGCAGAGGCAGTGGAAAAGCAGGATCCTCAGCACAGCCCCAGTTAGCAACCAGGAGAAATCACCTCCGGAAAGGGTACACAAGCCATTACCTTCCTGCCCATAGGATTGTTGCGCTCTGTGAAGACTTGCCAACAAGACAATAATTCACACGCAGTGACAGTGAATCCTGTGTGCCTTCCTCGAAACACAGCAGGGAACAGAAATATCCCACAGCAGCATAACCTTGGGAGGACTGCCCTTTACTCCCAGCAGGTCCAGGATAACACCTGAAGGGTGAAAGTCTAATCTCTTTCCAAACACCAAAGTCAATCTGCTCCTTTCCTTCTGACAATGCAATTACAGACCTGTGACTTGCGCGTGGGAACAAGTCTACTGCGGCCCATTAAGAGCAAGTTTTGCATCAATCACCAACTTCAAAGGCAATGTAATATTTAAATTTTGGGGAAGGAAGGGGAATTTTAAAAGTTGGGTTTTTTTTTTAATTACAAGTTGATGCAGCTTCCATTAGGAGTGCTTACCAGTTCCACTAACATGAGAGTGTTACATGATGTCTGAAAGGACTTCAGGCACACATACCAGCCTCCCACAAGCACAAGAAAACTCATTCACCACAAACAGTTAAAGCACTCAAATAAATAAAAACCCTCTCAACCTCCCACACACACTTTTGTTAGGCACCAAGAAGCATCTTGTAGGTTAAAAATTTATCTTAGTCAAATATGTTGCAATCATGACTTATTAACTTTATCAGTAACTTTCCGTCCAGACTCCAATGCACTGATATTTGCAGAGGACAGAGCGGTTGAATTAGCACTGACACAGTTTTAACTAAAAGCCTCTAGTAGTGTTCTCCCCTGCACCAAACAAAAATGGCAGTTCTGGCAAGAGGGATGCAGCATAAGACCTTTCTTTGAAAAGGGAAAGCTCATATGTGACTAAAAACATCTGCTGAAGTAACATTTTGCATTTTTGGGGTGCCAAATTTTTAAGTCTCTCGTTTAAGTCAGCGATCTGAATTGCACTAAAATGTTCACATGCATATATTTTGAAAAAAAATGTAATACTCCTAGCTCATACAACACAGCAAAAAAAAAAGTATTTTATAGGACAAGAAAACCTGACAAGGATATACCTCCAATTTTATTTTCCCCTTTATATTAAATCCTGCCATCAAAACAGAGAATCCTGAAAACTCATGTTAAGTCTCTATACAATTAAGCTCTACAGAGAAATAGTCCAAAATGTTTGGTCAGTTGGTGAGTTAGAAAGAGGGACAGAGGGTGGGAATGAGAAGTGGAGAACCTGCTCCTGCATTCTGCCTCCCTTGCACTGCTTCCCCTGGGCAAACTGCATAAAATACCCTAAACATCCATTGTATCAGCAGCTCTGCTTGAACATTTGCCCCTCGTCTCACACTTCATGCCACTACAAAAACCAAACACGTTTCACATCTAAAAAGAAATCACCCAGACAAAAAGCAATCAGCATGAAAAGACGTGTAAATCAAACCGATCTGGCAGCAAACAGCATTTCATAAGGACAAGACATATAAATTGCTCCATTTGTGTCAGTTCGGCCAGTTATTGTTCTGACTTACTACTTTAACTACCCCAGATTAAACTGCTTGAACTGCAACAGACAAACAAAGATCCTTAAAATACAACCCCCACACACCTTCCCACAATAAGCATTGTTTCCACGGTGCTGCCATCCCCAAATCTTAAAGCCACTACATCAATTAAAAATTACCTACATACAAAATAAATCTAGCACCGACCTTGCAAAAAGCTTGCTCCTCTTGGCTAGAAATGATTAAGAGTTTTGGTAAAATCCTTTTATGTGCTCCTCCAGCTAGCTAATTCCAGCCTTCCATCAACGCACTCCATTGCAGATAATTGCCGGCAGCACACGCTCCCCTGCTTTTGCTGGTTCCCAACCCAGCGAGGATAATCACATTCCAGCAGGGAGTGAACAGATGGCAGCCTCCATGGTAACCAGTCCTCCCCAGCTAGTAGCACTGGGAGACTCCCGGGGACCGGGGCAACAAGCGCTCTTTGTGCTCCAGCCTCCTAAAGCTCGAGCGCAGGCACAGCCGGCTCTAGGGCTGACTGGGCATGCCTGGCAGGTGCCCTGTCTTCGCAGGCAGGCACGACACCTGAACAAAAGCTGTGACCAGGTTTAACCTTGACACTGCCTGTTCCCGCGGTGTGCGGGGGGGAAAGGGGGTAAAACAGTCGCTGAGATGGAGGTGAAGCTAGGCGGGAGTGCTTTTTGCTATTAAAACAGAGCGCTCAGGGAAATTAGCTGGGATCTGCTTATCGCCTGACAAAATGATTTTCTTTAGGAAGGCTTATTTCCCTTGAATGGGTTTGATTTCAGCACGATGGAAACATTTGCTGCCTGATCTCTATCTCTCAGACTTTGAAATTGCTCTCCTGAAGGTATTGTAATCTATTGCTCAACAAGAACTGCACAGATCCTCTGTTTTGGTCTCAGGGCTTCTGTCAAGCTTATCTGCTCTGCATCTGTCGAGATCAATGCTGATTCAGCAGCAGGCAAAACTGCCCTGTCTCTCTGCTGCACTGCCAGGAGAAGAGTGCCTGGAAAAGCCTTTTTTTAGTATCAAAGGTGTGCCTGAAACCTCTGCTCTCACCGGGCCAGACCCTGCACAGCTCCACACCTACAGCAAAGGTGTGTGCACCAACTGAGAGAATTCCCACTGATGCTGTCTGCAGGGAAAAGGGAAGTGGCTTTTCACATCCAACTGATAACAATCTTCTCTGAAAAATAAAGGGGCTTTTAAAGAACATATTAAGGCTTTAAATACTGATGAGTTGCACAGTCTCAAAGTATTTAAGGTTTGAAACACTGAATGTACAATAGCCTTGACTCACTCAAACTTTCTCTCCCTCACTCTCAAAACCACTCAGCACTTATGACTAATGGCGTGTCAAAAAAACTGTGGGTAATTTTACTTAAAGCTGAGCTAAATTTGGACCTCAGGTTCCTGCATGCTAACTTAGGTCTAGAAAACTATTCTTTTGAGGAAGGGAAAATAGTTTCCTTTCTCCCTTAATGGCACCTTTAATTTTCTAGCTGGTCCTGCAGAACAGCTTTTTGTTTCTTTAAAAGACTGAAAAACCCTGAGCTGGACCCCACCAACACAAAAACACGTGAAGACGTGTTCTGAAAGTGGTTTCAGGCATGGAGCACTTTTCTTTCTCCTCCCACCCAAATTTTCAGTTTTCCTCGTCCTTATTGCACAAGGATATTTGTTTTTCAGCAAACCAAATGAAGTTCACATTGGTAAGAGACACCATTATTAAACTGTGGGTGCATTACCTTTGGAAGTCTTTCTGATCCCTGCTGACAGTACAAGAGTATCTGTAATCCACACCAAAGTCCCCACCACAGAAAGCTGAAGAGGACCCATATTTCAGAAGGAACTCACAGAGCTCACAAGGGCACTGTGTATACTGGTGACAGGCCAGGACTAAACCCAGGTCTGCCACTTGTCCTCCAGGACTAGTAGATCATTCTGACTCAAGCTGCTAATTTCAATCCATTTTATTCCTCTAAATAAGTAATCTTAACATCATCAAAATATTCTTAAGCTTATATAGACATCAAACCTAATTATCCATCAGCCACAACAGTAAAATAAAGTCATGAAGAAAGCCAATATCTTATTTAACTTGTCAATTTTTAAAGTAAAAAGTTTTCAGCATTAAAGAATCATGAAAGGCACCAATAGCATTTCCTTTTTCCTCTTAAAAATAAAGATCGTGGCTCAGATATTAGTTTTGATGTACTTACAGATTTTTATTTGTTTATGCATTTCCTGAGTTAAAAAATGGAGCAAACACAATTCTTAGCAAATTGACTTCTGAATTATAGAGATTTGTCCTGGGGTGACAGGACATTTTCATGCTTTATATCCCAATCGTGGCTTCTGTTCCCATGCCCTTGGTTTTTTTTGTCTTTAGCCTGTCCCCTCCTCTGGCTGCTGCTGCTGGCTGACTTTGGCTTTGCTGCTGCTTGCTTGCTGCTTGGCTTTGCTGCTGCTTGCTTGCTGCCTGCTCACTTTGCTAGCTTTGCTTTTTTCTTGTTTTTTCCTTTTTCCCCTGTTTTTGTTCTTCCCCTTCTTTCCTTCCTCCCCTCCCTGAAGACATCGGACCTGCTTCGGGCAAGGAGCTTCCTTGGAGTCTGCACTTGAGAGAAGCTTCGCACCCTCCTCAGCAGAGAGAGAGACTGCTCACCCTCCCTTGGACTGGTGAAAACATCTGTTGTCATCTCGGGCTGTTTTTCTTGTGCTGAGGAGTGTTTTGTTTTGTTTTGTTTTTGTTTTTTTTTTTTCTTTTTTTTTTTCTTTTTGCTGTTTCTTAATAAAAAAGTTTTTTCCACTTCTCCCCTGAGGAAATCCCTCCCGAACCCGATGGTGGGGGAGGGGGGAAGTTGTGGGGGTTTTGTTTCCTATAAGGGGCTCCTTTGGAGATTTTTCACCTTGATTTGTCCTAAACCAGGACAAGATTCAACTTCAGTATCAGTCTTTTTTCCATCATGAAAGGGACACCTCCTACAAAATAATTTTCTAGATTTATGTTAATTCTAACTTTGTATTTAAAAATTAAGTTGTTCACTGAAATATTATAAGCAATCCTGGCATTGGAAAACCTGTTCCATGCACCATAAAAACCCTTAGACCATCTGTTCTTGAACAAGAACTAGCTGTACTCATCATAGGAGGACTGCTAGCAGAATGAAAGGCAAGAGCAGTCAGAATCCATTTCAGCTTCTTACTTCGAATTTTTTTAATTATTAGGTCTGATTTTACATACATACAATGGGAAAAAAACCCCAAAACTACATGGATCAGCCAACACACAAAGGAAGGGACAATGTGACACACAACAATCTTTGGCAGAAGCAATAGGTACCATATATGGAGCGACACTAAAAAATTATCCTCCATACATATGACAAAATTTTTATTCAAACTACTTGAAAAGGACAGAGGAAAACAGCACATTCGAAATGATTTTGAGGAGAGGTGGACAAAGAAAATAAAATTTAGTCATCTCCCCTTCTTGTTTGGCCCAGAGACAGTTGGCAGTTTAGGAATAAACTGGTTTTAGTTGGAAGATATGAGTGGAAAATAAAGAACATATTAACATCCTGTGTCCTGAATTGATTTCATTGAAGGGATTGTCCTTCACAACAATGACACCATGTGCTTCAGATTTTCCAGTCCTCGCTGCTATCTGATAGACCAAGATTTTGACTTTTGACATTTTATCCAGGTTGATGAAGTCTGAAACTGGGCTTTAGAAATGGATGTTTTTCAGATTGGATGAGGGGGGAGTCTTTTTGGTACTGACCACTTAATCTATTTAGCCAAAACAAGTTATGTGAGATTAGAAAGAGGCACACAGACTGCAGTTAGTCACCATTGTCTGCATAAGATTTGAAAGCTGTAACTAAAATCAACTAAGTAAGTGACATGTCATGCCTCACATATGCATGGTGTTGTTTTTGCTACTTGCTATACCATTTTTTAGAGTTCTACTGAAATAGGCTTGTAATTCCTGACAGCTGAAACATTTACTGCTAGACTAAGTAAAACAATAGAACATTGATCTGGTCTATTATAGCGTCACCTTTGTTTCTACAGAGAAATCAACTTCAGTATATAGACTCACAGAATTGTTTAGGTTGGAAAAGACCTCCAAGAGCATGGAGTTCAGCTGTTAACCCAGCATCACTGTATTCAACACTGAACTATGTCCCCAAGTGTCACATCCATACATATTTTGAACACTTCCAGGGATGCTGATTCCAGCACTTCCCTGAGCAGCCTGTTCCAATGCTTGATAACCGTTTCAGTGAAGAAATTTTTCCTAACATCCAATTTAAACTGCTCCATTTCCTCTTGTCCAGTCACTTGTTACCTGGGAGAAGATCCCAGCTCTCACCCTGCTACACCCTCCTTTCAGGGAGTTATAAAGAGTGATAGGGTCTCCCCTGAGCCTTCTTTTCTCCAGGCTAAACAGCCCCAGCTCCTTCAGCAGCTCCTCATAGGACTAGTGCTCCAGACCCTTCCCCAGCTCCACTGTCCTTCTCCGGACATGCTCCAGACCCTCAATGTCTTCCTTGTAGTTGAGAGGCCCAGAACTGAACACAGGATTCTAGGTACAGCCTCACCAGTGCCAAGCACGGGGACAAAATGGTCATATATTCCTTTTAGCTCCAAACCATCCAGTACTGAAGAAGTTCACCTTAAGGGAAGCAGGATGTCTACAATTTTAAGAACATTATATATATATATATTCTTTTAAGCAAGTATAAAGGCTGAATTTTGCAAAATTCCCTCTTACTTTCCCAAAATCCCAAGATTTAGCATTTTTTTTGCGCTAAGCACAGAAGGGCCAAGGCTTCCACACTTCCACTGTCTCTCCTGCCTTACCTCAGCTGGTTGTTTTGCTAAAAACCATGGTACTGTGCAGAAGGAAAGCAATGAATTCAGCCCTGCAGGCAGCAAATGGTTCCTCAGCAGCAGCTCTGCAGAGGCTCAGCAAAGGAGACCTCAGCCCTGGCAGTCTGCACTCCTGCTACTTCCCCAGCCATTTCAGGCCTCACAGTTTCACACTGGCACATGTTCCTCAGTGTCACAAGAAAAAAGACTATGGCATTTATTTTTCTTTCACAGGGTGTCCTGAGAGGATATGTGTGCTGGGCATGGAAGAAAGGGCAGCTGTTTTGCTTTTGTTCTTACAGGCAGTGTTTGATTCACATGATGTCAGCATTTCAAGTGATGAACCTTCCCCTTCCAAACTCCTGCTGTTTACAAAAGGGAGATTTGCAGCAGGGAGATGAGCTCTCTCCTTCTCAGCAGCTCAATCACGCTATCTCCATCCACTGCAGCAATCCTTCTTCCAGTGTTACAATAGCTGTTCCTGTGGACGTTTATTTTTGGCAACTATTATTAAAGGACAACAAAGAAACATGGACAGAAGTTGTACTAGGCCATCTTAGTGACCTGAGATGGTGTACAAGCCTGAAAGTTACCTTTCCTTCATAGGCAGTCCTCTGGAATAACTTTCAAGTTATGAAAATGATTTCTTTATAGAAATATTAGAAACAAAACTTTTACTGTTATTTCTCCAAAGATAGATTTTTTCAGATCAGGCACAGCACCAGCCCAATACACTGAAACATATTCCACAAACCAGAATTGCTTTAGTTTCCAAGCAGTTTATGACACCTCTCCCACTGAGCTGTATCAATAGTGCCTTCCAGTTCGTAACACCTGTAGCAAAGACATATTTTCTTCCTAAAGCCAACCCTAAATAACGTCTAGAGTTATCCAGGCACATTGATAGATATAATGTTCAAGTATTAGGGAAAGCAAATTATGTAAAATCTGATTTCAAGAAAATCCACCCATCCAAAGGCTCTAGATTTGAGGCCCTTCCTCTAGTAAAGAAAATCCTCTTGGAAATGGCTGATAATAAAGACACAGCTAATTAACAGAATTTTATATTGTAAACACTGAATTATTTTTATGTCAGCAGCAAAATGTAGTGCACAGAATAATTACTTAGGAGAATCTGTGATTGCACAGGCTCCCTCAAGAGCACACTACAGCTCAGGCCTTGCACATCTGAGGCATGAGACAACTCACACTGGTGGTACGTAGCCAGAAGCAAGAGAGATGAATCTGGTTTTGCAAGTTGTGCATGAGCAGAAAGAAACGGAAAGCTAGCATCAAGAGGCTTGCCTCACAACAACGGAATAAGCTGTCCCACTAATGCATTCAATCAAGAAAAAAAAAAAAAAAAGCAAGAGGGATGACAAAAGTAGAGCAGATTTCAGCCGAAAACTCAGTGTGTCAAGGTAGGACAATTCAGTTCACTGGAAACACCCAACAATAGGGCACAGCAACCACCAGACATGCCTGATTATTTCTACAATCTCACAGAGTGTTTCCATGGAAAAGCAACTCCTAGGTTTGACATTCAGCGTCTGACAGCTGACCCAGCCAAAGCTCAGACTCACAAGGCTTAAAGAGAGATCACCGACAGCTCTTTGGACGTAGTTCTGAGCAATGCAAGAGTAAATCCAGCTCTGGGGAACAGCCTAACCCCAGGGGTTCTGTGCTGTGCTTTTTATTTACCAGTTAAGTTCCCAATGAAAGTAGAACAGACATCAGAGCAGCACATGGGTGGGAACTGCGGCCACGGGGCTTTCCTTTCCCCTTAGGCTTCACTAAAGAATTCTGAAAAGTCTGTATAGGATTGGAAGGACTGCTCTTGGACAGAACTTGGCAAAACAAAGATAGTAATGGTATCTCTGGAAGAAGAATGGCCTGTACATCCTCTCCTCTATAAATTATCGCACAGTAAAGACCAATAACAGTAGGAGAGTAAGGAAATGCAGACAAACCGATGCTACCACAATGAAGTAACTCACGACATTATGGGTATTCAGTGTGCTTGTCTCCTCTGTGTAGATACAGGAAGCTGTCACAATTCATCAATCAAACTTAGAAAGATAAAAGGTTGTTATGACTCCAGAACTTGAAGTTAGGCTTTGTGAAGGTAATCAGAGGTACAGCAGGAGCAGTGGTATTCGAGCCGTACTAACTATTACATCAGCAATCTCCTGCCTTAGCCCACTGCAGGTGGATAATTTTTAGGGGCAAAGAATGCAGAAAAAAAAAATGCATTTAGCAGATCCACTCACATAACACATATTGGTTTGATTTTAATTCTTCTCCAAACTCATGAGGCACCACTTTGCCAGAGGTTTCAAAGTTCTGGAGACATCTGTGCCAGATCCAACACAAACAAGCACTTTTCTGGGCAGTCTGTAACAGTTTTCAGAACAACACATTCATTTTACAATACATCTTGCTTTTCTCTAGCCAGAAGTTCCTTCCACAGGATAGCAGAGCAGGAAGCCATCTAAAGAAACCTCATTTTGGAGAGTATTTGATAAGTCAAACCTGGAGCATGCTCCTTCCATGACCACAACTGACAGCTCCACTGACAAGAGGAAGCAAAAGCAGCATCACGGGATTTACTGGTAGCTGACAAGACAACCCCAACAAAACTTAAAAATTCTACCCATCTCCCACGCTAGCTCACACAAGAGAGTTAGCTTTTTCACAACCCAAATTTACAGGGCCACTTAAGCCAAACAGTGGCCATGTGTTCCACTAGAGTCACCCAAAATACTCCTGGGTTTTATTTTTGTTTATATCTCAATGGCTCAGAGATTTCTTTGCAGCCTACCTCCTCCCATAAGAATTAGCAACCAGTTTCATATCTTGGGAGGGAGGAGAGAAAGAAAAAAAAGAGGTTTTGCCAGAAACTGTTTAGAAAATTCTGGTGAATACTGGGGGTCTTGGTTCCAGTTAGGGCTTTCAGGTGGACTCATGACAGATATATGGCACTAGAGGCATACAGCAGGTTATTATCTCTATTTCAGATTATTTTCAGTAACACTAATCAGCCTAGTACAGCCTATTGCTGTACAGTATTGCTGGCAGCAAGCACTTTGTGAAGGCTTGTATTATTATTGCCACTAACATATAATGCAAAAAAGAGGCACCTTGCAAGGATTTTATTGTTTTGCTATGAGGAAACAGAAAAGAATATTAGCGTATGACTCACTGCAGTACCTTGAAAGGCCTAGGCTTTCCATAGCATGCCTTCACTTGTACTTACTACACATAAGGATAAGGAAAAATAAACAGCATAAATCAAGACATACCTACAATGAAAGACTCCACACATTCTGAGAAATGAGCAAGACTGACACATGTGCACAAAACAGAACTAATAAATTTTTCTTGCTCACTAAAAAAAATTCTGGAGACACTTTTGAAGTTTTGATTGTCTTTGCACTGGTGAGAAAAATGAGCCAAAAGAATGTGGTACCAACAGGGATGAATACTTAACTGCATTTCAATTTTTCTCAAGGAATACAATATAGTGCAAATGTGTACATATGCACTGCAATGAAATATTTTCCATCCAGTCTGACTGTACTTACATTTTAAAGAGCTAGGATATATTTTGTATTTAGATGTATAAATATATCTATAAATACATGTTTATATATTTAAACAGCACTCTAGTAAATGTAAGTATTACCTAAACTTTACTTTCAAGCAAACAAAACTTTTGGTAATGCACTGCAAGACAATGATGTGGGAGGAGCCATAGTGACACTCATCCCTTGTCTCCATCCATAATTTCAAAGATCATCACTATTCTCAGACTGCATGTGACAGAAAAATAGGAAGGAAAGGTCAGGAAAGTGTCAGAAACTAAGTTCAAATTTGAAGACAAGTCCATGGTGTGCAATTACGAAGGTCACAACCCTCTATTTCTCTTTGTAGGGGTAACTGCCTTGGATCAACACATTCTTGTTCTGCTTCTGCTGCTGCTCATCCGAGCCATGAGAATTCAGTTTAGTGCAACTTTTCTTGGATATTGGCAGATGGCTTGGTCCTCAACAGCAGCAAGAAACAACCTTTCTTTTTGATATCAGCACAAAAACTAGATCTAGACCACAGACTCACCCCTGCACAGAACAGTTTGGTCACAGGCTATCAGAGAATTACTGGCCTCATGCTGATTTCTATTTCTTTAAGAGAGATCTATACACATATCATCTACAGGCCAGGATGAAAAAAACTATGTATATCTTGGTTTTCAAATATTTCTGAGACTCTCCCAGAGGACATATATTTATTTAAAAAACCAGTAAACTATTAAAGGAAAATTTAAAGAACAAACAAAAAACCCTACAAAAACAAAAGACATTTACTTACAGCTACCCATGCCTTATATAGGAATGCCAGTGCCACATGCAGAAATCCTTACATTCCAGTGATTTTGTGCAAGTAGGCCTACTTATCTAGGATGCAATCCTTAAACTGGACAAAGAATGAGCATTATCAACTCATTCTATGTAAAAGGAAGTCCTGAATTTCATAACTTAGTGACACAGCTCAGGAAATAAGCAACGAAAACTATTTCAACATATACTAACAGCAGACTGTATGAGTGGGCACCTATGTCAAAGGAACTGTATTTTTAAAATATTTCTTTGAAAATAAAAAAAATCCTTACCATGTCAGGATTTTCTTGTCTCAGCACCATCAAGAGCAGCTATTTTCTATTTCACATTATGGAAGCTATATTCTTGTCTCACCTTTAAGGCCTTTTAGGAACCCTCACTTCTTATGAAAATAATGAACAGCTCTGGCAATGCAGAATGTCTGTCACTCAGTGTAGAAGAGCAGTCCTGTATTTTAGTTTATGAAGAACTAGAAACACATTAATAATTTCACTGAAAGGCTTTCTATAAGTTACTTCCACTTGTAGCCTCACTATTGTTTTACTGTAATAAACTGTGTAGTAGTGAGTTATTATTTTCCTGCAGCAGGAAACTTGTAAACAAGAGAGGTCGTGTAATTTGTTACTCCATTTTTGCTTCTCATCCTTTTGCTCTTTATATCCAAATTCAGGAGGAGGCCTCCAACCCTTCTACTGCTAAATATTTGCACGATGCAAAATTCAGCACAGAAACAAGCATGCCCTGACTGCCAAAAGCTCACGACTCTTTTCTGCATTGACTGTAATATTATTGAAATGGTACTAGAGAATTTTCAGTCAGAATAAAAAGACTTGATAATTTCCACCATCCTTCAATAAAAACAAACAAACTCTTAAGATAAAATCCCGTAGCACTGGTCATGGATGATTCCAGCAGCTTTCTAGACAGCCGGATGCTCATCTGTCACACCACCCACTCCGTGCAGCTTCTGTAGAAGTCCATTTCTCTAAATGATATCTTTTACAACAGAAGGAACCAAGAGTTCTCACAAAAGGGGAGTATGTGTCTACTGTACTACTGCTTCATTAAATGTGAGAACTTACAGATCAGAAAATTAGTATTTAATGATCAATAAGAGTTCTATAAATACACAAACAGAAGACGTAACAGGAGACTACACAGTCCAACACCCAGCCCTGAAGCATAATTGGCATATCTAATCCATCCTGGGAAGATAAATATGAGAAAACTACATCATCCAAAGTATGCATTAAACCTATTTCAGCTTAACAGAAGAGAAAGAAGAATAGAGTACTTTTTAATGGTTCTTCAAGAGAAAGCTATCTGATGCTACCAGTGTAAATCAACCACTCTCTCATTTTCTCCTTAATACCAGCAGGGCAAAGATCCTCAAAATATCCATGAAAAAGTGGAGTTTAAACATCATCATCTCTCAGTACTGCCCTGTATTTCACCCAGAAGCCCTTCTGACCCTTTTCTTCAAGCTCTGAATCTATAATTTGAAAGCTCAGTATGAATTATAATGATCTTTTTGGTCATATTACTTCTGGCAACCTCCTGTGACCTCAACAGCAGGAACATTAAATTTCCACACTCTTTCTTCTTGAAATTTCAGGTTGCAGAAGGAAGTGATAGCTGAACAGAAATTAATGAAAGAAAAATTGTGTTTTTCACTTTGCAGTTACCTTTGACTTCAGCACTATAACCATTAGGAGTGACTGCTGTCATCAACAGGAAAACACCTGCATCCAATAGTCTGCAAAGAGCACTTAACTCATCTGGACTACAAAATACTTAGAATTGTTACATTATGTCATATATTACATTGTCATTTATTTAAACTTATTTTATTTAAGCTTCCATTAAGCTTTTTATGACAAATAATTAAGGCTACATTGTAAAATGGGTTTGGTGTTTGTTTTTTTGGGGGGTTTTTTGGCTCTTGAAATAGTTTGTTTCCATTGCTTCAGTAAATTGTAATCTAGTATCTAATTTTAAGGCAATACTACACTATCATGGAACAGAATATAGCAAAATCTGTAGTCTAAAAGGTTTCAGTTTCATCTATTAATCAGTCCCTGTATTCCATAACAAGTAGAAACTTTAATAAGTTGTGACATTCATACCTGGAAGCTACAGAATGAAGACAGAGCACCCCAGAAAAGATTTTCAGTCCTACATGATCCAAAACAACCAATCTCCAAAAAGCATCCACTCCTCAACTCAGAAGAAATCTATCACATTCAAATTTAAGACATGCATTTGTCACAGCAAAGACTTCTACATTTGTGATTTATCAGAAGTGATGTTAAAAATGGATATAAATACTCCAGCTGACTCAACACAGCACAGCAGCAGTGGATGATTGCCAAACTGACCTCAAGTACATTCCTCTAAACTCAACACACATCCTGTATGTCTGCCACCTCCCTCTAGAGCAGCAGCTGGCAGATAGAAACACCTATGTCACCTATTCAATGGAGAGATGGCTCAACAATTTCTTTTAAAAAGGAAAATTCATCCTTTTATTCTTCACAAAGAGCTCAAGAAACACTAAAGACCGTAGCTGTAAGACATTCTAATCCAAATTATTTAGACTATGAGGACACTGTTAACCACAAGAAGCCTTACTGTCTTCCTCAGTAATCTCTCTGGAGATCTGAGGGATTATGATGCTTAGATTTGGAAGCAGAAAGATTTGAGAAGTTCTTTTGGGTTATACAGGAAGCCTATGTATTAAGCACAGGACACGACAGTAAACATTTCTTGCTTTTTTTCTCTCCTCTTTGACAGCAAGGATCTCCCCTGAATGCTGATTTAGGAAGGCTACCAACCTCTGATGCAAAATAAGCAAAAGTGTTATGTGTGCACAGAGGAATGTTTCCTTGTCCACACTACAGTCTCTCCCATTTCCAGGACTATAACAAAACAATAGCTGTGTTTGATTATATTCAAAACACTTTTATATAAACAACCAAAATTAATGGGTATTTTGGTGTTAGATTTTATTGCTCATTCATTACATCACAGCAAAAAGGACAAAGCTTCAGACATTCTGGAAACAGTAGCTTAGCAGAATTTTACACACATCTACTCAATATCCAGTTTCAGTAGAGCAGCCAAATTGAATAAAAAAAGGGCTAACTCCTTGAAACAGAAAAATTTGATAACAAAAACTGAAGCTCCTCCAGTACAGTCGATAATTTAGGTCAGATTTGCAAGCAAGAAAGCAAAAGAGGAGCTGCTAGAGAACACTGCCATGCACATAAGCACAGAAGTTTTTTAATATCAGAGAAGGTGAGAATGTGTAGGGGGCGGCATGCTGGTGGTGAGGCTGTTTGGCTGGTTGATTTCAAGTCTATAAACAAGTCAGGCTCTGCAGAGTTATTATTAATCATGATCAAATCATATCAAGTTGTCAACATCTGATTGCCCTTACACTTGTACATTCTGTACATGTCCCTCTGAATTAAAATGGCAAAATATTAATCAACAGTGGCAGCACACAAGATATTTTCATGCAGCAAGAGTCAAATAAAGTGGAAATTATTCACAGAGCTAAACAAGAACAAAAGCTCTTAAAGTTTGCTTTGCGTCAAAATCATGTTATCTATATTATTATTCAGCCAATGCACGCTGGAATTTTCCTCTAAATTTGCTTTTAAATAAAGAAGTGTTGCTTTCATCTAAGAGGAATGCCATAAAAGAAAAATAAGAAAGCACCTCTACACACAAAAAAAAGATACCCACTTTAATTTGGGTCCCTCTCCCTGTACTGAAGATTCTGAATAGCTGTCCAGCATTTTGCCAAGTCCGCGGCCACATGCCTCCCTGACTCTGACTCACCATTTTAGACTGCTACTTATTCTTTAGCTGCTTCCTAATCTTTTTATGGTTTAGGGTATCCTTGTTATGACTCTGAAATGAATTGCACACAGAAAGACCTACTGCAGCCAGAACAGCTCTGTGGTATACACTTACACCTTTAAAAACTAAAAATAACAAAAGTGTATACAAACCACAAAAAAAAAAAAGCTCCACCACTACCAACTGAAAAAACTGTTCAGTTTTGTCTTCTCCAAGGATTTCTTTGGTCTCTTCTGTACAGGGCTTGAACATCTTTACTGTCTTGCAACATGTCTGAGGCATTTGTCAGAATATTTTTGTTAAGCCTTTCTGTCAACTACTTTGACTGACATGAGATTGTGGGGAGGGAGTGGGGGAGGGATTGGCAGTGATGACTTTTTACCTCTTTCAGAACTGAAACTATTTATCTGAATGATGATATTCTCTTAAGACTTTCAAAGCAGATGCCTGAACCTGGGAAATCAATTCAAAATCAAGGAAATAAATTCCCTGCTACAACAGGCTTGTATTTGCTGTTCCACCTTGAGGATTACATTTTTGCAAGATTTGGATCCTAGAACTCATTATCACCTTATTTGTTATTTTATTATGTACTTGGACTCTTAGAAGGAAAAATGAAAAATTACCATTTGAGATTAAATTCAATCTTAAGTCTACGGTTCCCTCAGGATAGAAACTCACAGTAACTAAAAAAAACAAGGAAGATGTCTCAAGATATGATATCACATATTATAGAGTATATTCAATGAGAATATAACTTAAATTCTTGCAGCTATGGTGCTGAACTAGAGGAAGCATCAATCATGACCACAACACTCTGCATGTTTTTTTTGCTATCCAAGACAAAGGAGTTTGTGCATATTTTTCTTCTTTAGGAGGCAAAACAACTACTTTAGTTGCCTTACAAAGAACTGCAACCAACAACAAAGATTATTTCAGCAGGCCCATGCTTTGGGCCATTTATACTTCCAGTTAAACAGCCAGGCATCTACACTCTTACAGGAATATTTGCAGATCACAACAATTTAACAAGTGTTGTCAGACCCTCTCTGCTTCAAGCTGCACTACCTGCTGCCTCAACTCATGCAGTAGTTTAGTTTTAAAGCAATCATAGAAAGGTCTGAGTTGGAAGAAACCTTAAAAATTACCTAATTCCAGCCCCCCTGCCAAGGGCACAGACACCTTCCACTACACCAGCTTGATCAGAGCCCTGTCCAACCTAGCCTTGAATTCTTCCAGGGATGGGACATCCACAACTTCTCTGTGCAACCTTTTCCAGTGTCTCACCATATACACAGTAAAGAATTTCCTCTTGATATCCACCTAAACTGGAAACAATATGTAGCCTGACCACTTACAGGCTCACTTTCTAAGACCCAACACAGTTGGTGCACAAAAGCACGTTATTGACTCACTATGTCCCCATATCTGCATTGTTCTCCATCACCAGCTTCTGCTATTGCACAGAGATTTTTCCAACAGGGGCACTAAAACTTTATTTTGCCCATAAGGAACAGCAGGCAGTTTCAAGCCATTTTTCCAGTCTGACAAAGCCCTTCTGAAAAGCATCCCTACCTTACCCACATCAACTGCTCCCTCTTCATGTAATATCCCCATACTTGCTGAAGATGTCCTGCTTTCTGTCGTCCAGGTAGTTAACAGCAGTGTGGAACAGTATCAATGTCAGTGTTAACCCAGGAAAAAGGAATTCCTTCTCTTTCCCTGTCTGCCAGGAAATAGCTGCCATTGGTCTTGCCTATCAACTGGCCAGTGTCTTCCAAAGGACTACTAAAAGTGCTCTGGGAGCCAAAGCCACCTCCAGGATCACTGCCTGACCATGTTGTCCATACCCATAGGGCAACACTCCATAAACGTTAAGTACAACAGCATAAAGTGGCTCCTCCTCTAAGCTCAAACACCAGTTTACCTCCGGTCAAATTGCTTTACTTAAAGTATAATTTGAAGTACAAGAACCTCATCAGTGGCTGTTAGTCATCATCTGTATCCACCTGCTAGGTCTCAAGTGTTTTAAGTCCTTCCCTGTCCTGAACTGTTTGTGTACATGACAGAAAGAAAATACAAATAAAGAAAGAGACAAGAAGAACTTTGAAAGCTGTTCTGGTGGGTTTCTTTCCCAAGGGTCCTTTGAAGAGCTTTTGAGTTTAGTAACTTCACAGAATGGAAAGAATGTTTGCATTTTTGGGGTATGAAAGTATGGCACAACTATTTGTATAAAAATAAATGCACATAATAAATGTCAGAGTAACATGTTAAGTTTGGGTTCTTCGGCTTTTATTCAGAGAGGGGCAGAGATTGGAAAAAAGCAGGAAAACATAATAGCAATATAAATTTATCACTATTCACAGGGAAAATTTTGCAGACAATGAGGTGCAGCACTACCTTGGACCTTAGCTAACTAAACTCATCTGCCATCTGTTGACACAAATGGTGCCCCAGGGAATTTAGAAACTAACAATACTCGCAGCTGGTAAAATATCCCTTCAAACAATGACGTTCATACCATGAAAAAAACTAATTTGGACTCTTTTTCACTCATCTAGAATTTTTACTTTTGGCTGACTACTAAATCTTGCACAGTTTATTTAGGGTAGAGAGGAATAGCTTGCAGGAGTACTCTGGGACAATAGAGATGTTAAATTCAGATGAGAGATTAAGTTTAGACAAGAGATCATAGACTATCAAGAAGACATCATAGAAAAATGTAAAATTAGTTTAATAAACCTTTCCATTCAGAAAGGCGACTTCATCTTCTATGAGATAAATGAGCTCCATTAGGAACCAGGACATGTTACTCCTTTTCAAAGAAGAGAATTCACTCTCACTACTGTGTCCTCACATTCAAGTGCAAAACCAATTTACAGATAGCTGCATTTGTCACAGGTGCTTTGAAAGAAAAAAAAACAACCAAAAACCAAACAACCAAAAAAACCCCAAAAGCAAACAAAGAGAAAACTATTAATACGGGATATATTGTATCTAAACAGGAAACAACAATGGAATTACTATATGATATCCTGTGTGGGGAATTTAAAACACAAAAAATTGCTATGGTAAGCTACAGAATTGCTTCAAGAAATCTAAGTTAAAAATCTTTGTCTCTACAATGAATTTTTTGTCCTCAACACATTCCTCAATTCTCTGTGCAGACTTCTGTGTGCATAACCCCAGTATTAATGATCCCACTGACTATGAACACAGGAGGAGGAAACAATCATTAATTACTTGAGGCTGTGCAGATACTTATGAGGCAAGAAAAATGAACATGCAGTTCTTGATGGCACCCATGGTGTTTTTAGGCAGTCATATGGGAGAGGGGGAAAAAGGGACTCAGGAATCAAAATAGAAATCAGAATTTGCTCTAATATGGGATAAAGGAAACTACTTTCCCATTAGAGGACAAACAATTATCACCAACTGCCTGACTCAAAAGGGAAGAGGAAAACAACATGAAAACTTGCCAGCTGAGGAAAGTGGTAATTAACTGCCAAGGATGATTTTAGGGCTGCAGCTGCTTGACTCTGCTAAGTTTAAAGAGTTAGCTGTTCTAAAAGTATATTTGAAAAATGCCACTAGGGAGTTTAAATACTGACCTTGTATGGAAAAATTCCACTGAGAAGACAGCGAATTTCCAGGATCCCAGGAATTTTGTTAAAAGACATCTCATGATTTCCCAGGTTCAGCATCAAAAGAGCTATTCCAAAATTGCAACCAGTGTTGCTTTTTTCCCCACTCACATCCCTACCCACAGAGTTGCCAGTCTCCCATGTACCTGTCTGGATTTAGTTCTGCACATCCCACTCCAAAGGGAACAACTTCTAGAGAATGTTGCTACTACTATATCATCTCTAATCTATTTTTATTGGGTGATGCACTGGGTTTCTGGGAAGACAGCAGATATAACATTTCTCTCAGTATTTTAAGATTGTTCATGTACAGGGCTCTCAGCAATACTATTTGTTGATATTTTAGAGAAGCACTGCTGATAAGCTTACAAGTATTTTAGGACTTAAAATGGTTAAATCTAATAAAAAACCCAGCCAAAGAAACAAAAAATTCAAGAAAAAAGTAGTAAGGTTTCCCTCATATAACAGTGTGCCTTGAACTAAACTACTTTTTTCAGATTAACTATTTTTAAGAGAAAAACCTGTTGGTATGGCACAGCATTGATATCAAGAGACATACATGAAGGATGATCAAACCACCTTTGTGACATTTCTGAGATTTTAACAGAAACCCTCTCAAACAGGTGATGAAGGAAGAAATGATGCAAAGGTGCTCAAACAAAAAAAAAGGTGATTCATTATATAACATTTGCACTTCGGTTTCAAATATATCACATATAGTATCAGCTGGAAAAAGCATAGCAAAGACAGGTGCCAGAAGAAAACCAGATCCATAAGCACAGTGTCATTTTCTTCCACACCCCCAGAATCAGCTGACATGTATTTTAACCACTCAAGACAACCAGGAAATATTTATTCCAGATTACAAACTTTTAGCCAGAAATTCTGCTACCCTTTCTCTTGAATCAGAAGCAACCAAATGACCTAAATGTTACTGTTTTTGAGGGAAGAGGCAGATGCAACTTTGTTCCTCTGTAGTAACAAGGGTGAGTAGTACCCAATGTGCGTGGGGAGCTACTTGGCACTAAAAGTGATAATGTGGTAGGAGACTAGATGACTATCATCAGATATTGTTATAGAAGCTTAAATACCTATGTAGCAAGCAGGATGAAAAGTAGAAGCCACTGGAAACCACAAACATTATACTAAACAAAGGGCAGAATTCCACTGCTACCAGACAGTTAATTATTTTATAGTATTTCCCTCCACCATTATCACAACAGCAGCAATTCAATCATGGTTATTGTATTTCACTGCTGTTTCAGAAAATCAGCACGGATGTTACTTGAAGTGACAGATATATCTCTGAGGGAGTATAAACTTACTGATGAAAAAGTAGCCAGCCAACCATTTACCTTTCCATTTATGGAACAAACTGGTCCATGAAACAGGAACCTCAAAATCCTATTTCAGCCTCAAATTCTTATCAAGAGACACAGAAAGAGAGAGAAAAACTAAAGATAGAATAGGACACTGAAGAAGATTTCCATAGGTACAGAGTGGATGGACTACATTAAAGAGAAATTTAAAAAAATAAAATGAAATTAACATTCACACTGCAAAATTCAGTTAAAAAGTGCCTTCTTAACAAAAGATACGTTTCTTAGCCCATCCTTTCCACTGTACTAATATGTATACAACAATGATATTTAAAAGTTCAGGTTTCAAGATGCGTAAAAGTACAAAGAAAGTTATCAAGTTTACAATTATCTATCAGATACTCATTGTGTCTTCTGGAGGTGTGAAGATAGGAATACGTATCTGAAATACATTCAAGAGAAAGATGGAAGTTTTGAAAATAAACCTAATTGCAGACACTACTACTGGCTTACCAGTTTCATTTTGACTATTTTAGAGACATAAAGTACTAATGAGGAACGCTTACTTTTATGTTTTTATTTTTTGTTTTAAAGTGGACACGAGTTTCACAAAAAACCCCAAGCTATTCTCTGAGATATCTGGGTGATCACTGGGAACCTTCACTGCATAAAGACGGTATTTCATCAAATCTGATTCTCACTACAGTTACAGTGCTGTGTATCCTTTATGTTCCATAGATCTTGAAGTTATAGTGCAGTCTGATTAAAATAAATGGAACAGAACTACCATGAGCTATTTCTAGGCAATGTCACAAAAAGGCAAAACTTCACAGGAGGATCACATATCAAGGCAGTAGGCAAAAGAGTACAGGGCTAGGTCTTCTTGAACTGTGGCAGATATCTCAAATAAAAGGACTTCCAAGAGTCCCCAGAGACCAGGAGAGAATAGAAAATCTTGAGCCAGAAAGTGCCTTGTACAAAGCCATGTATGACAAGCTCTGAACCACATAATTAAAGGAACCAGAAGTAAAGAAGAAATAACACTAAAAAAGATGAAGAAAAAAAGATCTCATGACAGAACCAACTAGGCAGACTGAATTTTCTAGAAAAAGTGTCTCTGGGAGAACCTGATAGACTGCACAGAAGGAGCAGCCAGCTGCCCTCACACCTTCTACTCAGCTCAGGCTGAGTTTGGAAACTGAAAATAGTGAATCTAAAACCCAGACAAAGTTGTCATATATCCCCACCATGTGTAAATTACATTTTTCTGACTGTTGTTGGCTTGGATGGTCCTGGTTACTTCAGACATACAAGAAGTAGCTTAGGAAGATTGGAAGGTTTGTTTTTTTCCAATTGTGTGACAGACAACACTTCATCTAGGAACAGTAAGTGTGTCAGTCATCTGCGCTTTGCTTTTTTTGATTTTCAACACTGAGCTCTCCTACCCCAGCCTGGCTTCTGTAAAATTTACAGAACTGAAATGAGCAACAGTATTTTAGTATACTTTCTTGGAAGCAAACTTTTTCCACTGAAAATGGTATTTCACACACAGAACATCAGTTCTTTATGCTGTTTTCCCAGAACTTCTACAACGGCACAAAGGCCTTGTTTAAAGCATCATTTTCTTCCCTCCTTGCTTCAAATCACACATGGCCGCAATGAAAGAAAAGGACTTCGTGGTTCCAGCAAGACAGCACAGAGGAAATATCTAAATCTAAATAAGGTTTTTCATCTATCAAAAAGTACAGGCAGACCAATGTAGCTCATTCTTTAGTAATACAAGATTTGTGCCTTGAGGTTACACTTTCCCAAACAAGGCCCAATCTACACAGCAAGTACACTGAGCAGATTTACCAAAAAGAGGACAAGTGGAAAAATAAGTCTGAAATGCAGTATTAAATTTTGGTGATGTTCAGTGTACTCAAAAACTTGACTTCCTATCCTTTTCACTCTCCCCACATGTACCAGAGTAAAAGACACTCCCTTTCCTATGGCTCTGGCCTGGCTGAAATCTTATCCCTCTGTCTTTGAGCACAGAAGTGATATTTGAAGCAGACTCCATGTTCAGATCCCACCACACTGAGTTTAGTGCATAAAATGTAAAGGACTGTAAACACCAGACCATAAATCGTCTACAAAGAAAATCATTGATAGAGATCAACAAGTGGTTTCAATATACCACCAGATCAATCCCATCCAGGTTTATGTGGCCGTCTTGCAAACACCATAGCAAAGAAATTTTTAAAATGTCCATTGGATTAGGATGGCAATCCAAAGACCACCACCAGCACCAGAGGTCTGCCACTGTTAAGTTAGAGCAGTCCTGACAGAAGTCACTTCCAAAAAGTCTTTTCTACTACAACACTACTAGGATACTAAGTGTTCATTGTTCCCAGTATTAATTGAGAAATAACATATTTTCAATATCTGAAGCATTTTTAAAGAAGAAAATCCATATGGGTGAGCTCAGGCTTCCAAGTCGGGAATCATAAACGTTGTGGACTCTGGAGTCACCAGAAGGAAGGAAAGAATGTTTTACTTCAAGCAGAGCAGCTCTGAGTACTGTGATATATCAGGATCTTACCCAGCATGTTTGTAGAGTCCTGCAAGAGCTTCTGAGAACAGCCTTGATCACTACCAAATCATGTTAATAAGCATAAAAAGCATAAAAATTGAAGAATTTTGGGGGGTTGTACTTGCTTTTCCTGCTCATGGCAACATACATACACTGATTAAAATTGATTAAAACAATTTAACTATATTTTATAGGAGAATTCCCAAGAGTTCTCCCTTTCATTTACCTTGCTCCAAAAGGAAATAAGTGGTAGTTTTCCCTTTTTGTGGGAAAATGAGCAGATCTCCATCTTTAGTACTTTCTTCTGTAACTGTAGAACTAAAAAGCATAACAGAGATCTCAGTGGCACGTTCTTCATCTTAAGCCAGGGTCCAAACAGCCTTGAAAGAAATGTCACGCAAAGACTCATTTTCTAACAGAACCCCCTCTCTCCACCTTTGATCCTAGCAAACTTGCTCTGACAGCTACAATAGAGAAGAGGTCACCACCACAAGCCAGCTATTCTGATCACCTCCGAGAAGCTGGCACCCCAGGAAAGATGCAGGAAAACAGTTAATGGGAATAGCACAAATAAAGGAGTGGACAAAATGGAAAATCAAGGGTAGTGACACGCCTGGCTACTGCATAGCCATGCCATACAGTTAATGGAATTACGTAGCAGGAGTCTTTCCCAGAGAAGTAAATCACTGGAACATTTCTGAAGCCTGTCTGCCAAACACCTCATATTTCATTTGTTATCCTTTCACAGCAGCAAGTAGTTCACAAACTAAATTTCCCCCATTCCAGTTATGCATAAATCCTTTAGACTGATCTATTTAACAAAAATTAAAGTTACATTTAAAAAAATGAGAAAATTGGTCTGAAAATGCTGCTACTGGAGATTGTAAATCCCACTGAAACCCCTTGTAACTGCACACACACGTTACGTACCCATACACCTTGCAGTCCCAAACACCATGCATATTTCTTGAACTATTTCCAGTACTTTTGGAAAATAGGTTATTTATTCTTAAAGAAAGCATGTCCATTATTCCCGGATGAGCCATGCAAGCAGAGAGTGGCTGCTGTACCATGTCAATAAGGCACTCAGGAAGGGCAGCGCTGCTCTGCTCCCCTTTCAAAGACAGATCACAAGCACTGCCTTCATTAACAAGTATTGACTACCCTCTCTAATTACTGCATTCTAGACCTCAAATTTTCACTGCAGCACAAACCTCAGCTGTCCACAGACGTCATTTACTCAGCTTACATTTAGCTTTTACTGACAATTTCACATGCTGAAAAGGAGCAAAAACCATTTTTTATAGATAAGTACTTCTGGATTTCTGAAAACAGTTCAAATACCTTGAAATGTACTTACTGATATTAATCTATCACTTATATATCAGAATCTGTTGGTTTACATGCCTAAAGATAGAAATAAAAATCCAACATTCAGACTAGTAAATTAGTGAAGCAGTTTTCGGAAGAGCTCAAACTCAGTACCTCAGAAAAACAGGATATTAAGCTGTTACATTGTATGTAAAATCCTGGCTGCAGAATGGAAAACTGCAAACTTGCTCCCAGAACTCTCTGATTAACCGCACTGAGTAACACCTTTGCTTTTCCTATGCATAATTTAGAAACAGACAATCAATCTTAATTAACTGCAGGCAGGTATTTAATGCTGAATCACATTGTTGGCAGAATAAAATACTGCTTTGGGGTTTTTTCCCCCCCCCTTTCTTTTTGCCCTTCTGTTTCTCAGTAAACAAATCCCTGATTACTTCTTCGCTTAAATATTTACTGCATTAAATATTTGCCTTAAGGAAAGAATCTCTATGAAAAATTTTGACATCCATACCCTACCCTATTTTTCTGAAGGATTCTTGTCTACATACAGAAATTTATTTACTTACCAGTGAAGACATCTATGAGCACTTGATAAGAATATAGGGATTCACTTCTCCTCAGGTCAAAAGAGATTCTTTCTACACTAGGCTGACTTCCTGCTATATCCTCTGAGCCACCACCCAAATACACAACTTACCCACTGAAGGATTTGCTGTCTCTTTCACTTCCTTTTGCAGTTTTCAAGGCCCAAATGAGAGAGAGAGCTTCTTTTTCCACCAGAATATTGCACTTTTCAGTTATTTTATGAAAATGTTTCTTAAAGTAAGAGCTTTATTCTTACTTTTGGTTCTTATCTGTGGATGTAGAGAAAGATGGCAAGACTCCACACAAGCTCAGAACACCTCCACTTCATGATTACTGTTTTCCCTGCATGCATAACCTACTCCAGAAAGCAGATACTTCAGTGAATAGTAAAACTCTATCCAGACAAATGGAAAGCACAGTACTGCAGAAACCAAAAAAAATATATTGTTAGACTGCACTTCATCCTTCCCTGCAGAGCAGTATCATTGCCTGCTGAGCATTCCCTTTCCTTCCCACAGGAAAAAGTGAGCTGGCATCAATAAAAGTGAGATTTTTGTCACCTATACCCAAGAGCCATGTCTTTTTTCAGATCCTTGCCAGTTTATCTGTAAAACAAGGCATCCACACTGAAAATACTTAGGTGTTCATCATATATACATTTCATCTTATTCCAGCTATTGGGTAGAAGGAAAAAGTTTTTTGGTTTTGGTTTTTTTTTTTTTTTTTTTTGAGATCCAGGACACAAAGAAAGCTCAGCTTCCAGCAATGTCTTCTCAGTCTCACAAGTATAGTAATGAGCTCATATAAACCAGTTTTGGGATAGTCCTGCAACTGAAACATCCTGTATTCATTTCACACTGGGTCAATGTTTTGAAGGATGTCTGTTGTGGTTTGACACAACTAAGCATCAAGCATCTAAAATATCAATTATTTTATGAGGAAAAAAAAATAAGAAAATATTGAGGAAAACTAGATGGCTGCAAGGCAAAAAACAGGTTCACACTTAAACAGTTGCAGTACCAAGAGAAAAAAAAAGTTTATTACTAACAGAATTAAAAGATATAACAAGAAATTAAAACACACACACCCTCCCCCCGCTCTCTTCTTCTCAGCGCTTTACTCTTCTTTTTTAACTAGCACAAAAGATAACACAACATAGGATTCTAGTCAGGGTTACAGTTCTAAAAAAAAAAAGTCTCTTTCTTATGTTTAAGGAAAAAAGGGTTTCTTCTTCTTGCTTCACCTGGTTTCTCAAGCTGCCCCCAACAACAGACCTGCCTTGTTGGGGTTTGGGAGTTTTTGTTTTTATTTCCTCTCGAGGAATTTTCTCCCATACTATGTTACCATGTCAACAAATGACTGGGTACTCGGGGGGAAACAAAGGAACTGGCCAGGGAGGGGAGGGGCCCATCTGGGGCTACTGTCCTCACCTGGGGGTGTGCTCAGCACTCAGGACTTGGTGTGGAGACGGGGGAGACCTCTCTCGTCAGCACTGCGGGTTTTCCTGCCGTTTTTTCCTCTCTGCTGGAAGAACCCTGGGATCCAAAACCTGTCCTTCCCTGCCTCGCTGGGAGCTGAGCTGCAGATTCAGCTGCCTCAGCCTTCGCTGCTCTGCAGCCCTGCCCGTCCCGCCTGCCGAGACCTCCGGGGATTCCTACCACAGCTCCGCAGCTCGATACATCTCGCCTGCCACCCGGAATTTGTGCTCCTACTGCGGCCCCAGCCTGACTGGACAGGAGAGCCCAGACAGACACCACGATCAGCTGCCCAGGGAGGTTTGTGAAGCCTTTCTTCCATCCCTTCCCAGATCCCAGGCCACCATTACTGCGTGCTCCCTGAGCTCGCTCCGGAGCGCCCCCTGCAGCCGCGGGGGAACCATCGCACTGCCCTGCTCACCGGGAGCCGCCAGCGCCCCTGCCGGCTGTGACTGGAACTGCACCAGAGGGGAAAGGGCCTGACAGCCGAGAGAGGCTGCACTGGGTTTGTGGTTCTGTTTGTTGTCACCACTATAGTTATTGTTGTTTGTTTGCCTGTTTATATATCTATATTTTAGTAAAGAACTGTTATTCCTATTCTTTATATCTTTGCCTGAAAGCCCCTTAATTTCAAAAATTATAATAATTCAGAGAGAAGGGGGTTGCATCCTTCATTTCAAGGGAGGCTCCTGTCTTCCTTGACAGACATCTGTCTTTTCAAACCAAGACACGCCTGGAAAGAAACAATCTGCTGTGGTGTAATACATCTCTTCTATGAAAAAATATCAGTTTTTTCACACTGCCACACCTGGGCCATCACATGGGGTTATCAACCTTTTAAGGATGGGTCATTTTGGCCTGAACACAAAGGCTTTTTCTGCTACAAATCCTTAAAAGCCTCTCACTGCTTCTATGTATATCTTGACATAGGCACTCTCTCTTTTCAAACTTCAAGGGCCACACATAAGTCTTCCATCCCCCCATATACTTCAAATGGATCAAAGAGACAAACAGTTTGAGATATTACAGTTTCTTACCACCGCATGCAAGAAGTATTTTTAAGCTCCGCGCGAGGAACACGGCACTGCCCCTTTTCTCCGCCGCCATTTCAGCTCCGTCTCACATGGCTCACTCTCTCTGACTCTGAAACCTCTATGTTGAAAAAATGGTCTTATGCAGGCTTTATGGTGAAGAAAACCTCGCTCTTTTTGTGCTGCTGGCTGCATGGTGGTTCAGCTCGAAGCGTGCTGGCTGCAGAAAGGAGGCTCCGGCCGGCTCCCGCTGGCTCCATGTGGAGAGCGGAGGGGAGGGGGGTGTGAAAGAACCCGCCGGTCCCAAGAAACCGCTCTGGAAAGATCTCAGCTGTGCAGCAGTCCATGGCTGGGTCTGGCTGGGTCCAGCTGTTTGGCAGTCTATGGCTGGGTTTAGCAGTCCATGGCTGAGTTTAGCTGCCTGGGCTCTGGGATGGCTCCTTCCCTAGCGGCCCACGGTCCGTGCTGTGGCATCAGGAAGAGGAGAAGGGGGCCGTGACTTCAGCCCAGCCCAGCTCGGCAGGGCTTCGGCCCGGCGGGACCTGGAGGCTCCGAGGCCTCCCGACCTCCCTCAGGAGGGCTGGAACAAGAGGAACTCCCGCCTTTCTGTGCGGCTTAAATGAGCAAATTTTCGGGAAGCGCCATTGGTCTAAAAATCTGTCTATCAACTCAGATTCAACCCACTACAATGTCGCTTCAAAACACTGCTCTCAAAGCAATCTCAGTATCAACAGAGCAGGCCAAAACCAATAATCAGATAAGTTGTTCCTGTTTCTCTAATTTAATAGTCTATGGTGTAAGAACACTAAAAATATTGAAGCATCACCTGCAATCTTGTGCTCCATAGCACTTTCCAGTGGTTCATACAGCAACACGAAGCTTTAATAATTATTTGTCCAATAAGATAGAGATATCAATCAGATGAAACATAGTAGCTGCCTCCTCTTTTTGAAGGGAAATCCTTTAAAATTTCTTTTGCAGTGGAGAAAATTCTGAAGGTAAAACTATACCTATCACACAGGCTAAGATAAATAGGTCAAAAATATTTTATTAAAGGAAATACTTGCAAAACCTTTGAAGGCTGATGATTTGCTCCTGAGATGAAAAATACATATACAAATGAGAACATTACAAATGAATGTTACAAATGAAAAAAAAAAAGACGTTATGGATTTGAAGAAATAGGTTGTAAAGAGCCTCAATCCTTTCAAAACTGTATTACTTGATACACAGGGCTGCTTGAAAATAAAATAAAGATGTGGGTATTATATTAGCAACACAGACTTGGCATCTGATAAAAATCTTGGATAGCTACAATATAGCACTTTATTTTTTAAAGAATTAAACAATAAAAAAAAGTCTGTCTGCAATAACAAGACTTCTATTTCAATGAGACAAAAAAATACTGGTTTTCCATTTCACATGAAAAATATCTCATGGTTCTCACTTAAAAACCTAGAAATCTAACATCAGCCAGACAATCTCCATCTGCTGGCAAATAGATTTGTCTTGTGAAATGATCAGCTTATGGTGCCATTGATCTCCCATTGATCCATGTCATCTTGAGTGTCATTGTCACTGCACTGAGGGCTACTGCTGATCACTCAATGTGGTTAATTTAATAAAAGCAGGACAGACCTTCCTGCTTTTTTAAAGTGGGCAACAAGGTATACTTGGGATTAATGAGGTATGACATTTAAGTGGTTGTAGTATAGTATCACACAAGTCAAAACATGGGTCAGATGGTTTTTACTCATTTGGGACATGATACAGTACAGGATCCAGTGTTTTGGCCTACAGTTTGACAAAATAGTCTTAGAAATAATTTGTTCTTATTTAGATGGAAGCACACTTGACAAGTACCTCTGCTTCACATGTCCAAAAAACTAAAGGAAATAACTTGTATGTCATTCCTTATTATGCTGCTCAGCCACAAGGAGGGGGGACCAGAAAGAAAGTTGCTGAGACAAATTTTGCCAACCATCAGCAGAGTCACTAAAGGATTCAGAAAGGGATTCAATAAGCTCTTTGAGCAGTCTCTGAAGGTGAAGTGTTAAGTTGTGCAGACACTGGGAAAACAAGAAGTGCATCTGCAATTACTTTTTTTTTTTTTAAGGGCATTTAAGGGCATGCCATGGGAGAAAAAAGCAAAACTGAGTTTTAGAAAGGTTCCACTATCCAGCATAGGTAACCACACTGCAGATATGAAAAGCGGAGTGCAGGAGTTACAGCAAAATCACTAAAAGGTGAAGAGTATTTTACCTTTTAGTCCATTTCTATAGGCAATTTATCCTCAATTCCAAATTTTCATCATTGATCTCCCGCTCACATTAGCCACTCTCAAAGAAAGAAATATGCAGGTAAATTGCTCTGCTTTCATACTAGTCTTTGAAATAAGGATAGAAACCTATCCTGCTGAGTTACTGCTAAATGTAGCCATGTAATCATACACTAATCTGTGAACAAGAGATCTTTTGAACGGAGTCTGTGGGAAACAAACCTATGTTCTACATGGTCATATTTCTTTCACCTGATCATAAACAAGACCAGATCTGATTTTATAAAAATATGCAGCAGACAGGTCAGAAATCCCCTTAACTTCCATATCACATGGCCAATTCACTCAGCACAATCATTTCTATTGAATTACAGCATAATTAAGGACAGTATATTTGCAAACAATTCACAGTTAAGCTAAACCTTAGAGAAACTAAACCTGATTTAGTAGGTTGATTTAGTGGCTATGGGTCAGTATTCAAGACTTTCAAAGAAGTTCAATGTATGAACATCCATAAAGTCATAGAATTGTTTGGGTTGGAAGGGACCTTAAAGATCATCTAATTCCAACTCCCCCCACCCCCCCAAACACCGGCAGGTACAGATTCCACCAGACCAGGCTGCTCAGAGCCCAAACCAACCTGGCCTTTAACACAAGTTTTCCAGGCAACCTGTGCCTCACCACCCCTATGAATAAAAAATGTGTTCCTAATATCTAATCTAAATCTCTCCCTTTTTTATTTTAAAACTTTTCCCCCTTGTCCTATCACTATCATCTTTTGGATTAAGTTATCCTCCAAGTAAGTTTGCTGTTTTGTTACAAACTATGCCAAAGTTAGGAGCTCCATCTGAAGATATATATGAAAGAAGATGGAGGTAAGCATATATACCTAATGCTGTTATCAGTTAGCCTTTTTTTTTCCCTGAACATGAAAAGCTCAGAACTTCTAAGGAGTTTAATATTATACTCTTAAACACTGTTAAATCAAAACACACCCCGAGTCCATAACTTCCAGTCCAGGAAGGAAAACCAGACAAGCTTTGCTGAGCCACAGCCAGCTGGAAATTCAGCAGTAGCACAGCAGTGCCATGGCCCAGGGGACAGGAGCAGGAGCTGGAAAACTTCGACAGTCCAACCTCTAAATCCTGCCATCCCCACTGTTCTGTGTCCACAGCTGCTCTGGTGAACACGCTGCAGCCTTCCCTTCCTGGTTCCAGCACAGAAGTGATTTATTATTCTATTTTTAAGACAAGTTGGTGGAGAATTCAGAGAAATGACATGAGGGAAACAAGATTTTAAATTCAATTACTATGCAAAAAAAAAATTACTGCATTTACTTTGCCAGCCTGTCTTGAGCCTAATAAGCACAAGATCTCTACTTAAGTCTGTGTACAAACATGGAGTTAGATATTCATTTGTCAAGATTTGACTACATGTTGTTTTATTGATATTTGTCAATGAAGAGCAATATGCAACTGCTCATATCTGAAGTTTACATAGGTATCATGTACTGGAACTGCATTTTCACATTTTCAACACAAGGCACAACTCTGTGCGTAAACCAGAGTGAGTAATGTTTTAAAAGATGCTGAAGTAAAATAAAGTTACTTAAATATAAATTACCTTATTAACTTTATATTAAAATTACCTTAACTGAAGTTGAATAAAATTCTGCTTTAGATTTCAAAACTCTGATTCTTGTCATACATATAATGTTGTAAAGGTTTACTTCCTTTTAATCTCTGAGAAGCTATAAAATACAGGTGTGCACTTTTTTTAAATACAAACACCTAAGCTAGAATTAATAGTAAGAAGTCACACCTACTTCCTATTTAATATCAAATAAATGAATCAGAGAGGACATGCAGACATTCCCCACAGTCCACTAATCAGGAAACAAACATTTTGCATCTTTTCAGGTTATTTTGCCTGTATATTCCTAAATGTATCTGCTACATTCTAACTAGGGAACAGAACAGTATTTTAAAATAGCAAAAAAAAAAAAAAAACCCACCCCACAAACCCAAAATCCCACACCTTCCAAGTTGATAAGTAGGAAAGAGTAAAAAAGTTGGTTTTCCACACTCACCAAATAATTATTTACAGAATCATAATTTAAATGCAGATTGTTCAATGTTATAACATCCACATAGCAAAACAAAATTATAGAGGGAGAAGCATACATTCCACACAAAAATATGTTCTGTACTTGAACAGAAGTCTTTCAAGAGCTTATGGTAAAAATGGAGGCTCTTCTTCATGATCACAGTTTTATTATTTAGTTTTATGTGGCTTGTTAGCAGCTGCTGTAATGCAGTTCAGAAGTTTTGATTTAGAGTTTAACACACTTATCAATTATCAGAATTCTCCTTCCTTCTTTCAATGTAAGCCCATGCACCAAGAAAAAACATAAATAAAAATAAAAATTAAAAAAAAAAAATCCTTAGGAATAGCATCCTTTCAGCACCATGCTGTCCTCTTCTTAGTTACTGAATAGCTTCTGCTTTTCTAATCCCTTGTGTACTATACCTGAAAATAACTCCTTATCAGAAAGCTGATCTGGCTTCTATACCCTGAGCCACAAAAAATAGTGTACTTTAACTTCAAACAACCTGCTCTTCCACATACAAAAAAAAAATAAAAAAAAAAAAAATCCAACTGCATGACTTGAGATTCCCCAGCTCTGCGTATTTCAGTTTCCAGCTCTGCTAGCCTCACACACATTTAGTGTTGCCTGTCAGCTCACTGACTATAATAAGCATGTAGTCCTTGTCAGCCTCAGGAAGGATAATATAATCTCACTTCTCATATTTAAAAAGCATTTTTCCTTCCTGAAACTGAAGCTAAAATTTGACAGCAAGCAGCTACTTTGATTTCCTGAAGGAAGAAAAGTACTTGGAGCCATCCCTCCATTTCCATCCCAAACTACATATTCAGGGTGCTACAGGGGCACAAAGAACTACCTGAGAACGAACATATGAGAAGCAGAGAGGGGAAGGAGTAGTTCTTTTTTTCTGTAAGTACTTTTGTATGAGCAAACGGTGCTCAGCAGAGCAGTGTGTAAAATAAATGATTACTAAATACATGCACTCTTGTGGTCTCCATAGAGAACAATTCATCTACTTCTGCTCAGGTCTCTAATCTCCTTCCCTGCAGTGAGAGGAAGGAAAGAGTGAAAGATCTTGGTTTTTTTCCGTTAAGCCAGAAACGGTGTGAGCAAAAGCACTGTACACTACAGGGCAGCAGAGGAAAAGGAATTCCTTTTTCTGCAGAAAACTCAAAAAACCCACTCCGACAGAGAGTTTCTGTAATTTATTTTTCTGATCTGAATACCTCTACCTCTAGGCAAAAGGAAACAACTGGAAAGCTGCAAAGGAACACTTGTGACACTTTGTGGGTCTGAGCCCTGTCACTGGAGTTTTCACTTGCATTGCTCTAGAGTTACCTCTCTGCAAGTGAGGGTTTGGATTCTGTAACTTCACCATATTTGAGTATTCCTTATATCACACCTAAACAAATGAACTGGAAAAGAGTTATAAACTGTTGTGCCCTGGAGCTGTTGTCCATGCAGGTATGTCAGTGGCATGATCAGCCCAGGCTTCTAGACACCAGTCATTTTTCTCTATGTCACATTTAAAACCTCTTTGCTATTTGAAAGGACTATGTGGAAACAACAATGGAAAGACTACATTAATATTTTCTCAGAAAACCATAGTGAAAGTAATGAGTTTTCAGAGAATAAGAGTTTGAATTATGTGGATCAAAGAAGTTTTAGAAGACTATGAAGGTTTTCTGATGTTTCCTCTAAGAGAATCCTGGCCCTGCTCACCACTGTCAAAGACTGCACACTATTTCAGATGAATGCTGAACACAGATGCCTTGACCCCAGCAGAACATAAGCAATCAAAAAAGGGCTTGGCAGATGCCTTTAACCAACTGTTTATCCCTGTGGGGGGAAAAAGTAATGTGACAATTTGAGATGCATGCAACGCCCCTAAAACACTCCTGTTTTCCATGTGATGTAAGTCCTTAAATCAACAAATCTTAAGTCATGCACAGTGAAACTACTAAATCTGTTTTTCATTTAGGACCTACGACTGTCCTATCTCAACATTTTCTGTAAGCTACATGAGGCACAAAACTCAGTTAAGATTCATTTTAATCAGGATCCAGTCCCACACAACAGCTAAATGGCACTGGGGACCTAGTAAAGGGGTCACAATATTCACAGTGATAAGGTACACAATATGTAGCATGTTACAACAGCCCAATATTACTCAGGTTTCAAACTGGTAAGCCTACTTTTCTACAGCAGCTCAACTGCATTTGGGGACAACAGCCCCAAAAAAATCCCATATAAAACCAGTGAACCATACAGTTGGCATTGGCTACCCGGTTAAAATAGTGTTAACAAGTACCTAGAAGTAATAATTCTCCACAGTTATGATGAACAGTAACTTGTTTGTTTAAGCTCCATGAAAATCCTTTGAAGAGGTAACTCACTTGGGTTTTGAAGTTCCTTTAAATTCCTTATTAACACACACAATATTAATATTGTTCACATTTCTGTGAACAAAAAGCTCTTCATATATACCATGCACAAGCAGCCCTTATATAGAAAATAAATAAAATAAATGGTTAAAGGGGCAATTCTCCCCACTGAAGTTGAAGACCCAGGGCAACCCACAGCAGCACAAGCCAGGACTCCTGCTGGCTGTCCATAGTAGTTAGACATTTCTCTCACCCTTTGACTGCATGTCTGGAATGTTGTTCTAAAGACATCCTCTGTGCTCGATCCAGGACAGGGAAAGGATGTAAAGGAGTTTAGAAGCCTGTGCAAAACCCACCCCTTGGGTTACTGTGTTTTAACTTTCTCACATCCCTCCACAAGCACAAAAGCCATGGCAATTACGCCCTGCTGCCTCACCTACCCTGGCAGGCTTAAAGAGCACCTTAAGAGCCAACTCAGGCACCTGCACACCCTTCACTCGTAGGTCTGGTGAGCCTGTTTGTCCCCTGGATCTGCTATAGATTAATAAATTATAAAGAACACTGCTTACTGCATCATCGTGCATAACTCAAGAGCACATGAAGGTAATTACAGAGCAACAGACGGGTCAGATTACCAGAACATGGTCAACTTAAGATGCTGCACTACAACCACTCTGCTTTCTAAAACAATGTCTTTTAGTAGTAAATTGGTGCAACTTGCTCTCAAATTTGAAGTACATCTTAATAAAACTCACATTTCTCTATATTTAGAATTTTTAAAAAAGCTAGAACACAAATGCTGAATAATTTTATGCACTGATAGGAATTCTGATTTCATTGTACATACCACAAAAATCAAGTGTTTTGCAAAGTCTTCCCAAGACCCACATTTTACACAAGAATGTCCAAGCTTTTTTTAAAGACATAAAAGCCCTCTTTTAAAGTTTTAAGAATTAAGAATTTCCAGGCTTTTGAAAGCCATCCCCAGGTGTCTCATCTCACATAATGTTCTTGAATGCTATAGTACTGCTAACCCATAGGAGAATAATTGAAGTGCAAAAGAATTCCACCCTCACAGATGAAATGCAAACACTTAATAAGGAGAGTTAGTGTCAGACTGAATAAAGAGGAATGTACAGTATGTTTGTATTAAGACAGGGACATTTTGGCAAGAGTCAGTTGAAGAAAAGCCTGATAGTAGTATAATAGCATAAAACTGAGAAAAAATTCAATTCTATCAAAAACAATTTACTTTTTCTGTATCAGTGACTTTGCTTTGATTCTTAACTCACCAGTTCTGAAGAGAGAACTAATTAGCCAGTAAGTTTAATTTCCTAACTCAGTAACTGATATTAATATTAATAATGCATATATACTAGTATTCAATTAAGGAAGTGAAGTATCACAGACAAGATAGTGAAAGGTGGTAAGTGATGGCAAAGAGGAAAAAAATTCTAATAACTCACTACAACACATTGTCACCAAGATTTGTGATACAAGACAAAATACTTAAAAAGCAATCTGTCTTCAAATACTATTTGCTTTAACAATTTTACAGTTCAGGGAATTTATAGAGTTTGGGGTTTTTTAAGTCTGCTGTAGACACTAACTTTGATTTTTGATTTAGAAAACCTGTTTCATGGTAGAAGAGAAATTAGGAGCCTGGTCTCCTATGGGCTGCCAACACTGCAGCATTCAAGAAAGTTATGTGGCACATGACAGACTCCCGAGTTTAACCAACCAAATGTCTCAGCCTAATAGGAAGATAAACGCTTAAGTAAATAAATAAAATGTCTCCCTACACCAGCTTTCTATCTGGAGCTTAAAGATTGGACAGTCCCCGCAAAGAACAGCGATTGGTGGAGACAAGGATGCTCAGCCAGAAGCAGAGGCAGTGCCAGGGAGCTCTGCACTCTCTCCCTACATCTTCTAGGTCACCAGGAATGGGTAGCGCATCTGCACTCAAGTTTTTGAGGTTGAGGCCCCTCGTGCTTCACAGAAACAGAAGACAAACCGAAGATGCAGTTAGAAACTTCTCTGTTGACTTCTGCTTCCCAGGTGCCACAAAGTCCCCAACAGTGACCAGCAGAGCCAAAAACCTGACACTGAAACATCACATACTCAACTGATAAAAAGCCAAATCCTTAAAAAGGCCAGAAGAAATTCAGCCACTCAATCAGTCAGCGATTTTTAATCATTGCTCACCGTTGTCTCTCTCCTACCCTCATCTAATTCTGGCTGCACCAACATCTATGAGAGAGGGAGGGAAATGCCTGCAGTTACCCATGAGAGGAAGGCTGCATATCTGAGCTAAATTTTTGCCTGTGCTGCAAGACATTTGTTCAAAAGTCATTAACAGGTCACAGAATTTCATGTCACACAATTCCACCACATTTTTCCTTCTTTCCAGGCTATTTAACTTGTTTTACATTAACATCTGACATACTTAACATTAATACTTATAGCGAACTCTATTTCATTGCTCTGTTCTACCTTCCATTCATTGTCTTTTGTCTCCAATTTTAACACATTTTATGCTGTGCACATTTTATGTGCAGAGGTGTCAAATTGCTCTGAAACTCATTAGAAATACATTTCTTTACATGTCTAGTTGTGCAGATTACTGTAGCAGTTAATTTTTCTTCTTGCCTGTTTTTACTCCACTCTCCATATGTTCTGATACCACCTTACTGCTGAGTATCTGCACACTGGGGCCACATCTGATTTCTACGTGGTTTGCCAACATTTCAACAGAACCCCATGCTCCCTTGCCTACATTTACTTCAAAAGTCTTTTCTTCTGCTAAAGGCTTATCTCTGTTAAGATGCTATTTTGAACGCAGCTAGTTGAAGAAACCATTAAAAATTCCTCTTTCAGTTTCTTCCTTTAGGCTCAGATTATTTACACAACCTGGTACTCTGGGGACACACTCCCTAAGCAGCATTCTCTCTCCCCTTGTCAGAAGTACAAGAGTTTGTTGACAATGGCCTGAATATATCGAGCTGTCCTCTGCTACACATTTGATTAAAATGTTTTGACCATCAGTAGCTGGAGGCAAAGTTTATTCACAGATTTAACACGATGAAAAGGATCATTCTGATCATCTAAGTGTAAATATTCATCATGGATCGCCTTATATTCAGAACAGCTAATATCCCATTCTGGAACGGAAAGCCATTTTTCCCCCTCATAGAAAGAGTATCAGCTACAAAATTCAAAGTTAGTAATTTGCTTAAAATATTGAATTGACAGAAATGTTATGAAGAAAATCTACCCAATATTAGGAGAACTAGAGGAAAAAGCCCACAAGTGTCTCATTTTAAAATTTCCTTGCTTCGTATTTTTCCTTTCCCTCTGACAAATCCTTCATCCCAGGAAGATATCTTATACATCAAATGCATAACACTACTTTAAGACACAACACTGCAAAACCCAGCAGTTGGAGTGTTTTGGCACAGATTTCACAGTACCCAAGACATACTGACAAACAGTGCCAAATACTACCCAGTTGTGAACTGGATATTGACTGGAATGCTGGGAGATGAGATAGTCCCTCACTGGGAGTTAATAAGTGGGGGAAATATCTGATAACTGCAGCTTTAAGCAGCAAGGGTGTTGACAGAAAAGGAAATAATAGCCAACGGCAAATAATAACTTTTCTTTTAAATAACAGCTTCCTTTGTCAGTGTTCAATTTTACTTGTTACCAAAAAGTAACATATTTCTTGAACAAGCTCTCCTTTTCCAATCCAGAAATCTCCCAACCACATCTGTTAATTTATCTACAAAAGAAACCTGCTCCTATGATTCTGTTCATCAAACTAATTTGTACTGAGTGTGCAAATTATTATTTTCCCAATTTCAGCAATGTCTAGAAGCATTATCAGAACCTCAGTGATTTTGGCCTCTCAGGATATATTTAAAAGCAGTCTCTAGAGTAAGGAGCTGACTCAATTTTCAGCAAAACCATGTCAAATTGCAACTCTCTTTTAAAATCTTTTGTGTATTGTCACTAGAAAGTCAATCAATGAATACAAATTCTAACTTACTTAAGGAAATCAACATCCAGATCACCAGGAAGTCAATACTATAAGGCCAACAACAATTATTTGGTAAAGTAGACATTGTCAGGCAAGAGCTAAATAGACACATTGAGCCAACCCAAAATACACATGTACATGATTGGAAAGTCTGTGAACTAAACAGTACACTCTTACTGACTTTAAGGGGATTATTTTGATCCTAAATGTTTGGAGAAGAAGTGGGAGAAGAAACCGTAAAAGCATAGTTCCATTTCTTGGCACTTCCCCACATGTGCTTCAATAGGAGACAAGGGTATTTAATTTTCCCCACAGAAGCAGGAACTTCTTTAATGACAGGAAAATGTATTTTCATGCAAGTTCTGCATAAAGCAATTTTTTATGCTTTGCTTTTCCTCATTTTTGAAGGGAGAGGAATATTTAGAAATAGTTTCTTCATATTCACCTTCCTCTCTCAACATTTTAAAGTACCAACACTCCTTGATAAAGCTCTACTTTAAAAAAATGTTAGAAAGCCTCCAACCCCCAGGAAGGTATGTAATGCAGCTATTTCCCTTTGTCAGTAGTCTCTAATGCACCTACAGATGCAAATCACTGCTAAGACTAGCCCTAATGATTGTATAGGTTTTCCCTAAATACACTATACAACAAATTTTCAGTCAAAATGCAAAAAATGCAGTGTGTTATACAAAGCCAAGAACAAGGAGAATAAAAGTCCAATGTTCATTACTTTATTTTCACAGGTAAAACAACGACAATGAGAAACTGTCAGGCAGGACACAGTTGTCCTTCTAACATTTGAAAAATAAACAACAAAGATGTTTTTCAAAGACTAGAGCGGCATGCTCTCACGAGTCTCAGTTATCTCCTACTGCAAGGTGGGAACCCAAAAGATTACTGGAGTTTCTTTAACATAATCCCATCAAATCATATTCATTTACAGGCAGAGATAAAACAGCAGCAGCAGGGAACTATTTATTTTCCTGTCAGTGTTAGAAGACACCTTGCTGCAGTGAATGCTGTCCTGAATGCAAATTGACTCAGCTCCCCATGAGGCACTCTGCAATGTCTGAGACTGCCAACAGACAGCACAGTGCCAGCAGATGCACATTTAGGAAGTCGGTGGTCAGAAGAAAACATTCCAGAAAGGGTGAAAATTTGCGCTTCAGTGCGCAAAGCCAGGGAAGCAATGGAAAACTTGAATGCCACAGAAGCTGATCTAGTTTATGTGCAGCAAGGCCAGAGATGACCGTGCTGATGACAGGAATAAGCTATTTTTTGCTATGAAAGTGAGTTACTGTGTCCCTGTATTCTGAGTGATTGCTTCACACCTTAATGAAGTCGAATAAGTGGAGATAGAACCTCCTAGGGCAGCTTGATCCTCTGCAGAATCAAAGTGGTGCCACACTCACACCTTGCAGAGCTCTTGGCTTGTGAAGTGCTGAACAAGCAAGCTGTGGCCTACACCTCTTTCTTGGCAGGAAGCTAATTTTGAGTTAACATGCATACACACACATTTGAAGTAAAGATCCACTCAGGTTCGCACAAACTCCGATTTCTGATTCAGCAGGGAAAAAGAAAAGATACCAAATCCACAGCAGGTGACTCCCTTCAAAAACAGATTGTTAATCACGTTACTCCACACAACGCCCTTCTCCAAACCGTCTCCAGGTACCAGGTTTGACATTTTCCATCCATTTCAAAGCATCTCTGAAGACTCAAGTACTCTTTTGTCTAAACTTTTAATTAATGTCAACTTCTAATGAGACAGAAATTTTGCTTTGTCCTGTAGGTAGTTAAACACACCCAGCTTTTTCAAACTCACATGTTAATAAAATATAAATGCCACTTTGCACATGACAATGAAGGCAAATTACTTTGGGCTGTAGTGTTCAGAAGAGCAGAAAAATTTTTCTGTTAGGTATCAGACATTTTGATTGCAATGCACAACAAAAGGCTGATGCTGTAACAGAAATCTTAAGTAGCTCATCTCAGCATCAGCAATGTTTGCAAGCAACACCAAGAATGGAAACGCTCCTTGATCTTCTGCCTCCCAGAATAGAAAAGCTTAGACATTCCCTCCTTCATCAATCCAGTGTCAAAGGCTATGAGGCAACTATTGAGTGTACTGGAGTAACAATAGTCTTTATCAAGTCTTTGCACTAATTAACACACCATCTACTAGTTTGAGAAGAGCTCTGATATGCTTGCCATATGCATCATGCAGAATTCTTTCAAATGCATTTACAGCTCATGAAACAGATCTACTTTCTCGAGTTCCTTTCCAGATAAAGATCTGAGACAACTGCCTGAGTCCTGTCCCCCAGGCAGTAATGTCAGTAACTCTCATACTGCACAACAATTGGCAGAGGAAAGGATTGGAGATGGGCTACACTAACTACTTTCCTGTAAGATTTTCAAGCAGGTCAAAAGGCATAGTGCTGCATCAGAAAATCCCTTTCCGATCCAGTTAGTGTTTTATAAGCAGAAAAGTGTAAACACCTGGTTTATTGGTTTTTTTTTTTTTTTTTTTTAATAGAAGAAAGAACACATCCAGCTTCATATTGCAACTGTGAAATAAATTTATTGCAGAATCAAGGCAGTAGCAAGTGCAGCCACGGTCCAACTACAGAGAGGGAAACTACAAATCTGTCCTGGGATTACTGGGTGCTGAAGAACTTGCTCCAGTGGCTTCAGCAACAGGAAGAGCAGAGAGGGAGCCAAAGTCCCACTGTAACAATAGAATTCATATTCAGAAGGTTTCTTCAACTCATTTTCTGGGAGAAATTTATTATGGATGGGAAAAAGAGATGCATTATGCACTTACATGGAGAAATCATGACAAATCTCCCTTTTATTTTCCACGTATTTGAGATTCATTTCCTTATGTTAATTAGTGAGATTTTCATACTTAGAATTCACCATACAAGAAACTAGTGTGAATTTGGTTATTGCAGTGCAGGGACATTTGATTAGCAGGATAGTTTCTGTCATAGCCCTCACAACCTTCCTGCAATCCAAAAGCCTCCAAGAACGGTCACACTGTAAAGCTACACCTTGCACAAATGTTTAGTAAATAAATCACCTGGTGGACTTGGTGTGTGCATAGATAAAAAGAGCAACAATAGATTGCAGATGAGTATAAATACACTACCCAGGAATCTATGCTAAAAGTGAACAACTGCATAAAGCCTTGGGAAAAAAAAAAATTGTGGTTTCATACACAAATCCAAAGTCACTACACATTTAAGCTAAAATAAAGGATTCTGTGAACAGCATTGTGATTGTCTGTTCTTTCTGAGCATTGTAAAATTAAGCAGGCCTCTTCCCCAGGAAGTAATGGAAAGGCTGTCCCCAAGCAAAATATCCCATCCTGGTATTTCACATGTTGTAATTCTCAACATTATAACAAGCATACATCAGAGTTCAAGCTTTATTTCACCCACTTTGTCCTTACACACCCATAAAACCAAGATGCCATGACACCACAAGCATGAGAGCAGCATGTTGCACTTACTGTCACATCACAGAGCTCCGACCTAGAAATGTGTGCATGCGTGGTTAGCTTGCTGATAAAGGACAATTTTCCGAAGTTCATTTTTTACGACAGTATATTTCTTCAGGGTGGCCAAGGTAATACAGGTAACCTGCCTGAGCTGACTGTCCCTTTCAACATTATTCATGAATTTTGTCACAGCTGCCTTCTGAAGTGTAACATGTCAAACAAGTCTAGCACAGGTTGTTGCTGAAGGAGGAAAAGAGAGAGGCAATAGGGAGGGGCAGATGCAAGACATGGTCTGTCAGAGGGGGAACATTGCTTTCCTGACATCCTAAGAACTGCTAGCACAAAAGTCTTATGTATAAAAATATAAATAAACATATATTATAATATTCTAATACACAACAATGTAACAAAGATAGATATGAATACAAAGTACACCGTAAGTACATTTCATGCTGAAGGTACGTATGAGCCGAGCTGCCCGTGGCTCTAAAGGCCCAGGGGACGTTCTCCTCGTAAGCCCCTGAGTACACCCCCTGCGAGAGCCGCTGCCCCGCAGCCACTCCAGCCACAAGCCCGCACGGCAGAAGTTGATACGCGATCCTCCCCCAGCTTTGACGAGGGAACAGCACTTTCTATCTGTACCCGACGGGCGGAGGAAGCCCACGGAAGCCAGCCTGCACACAACCCGCGACCAAAGCGACGCTTCCCCGCTCCCCCGGCAGCGATGCGCTGTTACCTGCGGGCGCGCTCCGAGCGGGGGCTCCTGCGCCGCCGGTGGGCGCTGCTCCACCGGCACCGGGAGCGGCGCTGGATTTCCTGCGGATCGCCACCCTCCTGAAGTGCGTGCCCTCGGCTCCGCTCATCCTCGGGGCGGCGGAGAAACGGAGAAAGGCAGATTGAGGGAGAGGCCGGGGGGTCCGCAGCGCCCCCTGCACTGCCACGAGGGCAGCACCTCCCTCGCCGCCCGCATGCATCGCTCGGCCTCCCCTCTCACCTGCCGCCGCTCCCCGCCCTGCCTTGCCCTGCCCTCGCCGGCACTTGGCCGGGCACCGCCTCCCGCAGCCCTGCCCTCGCTACCTGCCCAGCGGCCGCCGGCCCCGGGCGAGGTTCCTCGCCTGCATGGCGAATCACAGCCCTGCCCGCCCGTCCCGTTCCGTCGATACTCGATGACTTCCCCGAGCCGGGAGCTCGCGACGCAAGTTCCCCCGCGGGCACCGCACCTGCTCTGCTTCCTCCCGGAGCCTCGCCGGGAGACCCCGGCCCCGTTCCCGTTCCCGCGGGCGGCTGCGGCTCTCCACCCCACCTCCCCCACCCCCTGCCCCGATCACCTCTGCAATGTCTGCCCTGCGAGGGGAGGCCCAGCTCCTGTCAGACGCGTCAGGAACATCAAGCTGGCCGTAGTCCCTCGTGTCCGACGAGAACATTCTGAAAGGCATCTCTGAGTATCAGAACTTAAAAGTGAGTTTTGATGTCAGGGATGGAGCTCCAATACTTCTATCAATAATAATTCCACCAAGGCCAAAGCTCTTCACTTTTTGTCATATATTTCCATCAATGAGAAAGGCAATCAGCAGGCTATGCTGCTTTGAGATTACCATCACTTCTATAGCATCAGTGTCTGAAAGCACCTGTTTACCTGATTAACCAAAACACCAGAACATCTCTACTGGTGCCATTGTGAGAGCAGTCTGTTAAGAGATTTGAAGTCTGTCCGTGAGTTTGATGTGGTGCAGTTTGAGGCAAATGAGTTGAGAAGGGCTGCTCCCATTACACAGGGATTTCCTGGGCTTTGGAAACCCAAGGTTTAAGGGGTTTCTTAAAGGTGGCCTCCTGTTTTGGAACATGCTGCCTCATTTGCCATCAGCGGTAGTTGGAAGGTTTTTTCACAAAAGAGGAGTGCAGTCAGCTACCCTCCAGGGATGGTGTCCCTTTGGCAGTGGTCCAACATATCCTTTAGTTGCCACAAAACACATGAATTGCTGGGGCTTGGAAGAATATTCTGGGGAAGTACCCCTCTGTACTTACCCTCCTCTTACATCTCTTTTTGGCTACTGTCAGAGATGGGAAGTAGGCAAGCACGACCTTTCATTTGACACATACAGCCACTCTTAGGCTTTACACACAACATAAAAAGATTTTATGGACTGTTCAGGCAAGCTGCTGACTTCACAACTTCCTTGATTCCCAAGGGACAAGGATACTTTTTATCAGCACCCACAGAACCATGCATACAACATGGACATATCTGCAGGGGGGAATTACGTGATGGGGCATCAGCTTCCCCCAAAGTCCTGTGAGGGTGAGGGTGAGGCTCCTGCTGAGTCTTTTCCAGTAGGCTTTCTTGGCTTGCAGGACAGTAACACACTGCCTGCTGATGTCAGGGGACCACCAGTGTGAAGCACCAACAGTGTCTGACCCCTGGGAGGCACGGCAGGAGAGAGAGGACGTAGTGGTTCTTCCCATACCTCTCATATTGCAGTCAGAAGGACCGCGAGGTGGAAGCCAAATGAGTGGGTCTTCTGCTTTCAGGGTCAGAGAGCAGGTCAGCAGTGAGCAGGGGGGTAAGAACTGGCGCAGCTGGGACATCTGCCACCATGTGCCAATGATCTCACTCTTTTGGTCTCTGTCATCATTCTCTCTTAGAAGAGGGTTGATATCTTAGAGCCACCTCCTTCAGTTCCCAATGAAAATGAAGCAGTCAGATCAACTTCTGGATCCTTTTTGTCTGCTTGCAATTGCAAACATTAGGTTTTACTTTTGTAAACATACAAAAAAGCAGTGACTCAGAGATAAAAGATTGATTTATGTCCTGACTCAAGTCGCCTGACTAGGGCTAGGCATATGGAGATGCATATATCACTTATTACTGAACTTTGTACTTACCTCTTTAAACACAGAGCTTTGCTCCTGGAAGAAAAGCAGCTAAAGAAGCAAGGGCAAACGCACCCTACAAATCTTAACCAAATGGTAGGAACTGTGTTAATTTCGTTCTCTGAGATGTTATCAGTAAGTGGTAACTTATGACAGTGTCACTCTGGAAAATAAAGGTCACCTCAGAAAAAAGAATCATTCCAAATCTGTGGAATCAGAAAATTGGTCACAAAAGCTCCTTTTCTTGGGAAAATCCTCCTGAAGCACACTGATATATTTAAAGCAGTGAGGTGACAACCTATGATAGAAGGAATTCAGACAGACAGTAAATTCACGGTAATTGCAGAGCATTTGTACACTGCAGCGTGGTGCAGGGTTCCCAGAGTAGCTTACTGTCTCTCCTCTTTCTAGTTACACACAGACCTGGAGCAGCTGGTTCAAGCTGGCTCCAAGCTGCTGTATGCCAGCAACTGCTCTGTTCCGCCTGCTTGGACAGGGTAAAAAACTTCCGCCCCTTCTGGCATGACCTTCCTCCTTTTCTATACACTCTCAATCTCTCTTGTTCTCCATCTCCGGGCACAGACAGAGAGTCCTTTGGCAACGTCAGCAAGAGGAAAAACATTTCAAGTATAAAAGGTTAATAAGAGATAGGTATTATCTTGGAAAACATCACCCTAAATGATTAAAAGATTAGTGTAATAACTGGAGAAGGGATCTGAGAAGAGAAAAATGAGCTTACACGTAGGCAGTACTGCCAGTACTGCTTAAAATATATCAAGATCAGAAAACGACACTGCTTGGCTAAGAGCGTTGCAGCACACGTCCCACCCCAGGCAAAGTGCAGGAGGAGCTACAAACCACTGTGATGCCTGGTCATCGGTGAGCCAGAGCCAATCCAGCGTCGGCAATAGCTGGGCCATCTGGCTCCAAAGCTTTCTGTGGGAGTGGTGAGAAATGTATTTGTGGAGACTTGATTTAACTGTATCTTATTTGCACGTGGGACGAACAACAGGAACCCCGCAGAAGCACACAGAGGTGGAGAAGGAAAGCAAGGACAGCTGGCAAGCTATAGCCTCAAGAAGAAGTTGAAAGAATGCTTCTGGTGTGTGAAAGTCTTGGAAGCAGTCATCTCATGCTGCTGGAGACCCAAAGCATGCAGGGAAACAGGAATTTATAGGCAATCTTTGCTTAGTTTGTGAGAAAATAAATGCTTCACTTTGAATTTAAACCATTGTTCCTCCAGTGAACCTCTTTGGAACATTTTACTAATGGAATCAACCTTCAGAAAACTTGATTTTGACTAACTCTTTGAGTGAGACTGCTTCTGTTGTTGCCATTGGTCAAGATGCTTTATTTCTGCTGTAATTTAACATTATTTTCTCCATAGTTGCACTATAAATCTGTTCTAGGATTCAGTTCAAGACCTCTAGCTTTGATTTCTCTGAGTACTATCTTGTGCTGTACCCCACAGCAAATCTGTATAGTAACATATTTTTAGAGCATTAGTCTACAGGACCCTTAGAAAGAAGATGCATGAACTCAGCACCTAAGAGAAGAACATTTATAAAACTTTCTAAACATTAAAAACATCAACTTGTTTAGAGTAGTGTATTTAGCACTGATTTGGACAGTACCTCTCAGAGGTTTGAGAGAAACCTTTCTGTTAGGTATGAAATAAAAATTGAAATAAAATGTAGGCTGTAACACAGAAAATCCATATTAAATACATAGGTAACCAAGCCAAGTCCTGCCTAAGTTACTGTATAACTCATCAAACATTTTCAATCTTCTGTGAACTGCACTTAAGCCACAAACCAGTTTTGCCAGCAAGGAAGCATAATGAAGAACAAGAACCGGTAGAGCAAAAGATTGAGTAGATACTAATTAGACAAGAATTTCACTCATCTCAAACCCTCATGCACATTCCAGATGAAAAGTCTCTTCCAGCAACAGCAGGTACAATGCACAAAGCCACTGCAGTGTGTGAAACTGATACACAGACTAAGCAAGCAAATTTGAGGCAGATACTTAACCTCCCTTAAATCCTGATGCAGGCAAACACGGGGACCCAGCACTCAAAGACAATGTGACTTTCAGCCTCAGGCTGTAGGCTCTGCTTCTTAGCCTGGGGAGTGGCTTTCTGAGAGGAGAGGGACTCAGGCCTGGTGCTTGTTCCCTGCACAGCACCCCGTGGGTGTGGGGAGCCTGAACGTGCGGCATTATGCTGGTTTCCACCAAAAAATGCACTTGGGATGTTTTGTTACTTGCTGCCATATCTTAGGAATGACTTTACTTCCCCGTGAGAAGGAGCTGTAGGGTCAACAGCAGGAATTGGACTTAAACATCAGAAGTAATCCATGACAAGCAAACTAAGAGGGGTCAGACAAATCCTAAGTATTAACTGCTGGAACAAAACCGGATGGGTAGATAGCCCTCAGAAGAAAATCCATGGCAGGTTTCTTTCATCCAAACAATGCTTCTAATACAATATTCTACAAATCTCTGCTCTGCCTTGCTTGACTGTGTAAGAGGGAACAATGTTCTGTTTAATCTGTTTCTCCCTGTTGTCATTTTAGGCCCCATTAAAGATACTGATGGGGACTAAACAGCAGCAGGTTTTGTCCACTTCCAGCCACTGTAATAAAGAATCCTATTTACCTCCCCCTAGAGCCAGGGTTTCTTCCTCTATCACACAGATGGGTGCTAACATATAGCTTTGCAAGAACAACAATATGATAATTAAAGGAAGAAACATCCCTGCTATGTATTGCCTTGTTGTTAATTTTGCCTCACCCCTCTTTTTGCAGTACAGAAGCATTTTATCTGTTGTAAGCAAAGTTTTAGAATTTATGGAAAACACGTTGAGATAAAGGTATCAAACCTATCCCTTAGTTTTATTGAAGGATTGCTCCTTAGAGAGAGTAATTGCTCCTTCTAATCAGTTTTGTTAAGTAAATCTTGCAGAACAGCACTCATTTAACAGAGACTGATTGCTTTTAGAAGTTCGAATATTCTTCATTATCATCACCAGAGATTAATGAAATGTGTCTCCCTATCCAATTGATGTCAGACATTTAGATACCATTAGCAACAGTGCTTTAGCTTTGACTTGCATTAACAACACGTGAAAACAAACTTTCATAAGGTCACGTTAGAAGAAAGGCGAGAGAAAGCAAGCTATGGTTGAGAAAATGCTCTACTCTTCTATTTCTTCTTTCATTCTGCAGTGACAACCTTAAAAAAAAAATTTAAAAGGAACGGTCATTTGAGACATTGTAGAGGGCATTATGTCCATTATGCCTTGATTCCCACAGAATGAGTGACAACTCTTTTAGGCATACCCCACATCCAAAATCTGTCTTTTTTCCAGATCAGGTTAAATTCACTGTTGAAAACTGTGAATTAACAAATTAGGGAAAGCTAATTATATGTCCCAGCAGTTCCTTGTGAAGGAAAATGCATGCCAGCAAGATCCTGGGAGTGTTCTCCCCAAAGGTGTCTGTGCAGCTGTGGCGGACTGTGCTAATCTGTGGATGGCGGCAGCAGCCAGCTCCTACCCCCCATCTCTTCTGGGAAGCCTTGCAACTTCGCCCTTTTCTCAGAAGGGACCATGCCTGGTTAGATGATGGGACACTTGGTAGTGACTCCTGGGAAAAAGATAACGTGTTGTGGAGGTGCCTTCCCCTGAAATCCTGGGGGGAGGGACCCTGCAGGGTATGGGTCTGTCCTTGTTCCTGTCCCCATGTCCCTAGTGCCCCATACCTGTTCCTGATTGGGTGGTGTGTGTGCCTGAGGCCCGGGAAGAGAGCAGGGTCCCATGAGTGAGTCAGCCTGGGAACTCCAGCCATGCGGCTGGAGGAATAAAATCATCTCTGAACATCTACAAAAATATCGCTTCATCTTTCCTTCCAAGTCCATCGCTGTCTTATATATTGTTGTAAGGATTCCCTGCACTACAATATCGTGTGGAAGAAGCTAGTGGCTGCTAGGAGTTGTTCCTCTGGCATGTTCCCTCTGTGGGGTTCAAAAGCTCTGGGATGAGCTGCAGCTGGGAGCAGGGCCTCAGTCCTTCTGAAAATGGGTGACCATGAAACTAAGTGCTCTTTGCCACTGCTTTGCTTTTATTCCCAAACTCTGCTGTCTTTGATTGAGGATATGATGTATGGGATTGTAGAATCACCGAATAATACAATAGTTTGGGTTGGAAGAGACCATAAAAATCGGCCAGTTCCAACACCCCTGCCATGGGCAGGGACACCTTCCACTAAATCACGTTGCTCAGAGCCCCATCCAACCTGGCCTTGAACATTCCCAAGGATGGGGTGTCCACAATTTCCATGGGCAACCTCTTACAGAGCCTCACCACCCCCACAGCAAAGAATTTCCTCCTAACATCTAATCTAAACCCACTCTCTTTCAGTTTATAGCCAGTCCTCCTAGCCCTATCCCTGCATGCCCTTGTAAAAAGTCCCTCCCCAAATCTCTTGTAGGCCCTCTTTAGGCAGTGGAAGGGGCTCTAAGGTCTCCCTGGAGCCTTCTCTTCTCCAGGCTGAACAACCCCAACTTCCTCTGCCTGTCTCCTTAGGAGAGGTGCTTTGTTTGAAGAGTCATGTACTGCTGAGGGGCTGGATACATTAAATATTAACCATTGTCCCTCTGTGAATGCCTACCTAAACTGTAAAGCAAAATGTTTTGGTTCTCTGCTTGGCAAATCAACACAAGAAGAGCAAATGGCTGATAAAACATGATGTGAAAATAAAGGCCTAAATTATAACTTCCAGCTCTGGAAGAAGATATACTAGTCTCAATATTGCAATACTACCTTAACTTCGTTTTTTCCCTTGTTGTAATAACCAAGCTGTCAGGCACTTCATATTACTTCTAACAAGGCATATGGTATATGCACTGGAGTTTTAGCATGCTTCTTAATAATTTATGAAGACTTAAAACAGAGTGACTTCAAAGTTGTTGCTGCATTTGCAGACTCCTCTTAAGTTTTCTTCCCATTTTCCTCCTTTCTCTTCTGCATTCCAAAGACTCCCTTGGATGTTTCTGGGATGAAATGTTATTATTATGACTGTGAAAAGGATATAAATACTGCTCGTATTCCACTTAAATTTGCTGTTTTATCGTGAATCTAAAAAAACAACATTCTATTCATACTTATAATTTTTTTAAAACTTATTTTTACCCCCAGAGATCTAATATTGTCTCATTTTGGAACTTAGTACTTCAAACAATCTTTATACTGTATATATATGCAAGGCTTTATGCACTGCAAATGGCTATACCTTTCCATACTGAAATGTGCCCTGTGTTTATTTTCCAGCAGAGATAAACTAAGCATAACTGCACAGATGAGGGGTCTGAAACTTCTGAACCTCCAGAATCTTAATTTGTGCTTTGTCACAGATTTATATTCATGGTTTTGAACATCCTTTTAATGGGTTGTAGTCACTTAGAAGGAAATTCAAGTTCTTTACCAGAATAAGAACATCTGTATTTTACTGAGCTAACACTGTTGGGGAAAGAAAAGTTTTCCCATGTTTAGGCATTATTTTTGTCTTGAGTCTGGTGAGTCAAATTGCCATTTTGGTTTACAAGCCTGGCAGACAGTCAGAAGGAGGGCATAGGTCTACAGAAATTAAAACCAGAAAGAGGATGTTAAACTCCAGCTATTTATAGTGAGGCTCTATTAATACCAAGCACTGTGGAAAAAGGAAACAGGCTCTGAATCAACTCCAGCACTACAGCAATGCAGGTTCTGGAGCAGTGTATGTACCACACGGAGTAAATAACTCACCTGCTGGGCCACATCTAAAACCACTTTGGTATTTCAGTGTGTGCAGGGTGAGGTGTGAGGAGAGGTGAAGGATTACATGTAATCACTTTACTGAGTGTTGATGTTTTCCCATCACAACACTCAATTTGCCTGTCTGTAGGTGAGAGATAACAGCACCCAATTTGCAAAGATGTTTTGGGAAAGAATTAATATGCACAGAGTGCTCTGAAGATAAAAAGAGTTAGTCTGCAGTTGTCTAAGATAACAAAAATCTTTGAAAGCCATGGTGGCTTCACTGAGGCATTTTCTTTTTAAGTAGTGTAGGACTTTGAGATTGTTGGTATTTGTATTGAGTGTGTTTACATAAGTTCTAATTTTATGGTTTGCAAGGCTGAAGTTAAATCACAAATTGGTCACCAAATTTTGGGCCCACATTCTCTACATTCACAATTTGCTCTTCAAGGAAGCTCTGCACTCATGTCGCTTTCCATATCACATTTCTAATCTGAGTAAATAGCTTCAGTTTTTTAATAACTTAACCAATATGACAGTATTGAATAGCAAAAATCAATTTTCTTGAGAGACATATTCAATGCTTAAAAAGATGAAAGCCCTCCCCAGATAGGGAATCCTATCAATTAATTTAAATGCGTACAACTGCCTCATGATTTATTTCCAAAGTTTCATGATAACTCACTTAAAGGAATATGAAAGTCCTTCTTTCCCTCCCTCATATGGATCTTTCTCACAAATAACATTTTCTCAATCATAAATTGTTATTCCAATAAATTAAACCTTTTTTTCTCTAAAACCAGCCAAGAAATCATATTCCTGAAGTTGGATACTTCCACTATGATATAAGAGAATTTTTAAATAATAATGAAGGAAATATGTGCTTTTTAATATACCACTCTAGTCAAGAAGGAATCATTCTTGCAAAGGTCAATATTTTTTACTGGGTTATTAAGCTTCTGTTGAGTTGTCAGCTATAGCACTGAGCCTTACTTTTGTGCAAAGTTAAGATTTTCTTTTTCCATGTAGGCAATCATTCACACCTACTGAGAAGAAAACAGTTGTGCCAGTGCCTTTACCAGAAACAAGTAGATGGAACTGGCTTTACTCCAAATAATTTTTCCTAGGATGCATATAATTATGACTACCTATTTTAGCTCCATCTTCCTCCTCTATCTTGTTCTATATATAAAATCTTCTATGTCTGTCATTCACAGGCTGCTAGAAGATGTGGCTATCAGGCCCTCTTCATAATTAGTATCTCTGTTCTTACTATCGGTCAAATGAAACCTAAGTTTCAACATGTTCAAAACTATGGAGTAATTTTTTCCTGCATACCTCACTTCCCAGTGCCCTGTCAGTGTTTTATAGTGTTAGGAGAGTCAAACCATGGCTCCTGCTGCCTTTAGGTACAACTGGGAGCGCTCTGCATTTCTTTATGCATCACTGCAGGATTTACAAAAGGGAAGTATCCAGAAACCAAGATTTGCTGTGACAGTCACAGTAAACTTTAACTTCAGGATCTTTTCCATTAAAATCTGATGTATATATAGCAGAAAACCAACCGTTCAATGGTTAGAAGTTACCTGCTGCTCCAGAATATGGAGTAATGGTTCTTCCCAAGGCAGAAATTACACAGATACTTTCTTTAACAAAAGCTGTATTTTTGAGGGGAGGGGGGTTTGTTTGGTCAGTTGGGGTTGTTTTCACCACAGACTATTTCAGTGACCATACCATTGCATCTCAGAGTGCTGCACAGGACCAGCTGAAGGGATGACACAGAGGAAGGGGAAGGAGCAATACCAGTTAGAAGCTTCTCACATCAACTTTGAAATGAGAATGTTCCCACAAGGGGTAGTCCTCTGTGAAACTGTTTTCAAAACATGCTGAAGACGTGAAGTCTGCTTTCCCCTTCTTTTTTCAACTCACAGAAACCCTTAATTCAAAATTAAAGGAGAGGATCATCCAGTGCAAAAACTTCTAGCAATCACACTTCCACTAAATGATTATGGAAAACTGTTGCCCAAGGCATTTCTGCGATGAGCAGAGATAACCTGGGAGAACAACCCCTGCTAGGTGAGAAAAGGAAGAAAAGACAAGTGGGAAGAACCTAGACATATAACAGCTCTTGAACTCCATTTCTGTCACCATGCACAATTCGTGTTACTATCCAAAGCACCTCCCCAGCCAGCCAAAAACCTACCCAGCGGTCCAACAGTTCCCATTGAGTCAAATATCACAGCAGGCTTAGAGATGCAATCCTTCTTCCAGAATCTTCTTCGCCCATTTCTAAAAGCCGGACATTTTCTACCCCTCAGGGACTCTGTGAACAACAAGGTTCACTAGAGGAGCTGCAGCAGCCACCGTCCTGCCAGGGCCGAGCTCCTGGATCAGTGTGGAGGGATTTTCATCTCTTTGCTTTCAGAGCATGGTTCTTCCACAAGGAAAAAGGATGTTTATTACTGTAAAAAAGCAGGTATGGTACAGCATTCCCAAACCAATTTTATGTTGACTTCAGCTCTTCTTTTGCTTCCACATCCCCTGAGGATGGAGATTTGCATCTTACAGAGAATCCTTGTGCTGAAAGTTCATGCAAGTGTAGCAGCATTTCAGAGATCACTCAAATCTGCTGGAAACACTATATAGGGAAACAGTATTTGAGTATCTGCTTCAAACTCAGAAAACAGGTGAAGCACCTTGGCTTTAATGCTGATTCCCTTTTCCTTTAATGTTGATTTCCCTGCTTGATAGCTTTTAAACTGACAATCATTGATTACTAAGAATTAAATAGTTGTGAAAGTCTACGCCAAGTCAAAGCACTGCAAACTGCTGTGAATAGAAGTAGACCAGACAGAATGGTGTTAAATGAACAAAAATGGCCAGTTTATTCACTGGAACAGTTATGCATTACACTGTAATTTTAATTGGAACATAAAGATGTAAGAATCAGTATATTGGCTTCATTTAATTATTTTCTTCAGCACTAGAGTGTTTTTCCCAACCATTTGACTGCATGATCATATTACACATGTACAAGCACAGACTTTATGAATCCCTCACAAGATATTAATCTAGGATTGTCTACAATGACAAGGAAAAGTTAACATGGTAATTACTTCAATTTTAAAAATAAATGATGCATTTTTGGAAACAAGAATTACTTAACTTTTTTTGCTTTTAGCATAAAGTAGCAACAAGAAGAGTTTCCAATACTCAGTCTTTAGCAAATGAACATATATACTTTTATATTCTTCACCACCGAGAAACACTTCATCATTTAACCCCAAGAAGGCAGGACAACATAATGTCAATTCAACATAGGAGTAGCTGAGTTATTACAGCAGTAAACACACAGTATACAAATTTGTGTTTGTCACAAACTCCACCAATGCTAGAACTCTTTTGAAAGGAACATAGCAATCTGTATGGTTCATTAAATACAGAACATCATGCAAATGGAAACATTCAGTAGATTACAAAAGTCACAAAACATTAGTTTTATTTTTTTTTAATTGTTTACAAAGGATCAAGGTAATTAACCCTTTAACAGTCAAACCTCAGGGCTCAAAATCAATAGGGCAGTAAGTAATAAAATGGACTTAATTTAACCACAGGCATAGCACACATATCCATATCTGTCAACAGGAGAAATAATAATAAAATAAGCTAGATTACTCTTATTTCTTGTTCATAGTTGTTAAAATACCAACTAGCTAGCAAGCCAGTCTACTTGAAACTTTTATCAAATGCTTCTGTTTATTGATTTTCTAAAATATTTTTGAAATCAAGTAACCATATATTCAATAAAAACTCAGATTAATAACACTGAGAAAAAACATATGCTCTTACCCACTCTTTTACAGCAGATCATCATAATCAAAACAAATAGAAAGCTCTGTAGAAAAACATTTTTGAAATACAAGGCTCTTTCACCCAGAGTCTGCCCACACATTAACTCCAGTAATGAAATATTGGATTTTTCCTTTGTCAGTTCATCACTTGGTTGCTATTACATTTTACAAAAGGGATTTTCAAGAACTCCACAGGAAACAGATTAAAAACCAATAAAGATTTAAGTTGTGCACCTCCAAATGAAAGATACAGACTCTGTGATAGTTCTCTTGCCCTTCTAGCAAGAGGAATACACATATCACACAAGAAATAAGAATTTTCTAGCTTAGTTATGGATATGGAGAAGCTACACAATGTTAAAAATGTCATGCACACATTTTCCATTGCATATTTTGATGTATTTGTGACTGAAGGTGAAAGGCAATCGCTTTTTAATTTCTTTTCCACAGGATGCTTAATTACACTAAAAAAACCCCTTAATGGTTAAAAAAGGTCTGAATAGTATATATCCCTTTCAGACTCACTGCATACACAGCAAATAAAAATTGAAGAAGAAGTGATGACTGGAATTTTTAAAGAGGTAACTATAGCAATTATCATACTTCAAATGTAAAACATCAGTCCCTGCCATTCTCAAACGAAGATTTCCAAGGAACAAAAGAAAGAAACTTGCTGTAACCTCAGTGGATATGCATCTTCTGCCAAAGAAAGGAACAGACCTCAGAAAGGCTGATGTAATCTATACCTTATGATGATGATGATCAATCCAGCTTTAAGTGGAGTTGGCAGCAGAGCTATTGACTTTGGCATTGCAGGATGAATGACAAGGTTGGTACCAAAATTAGAGGCCAGACTATGGCTGTCATTCCCAGTGGGATAAGGACTGGATCAGATTTTACTAACAGCTTACTTAAGTATGTCCAACATACACATGGTGAGCAGCCTTCATGGGTGAGGTCATATTTCATAGCTGAGGTTATATTTCATAACATAATCTCCTTTATGTACACACATTAATATGGCAAATAGCTTAAACAACTTTGTAATCTCTTCAAAAAAAAAAACACCAAACTGAAAATCAACTAGGCATCAAAACTTGCAGCGTTAATTACAGTTTAATTCTACAAACTCTGCTGATTCATGTTTACATGAATTTACTGTGAAAAATGTGGATAGAGAAAGCACAGAGATGCCAACCTGTCAATCAGATCAAACAGAAAGAATATCACTATTGCCTCCATTTAGAAGGCAGAAAATTCTATACAACTAGCATGAAAAATGGTAATATGTCCTCTTTCTGTAAAACTTCCATATATGTTCTGACTGATTGAAAAATATTTTTCCATACTATTACATTTTACAATTTATTTTTTCATCTTTTTCTCCCTTTATATTTGATTTTTTTCCTATTTATTTTTCTTTTTTTCTCACACATTTCTCATAAACTGGATTTCCAGAAGCAGATCATTTCACTGAACAAGAAATAATTTTTCACTACATCAGAAAATAAAAGCCAAACCAAAATGCCCCTATTTTGACCTAAATGACCCTATTTTTTGAGTACATTATTTCAAATCCAAAGAAATTTCAAGGCCATAATAGAGAACAAAGGCTGTGTTTCAGACACAAAAGTCAGAGCAGGATTTGAATTGCTTCCTTAGTGAGCAGAACACATAGTAGTATTTCTAAGCATACTCAACCATTACAAATATATGTATAATTTTTCTTAATCCTTAAAAATCAGAGTAGATATCAGCACAACATAAACTATTTTTAAATGGGCAAAATGTAATATTTCGCAACCCTTAGAAAACCCCAGGCTTTTGTTTCCAGTCTTGTCTGCATGTAAATATTTCCTACAAAATCTCTCACGAAGTTTTATGTTATCAATCAATATATAACAAAGAAGAGATTTTCATCTTAAGTTCATGTTACGTATTTTATTTAATTTATAGTGGTTAACTGACAGAAGTTGTCCCAGGGGCCTACATAGTTTTGTAACTTACAATGCAATAACTACAACCATTTGCACATTGAAGTTGGTTTGTTTCTAGTTCTCTTACATTTCCAACACTTACATTTTATTACATGTAAAAAAATGTAAATTGAAAACTTAGAAATTAAAAATTTAAAACTTAAGAGAATAAAAAAAATTTACTTCTATAAAACAGGGTCACAACTTCTATACCACTGAATGTTCTTTTATAACTCTTGATCCACATGGACATGCATATGTTTCTAAACTGTCTTGATACCGTTTTTTTCCCCCCAATAAATTAGTACCTATATAGAAAGCAAATGTATTTCATGGAATTACTGCTTAACTAAAGTTCAGGAAAATGCCTTTGATTTGGATATGAAAATAGGAAAAACTATTCCAAGTGCAGCCAGTGATAACTGTATTCAAGGTGCTATGCAAATTCCTTCTCTTATTAACAATACAGAGTAGCTTTGTTGGATGCAGATACTCATACTAGAGTTGGACAAGGTCAGGAATCTGGAAATGCTTTTTGAAAGCTGAATTTGCCTCAGAAAAAATACTGTGTTTTGTTTTTTGGTTTTTTTTTAATCAAAATAGAAGCTAAACTCAGTGTCTGACATCATGGTAGAGATAAACAAGGTTTCACTTGACCTTTCTGTGACAAGACAGCAGGCAGGTTAAATGTGATACTGAATAGTGATGTAAAGGTATATGAGAAGAATCATGCGAACCCCATGAAAACCAAAGTCAAAAAAAATGCCGAGTGTTATCTGTTTGATCTGACCAGGACTGGGTATCAGTTTGTTCCTATTTTCTCTGAGTGTTTTGTTACAATAGCTCAGCTGCTTTGCCAAGGTTACACGACAGACACTGTTGATGACATAAAATATTTCTATTTAAAGCACCTCTGTTCTTGGTACTATGGTAGTAATGATTTGTTAGGCACACTGAGTGGTCACTGATTCTTTCCTCTGCTGATGTTTGTGTATTGTAACATTTGGTAAGCACTGTTACTTACAAAACTGACTTAATTTTCTCAGATTCAGGCAGAATTTGAAAGAATTGTTCCAGCCACACCTGTGGCAATTTTTTTTCCCCAGCTGCCCTATACCTTAGGCTGTACTGTTTCCCACTCATAGGTCATACATGTGCTGCAGAGAAGGAATAAAGATGTGGAAATATCTAAGCCTCTCTTCTGTAAATAAATTAAGGCCACCTAACAAAACAAGGAGCCTGCTAGTTACCAACAAGTAGGCAGGTAGGCAGCACTGCAGATTTGTTTCTCTAGCTGATGACCAGGCAGGAAACCCACAGATGCTGAACCACAACCCTCTACTTAGCCACTTGCCTTGTTGCCAAGTACTGTGCAAAATAAATTCTTCTATCCTTGACTCTGTTCTGAAAGTCCTTGCTTTTAAGAAACAAACAGGCTTACTCAGCTTTTACAGGAAAGAATCTTTTACTAGGAACACCGTGCACTGCTGCAATAGAGTCTGTGTAGTGTTGATCACCTGAGTATTTGTCATAAATTGACATGAGCTAAGGTTCTGTGTCTGTTGATTTTTGGCAAGGAAAAAATGCACTACAGTAAAGTCCTGCTGACTTTGATCCACACCATCAACCCTACCTGCATGAGTGCTTTCACCACAGAATACTTCACGTGAAATGCACATGACTTCCCCATTCATACTAGCCTTTCCTGGTAAGGCCTAGAGCTAGGATCCTGAATATGGGAGCGGGAGGAAAGAATGTTTTTAATTAGCACACAGCATTTTATTTATTTTAGATTTTCTTTCTCAGATACCAAATAGAAATTAATCCCAAAAAACAGCACCAAATCATGATGCAAAAATTATAATTACAATGCAAGCAAACAGCTGAAAACAAATCAGTACATTATCCTTTCATTTCCCTCTTAGGCTTAATAATTATCTTTCAGTGAAGAGCTAGAATAAAATCAGAAGCTAGTTTAATAGGAATTGAAAAAACAAGTGCATAAACAATATCAGTGCAGCAGCAAAATATACAGTCATTGTTAACATTCCAATTCAACCCATTTCCAACATTTTTGTGCAATAAAAATTGGCCATGTGCTGGCCAATGCAACAAGCCTCTTTTTAATATTAACACAGTCATCCTTCACTGAAGCTATTTCTGCTTGGATTTAAAAAATAAAATAAGTTAAATACAACTCTCACCAAAAAAAAAAAAAAAAGACCGTATTTTATAAACACAAAATTCTGGTGCAAATAAAGTATGAAATAAATATCACATCCTTGAAGACAACAGGGAATTTGAACTGGTTTCTATGGCTGAACTTACAGGATGTGAGGGTAGGATTTTTGTAACATATTTTTTTAACATTGGCTTAAGTCTCATCATTTCAGAGGTAAAGCCAAGCAGCTGGGAGGAACATTTTTGTCGAGATGTTAAATTTCACTACACTTCAGTTGTGATAGCACAGTTTGAGTACAATCAGAGGAACCATAAAAAGTCTTCTTGATAGGCTGGGCTCTGTGCTTTGTGCTCTTCTTCTCAACCTTCCCTCAGTTGCTAGAGCAGGGGATATGAATCCAGACTTGCCAATGCAGCAACAAGGCAGGTTTGTCTACCCGCTTGCTGGGAACAACACCAACCTTTGTTGCAAGAACTCCACTCTGTTTGCATTTTCTCTTATGTTGCATATGACGATTAGAGGTAAGGAGGAGGCTTAGAGAGACAGTTGAGAGGGGCACACTGAGAGCTGGAATGTGGCTGCTCTTCTGGAAGAGCATTAGGACTGAAAATTAAGAAGAAAAGAGAAAAAGTGCTTAAAACACAAGGCAAACTTAACAAGCATGTAAATAGTAGAGGGCTGGAAACAAATTTTTAAAGGGGAGGAAGCCTCATCTCTAAATCCATATCCTCAGACACACAGTATACACAAAGACAACTCTCACTGCTCAGCAAATCAGGGACACTTGGATGCATTTGTGACATGGCCCAGATATCCCACTTCACAGTACCAAACTGTTGTTTGCATGCTGGGATGACAAAGGCTGTGTGGAGAAAAAATGCATCTGTGAAATGGGGCAATGAATTTGAAGGACAAGATGCAGGTGCCATCTTTACGGGAGTATTAAAGATTTTCTATATGCAGCTGATTCACTCTTTGAAATGAAGGACAGTGCCGGGCTGGGAATCAGGTTTCACAGCTTTGTGAAAATATGATATCTTACTGATTTTGACCTATTTACTAGTCCATTTGTACAAATACAGTGTAGTCTTCTTCATCAGGCCCCTTAAGCATTACATATTTTGTAATTTACTCTCCTGAAGTGTGGAGATTTCTAATGTTTTGTTTTCCTTTGAGTTTTGTGCTGTTTGAATTCTCTTCATTCCCTCATATACTTCTGTCATTTGACTGTTTTTCATGAACAATTTGTCTGAAAACAGTGTTCACCTGTTAAGACTCCAAAGTGCATTTATAGCATTCACTGGCATATAGTGCATAGAGGTCTGAACCAGCTTACAGGGGCTGGAGCAGAAGCAAAGAAAAGGGGCAACTAACACAAACACACCCTACTTCTTGGTGCAAAGCTGTAGAAAAACAGGATACCAAAACAAAATGCAAGAAAATGTCATTTATGAAGAGGAAAAAAAAAAAAAAAAAGGAAAAAGATACCACAAATCCCAGTTCTTTCATGTGTCTGGGAAGAATTTTTTTTCCCCTAATGCTTCAAATGTTCTACAGCATTGAAGTTATTCCAAGCTCAACAGTGTGATATATGATAAAGCACCATCATTTTCTGTCTTCAAGAGAATTTGCCTTTTCTGTTTTCCTTCTGCAGAAAGTGTGCTTTTACATATTATCTCTGCAGCACAGACTATTGGCGTACTGGCTGAATGAAAGCAATTAGCCTGTTGCTGGAAATGAATCAATTTGAAATGCCAGAGGTATTTGGAAAACTGCTACTAGAAATGCCAGTGATCCTGAAAATGTCTTTAGTTTCCCCATGTAGCATTTACTTAGGGAAACAAAGAGATGATATTGTGTTTGACTGAAGAAAGAAAGCAGTGTGTACCACCACCATTAAGTAACTTGATGGCAATGTCCACATTTCCAAATCAGAGAAATCTGGGAGGCTTTGACCACAAATACACAGGTATTCAGCAGGAGCAACTCTGGGCTTATTTGAAGATCATAGAATCGCATGTCTTAAGTTAGATTCTGTTTCCTGAAGATGAGTTTCCTGATTGCAAAATGGGTGGTGAAGGAGATTATAGAAGCTTGGGACCTCACAAGTTTTATTTTGTGCTCAGCTGTCTAATGGCTCAGTCTCAAAGTGTGTAGTGTTATGGACTATGACACCTCAGTTTATATATTGATTTAGTTTAAACCTAAGCACCTACGCATAAATATTTAATCTAAAGTATTTTCTTGAAGCTTTAGTAGCTGGACTGGTTTAATCAAACACCCTGACAACACATCAAATCTGCCTTCTCTAAGTAATTTTTTCCATGGTCATTATCTATCTTTTCCCTCTGCCATATTCTGCCACATGCAGATGCAGCATCCACAGAGAGATCTTATTGAGATCTTTTCCCACTCCACACCAGTGACTGTGTCAGGAGGGACTGCAGACTGACCCAGAAGGTCTGTATTTACTCTCAAAATTATCCACTCATCAAGAGTCAGCTCCTGGCTTCAGCACCTCCTAAGTTTTCAAGACAGGCTTAGGAGAAGCACTAGCCTTAATTTCTTCAGAGACAGAAAACTGAATTAGAATCTTAACATTACATTTGGGGAAGACCAACAAGGAGGTAATTACATGAACCTACAAAGACTGGCTTACTCTTCTCCCTTGCTGCCTTGTTTCTTTTTAAATGGGACTCCTATAATTGCCAGAGAGGAACAGAAACTCAACACATACATTCCATGCTCATTAGCAGGGATGTGTTTGTCTTTTGGGGCTTCCTTCCTAACTTTAAAAACAAGCAACAAAAGATGCTTATACTCTGAGGGAGAGGGCTGGTGAGGAAATGGCTGTAGTTACAATGAGTTACATACAACAGTGGCCTGGAAGAACCTCTTTGAGACACATAAGTTTCTCCTCTACATAAATATAAATAACCATAATAACATTATGGCATAACCTTCAGTACAAAGCCAGCCACGATGGTAAAAACTGTAATATAAACTATCTCAGGCTATGCTCAGACTAGCAATTCTAAGCACTGTTCTTAGAATTATATTAATTTTCTCTTCCTGGTAGTTCTGCATTGCTTCTTACTTTGAAATATTAGCACACTTCTGTGCACGCAAGAAATAGAAAAATTTGTTTTACTGTTTCCTTTTCAACAAATAATAACTATTAGGGGCATTAGGAAGAGGAAAATAAAATTGTAAGGCTAACAGGAACCATTATAGCAACATACATAACCACACCACCTGCAGCTCCAATAGATTTAAATATTTTTCTAAAACTCTGCTGTTATACCTTCCTCTCCTCAGAAACACAATTCATCCAGTTCATTAATGCAGATTACTGTAGCAATACATAAGCTAAAAATACATCAGAATCAGCAGTGACATATGGGATTCAGTGTGCTTTTTACATCAGCAGATGTGTTGGTGGCAGCAGGTTGTGGAGCTGAGCTATCAGATACACTGACAGTCACAGACAGCAGAGGATGGCAGGGGAGATTAATAACACAAAGCAAGAGAGAGACATGGAAGGACTTGAGTTTTTGACTATAAACAGAGAATAAGGAAGAACATTGTTACATTCACCCTGTGGGATTCATGTATTTTTTAACACATTTGGTTTTCACAGACATTTTTGCAAACATCTCTTTAAATGTGTGTATGATTTGGGGATCTATTCATTCAATTGATAAATAAAGCCTGTGCAATTTTTTGTATTAGTATTATTGTCTAGCTTTATGTAGCTCTTTTTTTTTCTGAGCACTAAAAATGCTAATCATGTATTTCTAAAATTAACTGGAAAATGGTGTGCAAAGCCCTTCAGTACTTGTGAGAACTCTGTTCTGTCTTAAAGATGTTATTCACATGCAACATTGTCTGGCATTGATTGTAACTGTAACAAATCAGCAAAGGAAAATATTAACAGACTGATGATATTTTCAGATTGCAAAAGTTTTGCATGCATTAGGTTGCATATTTTACCTTATTTTAAAATTATTTCCTACTTTATATAAATAAAAGCATTATTTCATATTAAAAGGCAGTATTAATTTATTTTGAGGTATTGTGGAGTTTTGGCTTGTTTTTTTATTAATAGATAATTTGGGTCTAGAGTTTTGGCCTCTGATAATGAAAATAAGGTTTTCACTGTATTCAACAGAAACCTGAATACAATCCAATGACAGACACACTCTTTTTAATATTGGATAATGGCAATATTTTACTCGTGTCCAGGTATTAGACAGGTAGCTACAGGTGCTGGGAACGGGGAACAGCACCCAGTAATTTTTAGGGCAGGCCTGGTTTTGGTTGCTTGCCCCACATCCCTGGACCTAGAAACCGAGGTGATGAATGGAAGGCAGAGTGAAACTTCCATGCATTGTTGCATCAGTTTACTTAAAAAGATCTCTTAAGGCAAGTTCTCCAACCAAGTTGCAGTTGAAACATGCAGATTCAAGCAAAAAGACCAATGTAAAGCTAAAACAAATTGACTAGATCTGCCCTAGAGTGTCATTTGGCTTGGAACTGCATAGCTTATCTAGTGAGATTTAACAAAGCCTATGCAACGGAGCCACAATTACTAAAAAGGTCAGAGTTATACAAGTCCCACTTAAAAACCATAGTACAGATTGAATGAGGGAAATCTGTGAATCTACCTGTGTTATGGTCAGGCATATTAACTGGCCTGAGCATAATTACACAATGCAGGATGTGGAAAACATCTGTGTGAATCACAAGCCTTAACAAGCTCTTGTTTAGTCCTGAGTGAAATGCCACCTACTGTCATACTACTGCAAGAATTGTGTTGGAGACTTCAAAAAATAAGCACAGCTCTCTCTCAAAATGGGTGACTTCAGGGCTGGGCAGAGCTTTCACTAGCCTCATTTGGCATCATCCTGTGGTAAATCATATGTGCCATCCCAGTAAGGACTGTGGAGGACAAGGAAGGGTGGGACAAGCTCCTGTGTTCTTTCTCTGCTGCATTTAGAAAATCCAAGCCTCAGTAAGTCCAACTGGTTCCTTAAATGGCCTCAAATTTTAGTCCAGATTCCAATTACCTTAATTAAAGAACTCAACAACTCGTGCCATCATGCTGATTTGCATTAAATCTATTGTTCTGCTTCACTGGTTTACAAAGCTGGGCAGGTAATGTGGCGGAGGCAAGCAAGGCAGCAGTGTGAATATATCAAAAACAGCATTGTTTTGACTTCACCAGACAAGCATCAATTTAGTGGTAAAAAACAACAGCTACCTGAAAGTCAATTTTTCCCCTTAGTGTGTAAGGTATGTGTTGTTTGTAGGATGACTGAAGTTTTTAAAATATTAACCATATTTTTAATTATCAGAAGAAGGTAATGCTTGCAGATAAATGTACACCAGTAGCAAATCAGGTAGGTTTTCCATTCTGAGAAGAAGTTTTAAAATTACAGAAGCAATTGTTTGTTAGAATTTAGAAAGGGATGGTAGTAGAGCATATTCTCCACTAGAAGAGTAGCTCTGGAAGGAGCAGAATAGACTTTAGTTTGTGATGGTAAATTAAAAAGGGTTAAAGTAAGACTTGTTGACATTAGGCTTCCATGTATCCAAAGCACTTAATGATAACCTCAAATTGCTGTAACATCTAAAATACAGCAGAATCACTGGCATTTTAATGATTTTAAATGTAACTTGTAATTTTTTTTCAGTGAGCTGTAAAACTCTAAACTGTAAATCAGTAAATGATACTTTTCAGTTATAATGAGTTTACACCAACTTCTCAGTAAAATTTTCATATTACTCTTACACAGTAAGAGCAATAGTACTCTTACTGTAATAGTAATAGTACAGTAAGAGTAACAGTACAGTAATAATAATAGTACAGTAAGAGTAATAGATAATAGTACTTCCATTTTGTAGGCAATAAAAGAGAGGCACTAACTTGGTCACTTACAGTTCAGGCAAAGGCCTAAAAATAATGTAACCTATTTCAAATGAGAGCATAGACATAAATATTTGCACAGAATGTACCCTGAACAGATAAAGAAAATTATTGTAACGTCGTTTTGCTTTGCTTTGGTTTGAGGTTGTGCCTTGATTAACTCAGCCATCCCAGAAGCATGACTTGGCCTTTGTTCCACCTATAAGCAGGGACAGCAGGAGTTTACTTTTAAAAACAAGATTAAAAACTGATTGCCTTGGGTCTGAGTTTCCAACCAGGGAGAACTTAGAAGTGTCCGCTAAAATCTCAAAAATGTCTTTAAAATGCCACCTTACAAAAGGGAAGCCTACACCTACCCCTGAAATTAAAAGTCTCCCATTTAAGTAAATTGTTCTAGCAACAAACTAAAATCATTACTATTTGGCATCATTTAGAAACTGCATAAAAATATCTAATGAGGGCTGCAAGATCCAGCTTTGCATTTTTTCCAGATTTTTACAGGGAAACAAGTGCATGATTGCTGTGACTCATGTTTGTACTGTCACTGCAAAAATTACCACTGTACCTCAAGCTGTTAAAAGTTAGAGAAAAAGTGAAGAGCTTCTGTCTGAGGAAGAGGAGGGGGGTGGCAGGCATGCATGCAGCTATGTGCAAAGAGAAGAGAGTTAGTGGAGTTTACCTGACAGTCTGGCAATCTGGCCCTCTGGCTAGTTGTGAGCCGTGTGGCGGTATGGAGGCAGCAGGCTGCTGACAATCTACAAGAAACTGATAAATTAGACATATATACAGAGAGACTACAGAGCAAGGGGTTAGTAACAGCAGCACACAGGCTATGCATCTCAGGGGGAGATTTAGTGAGGAATGTGCTCTTGGTGCCATAATTATCTGACAGAAACACCTTTTTTCTGATTGCAGTGACATTGGCTGTTGCCTTTTTCTCCTTTTCAGAAGAAGCACTGGAAACATTTTTGTTTGTTTTCCCTTAGCACTAGCAAACTTTTGTTTAAACAGACAACAATAATGGGCTATATTCAGGATCTGGATTTAAACCTTGTACTTCTCATTCTTCTGCTCATCATGAAGTCGTTTTGCTCACATCTAATATGAAAAGTGCCAATAAAGCTACTCAAAGTTTATCCAAGGAACTTATAACTGTATAAAAACAATTATGTCATCTCATTACAACATACAAGAAAAAGCTCGTAAGAAAGTCTTTATAATTTCTGAACAGTGCTTGTGAGACTGGGGTTTTTGTAGGAAAAAGGGAGAACTTGATACAGTCAGTTTCACTTTTCTGTCTAGATTATTTTATCAATTCTCGACCAAAGAAGTTTCCACATTAATCAGCTGCAAAGCTGTATTATGGTTCTTAATTTATTAAATAACAGTAAAGCCAAATAATCCTTCATTGCTATGTTTTCCCGTGACATTCAAAATATGAATACAGCTTTAAACTGGATAATACTTGTGGGGCTTCATGAAAGTAGTAGAACAAGACAACTCTGCTTTCTAAGTCACTAGTGTCTACTGAGATTTGCAGATCTCAAGATTTGTGCATTTTCCCTGGAGCATTCTGGCCTTTTCACTCCACTGTCTGTGTGATTCAGATTGTCACACAACAGAGTCATCGGGATCTTTTCAAACATTAGAATCTATGGGTGAAATTCTGATCATATGAAATACTACTGGAAATTACTTTTTGCCTCCAGTAAGACTTGCAGGCCTTCCTGACTGCTTCGACCTGATTCTCAGCCTCTTTGGTGGAATGGGGTTACTTTCCCCTAAACCTTAAAAATGAGACATGGGAACTTCACGTATTTGGAAATAATTTATTTTTTCTTTTTTCTTCAATTGGTTGCTACTTAAAGCTCAAAATCAGTAGTACTTTTTCTCTACAATGTAGATATTTTTCAAAACTCCCTTCTATGCTTTGTCTCAATCAATGCAAGAACATGCAAGTAATTTGCTGTCAAGAGTGTTGAGATGACATCAGGTATTGCAGAGTAACACATCTTCATAGCAACACTGAGCATCATATCCACTATTACAACATTTCCCTTTCATACCAGCTCACAGGGCCTCTCCCTAGTTCCTGCGAAGATCTGTGCTGACCTCCAGTGGGTAAGAAGCAAGTGTAACCAAATCACTGGTTTCTTCCTGCTTCAGCAAAGAGAAGAAGGGTTTGGACCTATTTTCTAGTACATAGGTTAGAAAAATACATGCACAGTTTGTGCCGGCACCATTGTGTCTGGAAGCAGAAATGGAATAAGAAAGGATACTCTGCCACTCTCATTTACCAGGATTGTCACTATAACACTCAGTGCATCTTCTAGCAGGGCAGTGCAAGAGTTGGCAATGTATTTGAGCCATGATTAGAAGAAGGCTCTGTTATTTCAGCACAAAGCTCAACTAAAATAAGAGTTGTCTGAATAACAGACAGATCAGGATAACTGCAGGCAGAAAATGATAGTAAAAAACAATTTAAAAATTAATGCTTTATTCAAAACAAAATAGTTTGCAGAAGTCCAAAGCAAAGTCATCCCTGACAGGTTATACAAGGTAGTCAGTGAAGAAAGAAATACAGAATAGAATGCTGTGTGATGAAAAGGTGCAGACAGGTTACATTAATACAGAAGAAATTGTTCTGACAGGCTTTTCCAGAACAACACAAATGCCTACTTTATGATCCTATTCTAATATCTCAAACAGGGTGCAAATATTTTATGATGCATCTTGATCTGCTACATTTGGCAGAGGGCACAAACAGTGAGCCAGATTCTGGGAGGATTATGCAAGCTAGACAATGACTATTTCAGTGTGATCACACTCCCTCGACTTTGTGTGAAACACAATTCTAGCTCGTGTCAGCAAAGCTCATGCAGTAGCTCATACAGTGTGGCTCACATTCACATCAGGACCAGATCTAGTGATCCACATGTCTTAAGATTACTGAATCGTCCTCCTACATCCTCCAGGAGTGAAGTTTCTGAGGATTATGTTAGGAAAGGGCTACGAAGAATGCATATGGCTTACATAGACATATTTCAAATTCAAAGGAGCTTCTTATCTACTAATGTCCAAGTAGCTGTGCGAGAGCTAACTTTATTCCTTCTACATTCAATCCTTTTAAGTATTTTGCAGGATTTATAACACCCTTTTCTAATGTCATGACAATCATAAAATGACTTCTGTCTACTAAGGCACTCCTGTTTGTATCAAGTAAATATTTGTTTCTTTCTGAAATACACTACTGAAGGTTAAGTCTCAAGAAAGTCGTTACTAATTCTGTGGTCAATGTCACATGCCATGAATACAAGGTAAGAAGGACATGCTCCCTTTTACTAAAAAAAAAGTAAAAATAAATTTTAAAATCACACTGGAAGAAGCCTGTATTTTCCAAATCTGAGGGCCTGTCAACCAAGCTACAGAGTGAAAGGACATTCTGTCATTTATGAAGAAGGTACTTGGGGTACAGACACAGATTACACTGTGTCTTCTAAGAGACCCACCAAGAAAATAATTAAGAAAGTTATTAAATACAGATTATCTTATTTCTCCATCATCTTCATTTGCTGTGAGGAAATAAACCACTTTGGAGCAGCGGATGAGCTGGCTGATCTCAAGTCCTTTTACAATTCTATGAACCTATAACAAAGAAAGGAATTTTAGTGATCATTTCAACCACAGATGGCAAAGAGGAGCTACTGGACACAGAAATTCACACGCCAGTTTTCACTGAATTCAGCAAGACTTGTGCCTGCAGAGCCTTGTGACAATATCCAACAGCACTTAGCACTGGCTCTACTGGAATTGAGGCTTGACTCGTGCTATATGTTAGTCTTGTTTCAATTTTTCAGTCCCTGACATTTTAGCCACTTGCACAGTGATGATTAAAGGGCTCAGAGATTTCCTTTCTCACAGATTAGCCACTGCTGATTTTCCTTTGGAACGTAAGGCCTAGTCCTAATCGGGCTAATCAGCTCCTGATGTAAGAGCATTAAAAAAACCCCAGGCTCAGAGAAACTACATCTGCTCACATGAGCACTGAGTGTGCTGCTATAAATTATCTGCTGGGAGCAAATCTCACAAAAAAAAAGAATATTTTACTGTGCTTCCCTTTGGCTCAGGCACAAAAACAACACGTTTCCCTAGTGTCACAAGATGTGCTGTGCCCTCCAGTCCATGAACTGTGTGACTCTAACCAACACAGATCTGCTTTACTGGGTTATTTGTGTCTGAGATGGGCTTGCCTTCTGTTGATGTCAGCAATAAAACCTACATGCAAGAATTTCCAGTCCCACTTGCTCAGGACCCAGCACACCGCAATGAACATTTCAGCATATTTTGACTCTCAGTAAATTCCTAATCTCCACACAGTGCTCTCAAACACCAAGACTACTCAGAATCCCAAGATAAGCATAACATACTTTGAACTGCATTTAGTTCAGTTAATCAATGAAAAAAAAAATTTCCCCCTTTATCTGAAAGGGTAAAATTGAGAGTCAAACAGCAAAACAATTAGCAGGTACTGTTACAGATTTGGCATTTCTGATATGCAAACAATGGGAAAAATCAGTTCCTGATAAATAAAAAGCTGTCAATAAATGTTTACGACCAAATGCGAGACTGAGGCTTTTTCATCCTGTTAAAATAAAGCTTCCCTGGCATCCCATTGATCACTTCAAGCCAACAGAAACTCCTTCTTTGCTAGTTAAAACTTTTCAGGCTATCTGACTCTGTGTTACACTACCCAATGTCAATTGAACTTGCTCCACGAAGTCTGAGGAATTTGATAACGTGTCTATGAAGCTGTTATTGACGATTTACTTGAAAAGAGAAGCTATCTCCATTAAAATGGTAATGAATTGTTTTCATCCCTGAAATGTCAATTTAATCAGAAAGAATGAAAGGTTAATAGCATGACTTGAAAGTATTGGGCAAAGAATAGATCAGTAGCCTCCTGGTTGTGCAGATGTAAAAATATGCTATATCACAGAGCAAGACCTACAAAGATAATAAATCAATTCTCTCTTACTCAAAGGTTAGGACCAAGGAAAACTTCCAAACCAAAAGACAAATGTGAGATGTCAAGGAGAATGGGGTAGAGGGTGCTAAGGTGTTTGCCCTCCTTGCTGAGATTTACAGAGATGCTTTCAAGCTGCAATCTGACAGGATGAGAAAAGTCCCCAAACCATTTATATACAGAGGTGATGAGGACATAAGTTGACAGCCAGTTTACTTATAATTTATCTTCCTTTTTCTAATGAATGCCAAGAAAACTTTGACCTTCCTCAAGGCCAAGAGGAACTTTAAGAGGTAACAGTTATCACAAAGAACAGCTGGTGAGAGGACAGCTGTGACTTACCTTCTGAAAAAGCCACCAACAATGGTACAGGTCAAAGATTAGAAGTCTCTCCCTTCTCCTTCTTCCAGGGTCAGTTTGAGTCGGTAAATAACACAGTTACCTCTGCCCTACACACACCCCAGCAGATCAGCTGAAAACTGGACACAGCTCCATAATTCTGCAAGCTGCCGTGGAAGGAGAGGGCTACGATGAAGCAGCCACTAGGGCTCCACGTGGAGCCTGGTTGGCCTAATTAACCCCAGCTTCCTCAGAGCAGGATTGACTCAGATTGTCCTGGCCTGTGAACAAAAGGAGCAGTGTAGGAGGACTGGCCCTTTTGCAGAACCATTCTACCACTCCATGAAGGCCAGCCCCATCCTGGCACAGCTGCACACAGTGTAACTTAGCTCCTGCACATTTTCCAGCACCCACATTAGCAGGGATTTCCTACTGTCTGAATTTTACCTGTTCTATTAAACTGAATAGTGGATCATTGATAGGAGATAGAGAAATGTGTCAATCGACTAACATTTTCAGCTTTCTACACGGTAAAGGTAATCTACTATGAAATTCCTGTGTTGAGAGTGCAAGTACACAGGTAACTCACATTTTAAGCTTGCTATTCAAGAACCTTAATAGCCTAGATTACTTTTGATTGGAGAAGTTACAACAATTAATTCTTCCCCTACTTATTTCTTAGTCTTCTTAAAAACTGAAGAATAAAAGATGTGAGCATGCTGCTGACCTCCCATAAATATCAGTATCTATATATTACCCTAAAATGCAGTAGGCCAGCCAAAGGATGCATCTAAAATCTTCATCAGCTGTCATCTCCCCATGCCCATGTTCTTTTTCTTGCAAAGCAGGCCCAGGAATGTCCCACTGTTACCACAGTCACAAGTTCCTGACACGGGCCCTCCTTCTGCTCCTCCTCTGAGCACTTTAGGACAAGGTCAGACAGTTAACCTAACAGAGGGCTTGCTGCTAAATGCTTCTCAAGAGTAAGACCAGCAGGTAGGGAGCTTAACTGCTATTTTCTTATGGCATTTAGGGAAATGCTATCTATCTTGGTGATTTCCACAAACACACTCAGGGAGCATCACTAACAGCTTCACACACTGTCTGGCACGCAGCACAGACAGCCATGGTTTAGCAGGTCACTGAATCAGAGGCTTTCCAGAACATGTCAGATTTGTTGGCTACGTCCTACTGAGTTCTTTCATCTATACAACAGCTACATGAAGTGCTTTCACCCTTAATTTCCTTCTTCTGTGTGACTTCACTTGTATTTTCTTTTTAGACATGAGTTATCCCAAATCTAGAGACCTGTTCCCCCATCAGTCCATGTGTTTCAGTGGTAATGTGCCTGTTAGCTCCAAGTAGAGTGATAAAGCTATATCCCAGCCTTGCCTTTTGCTGTAGTTCACATTAAGAATAGCTTTTAAAACAGAAGTAATACCTCATCATTAACAAAGTGAAATACATTTTTCTTCAGTTATAGGCTCTAGAACATTATGAGGTTTTTTATCAGCTCTGTAGTCTTTTTCACACTTTCTATATCATGTGTTTATGTTATTTATCAAATTGTTTCTGTGAATGCTTTAAATAATTCCTCATTAAATCTACTGAGAAGCTAAACAATGGGTTAGTAAAACAGAAATGGAAATGGCATAAGCTGAAAAATTTATCTTCAGTTCCTTTCTTTTATATACATTTCATTAAAAGCACATTTAGAAAGGTCTGATGATTCATGAAACACTTACTAAAAGACACACATTTTAAAAATTTCAAAAGAGGAAAAGAAAGGTCTTAAAATTACAGAAATCATCACACTGATCTTGTTGCTTGCAATGGAAACATAAGTCAAGGATACATTTCAGGTCACAAAATCATCCAGAGCAAAAATACTTGCACTATTATATGGATAAAGAAGGGCCTGATCCAAAAATTGAAGTCAGTGGGAAGAGTAACTTCAGTAGACTTAGGAAGAAACAACGTAAGTTACAATTATAAGGATCTATACCCCTAAAAAATGCAGACAGGGAGATACTTACAATCAAGGACACTAGTCTTGTTTAAAGAATTGCTGTGAGCTTACTCCACACACCACAACAACCCAAGGAACTGCTCTATTAGAAAGCTAAAATATTAGCATGTCTAATTTAAACAGAGACTCAGTTCAATTTCCCCTATTTTATGAAGTGAAAAGCACAATATTGAATACTCCTGTGTATTTGATGGCAAAAATCAGCAAGTCAGGAAACCAGATTAAACCTTGTCATAAAAGGAGATAGAGATGGGTGGCTTTTGTTACCAACATTGTAAAGATATTTCAATCTCTATTTTAGTTAATTGATAGGACTGGATTCCAAAGCTCAAAATTTTCATAGAAAGCAACAAATATTTGGTAATACACCTTGAAGATTTGATTTGTCACCTGTATACCTGTTTAGATAGAAAAAATGATGGAAGTCTAAATAAGACTTTACTGGACAACTTCAACAAATGATGCTAAGGAAAACCATTCCATCCAGCAATGATGTCATAGCTTAGATACAGAGAGAAAAATGTCAATAACCTTTTAATGAAAATATAGAGCGGTAAGGCATAGTTTTCACTGCAATTTTTTTTTTTAAAATGTTTTATCAATCAAATTAGGGCTTCTATTAAAAACCGATTTTATTTCAGGATTGTTTTCTTTATATAGGAAAAAAAATAAATAAAAAATAAATTAAACTTGTAGAACTGCAGTGAATTCATGCCACAATAGCTAAATCATATTGAAGTAGCCAAATTATATTGATCAGCATGAAATGTATGGGTTTGGTTTCACCAGTGGCAACTGGAAAGCTAAATGCAAGACAGGAAAAGCACAGAGTGAAAAGGTCCTGTTCACAGTGGCACCAAGAGGTAAAAGTACATTTAGCCAGCTGATTTCTTCATCAGTTACAGTCAACCAATGTCCTTGGCAAGGACACTGTTCTTCAAATTCAAAACAACCTTCACAAGGACAACATACCATGCTTGAAATGGCATAAATATGCAATGCTCATCAAGCTGAGCCATATGAGCGTATCAGATGCAGGACATGGCCCTGAGAGCAGGAAGATATATACATGCATCTGTATATATGCACTGATACCACTTATCAAACAATGAACACATATAGACACAAACATGGCATGTTTACAGAACCCACAGAAAACAGGACAATGCAGAACAAAAAGAGAGAACACAGACAATAAGTAAATAATGACTGAATTATCCTTTTTGTGAAGAGCATCAAAAAAACCTTTACACGTGATTTTTGTGAAGAGCATTAAAAAAACACGTGATTTTTTTTTTTTAAAAAACCTACTAAAAACATATAAAATCCATTTTTTATGAAGAGCAGAGACAGATTAGACCAATATTGCATGAGCTGAGATACACCTTGCAGGTACAGGATCATCATCAATACAAGTATATTCCCAGCAGATAAAAATACACCATGCCTTCTCAGAAGAATCATCCATGGATCTCTAATGAAGCACAGAGCAATTTGTGCTCTGACTAAATTTGTGTTGCCAGAATGAAGTTGTGGGTTCTTTTAAAAAAATAATGGTTCTGAAGAACTTCCATGCTTTGGATTGCTTGGATGAAACAAATCAAACTTTCCTGAGGGAACAATTTAGAGTAGACTAGCCTGACTAGGGAAAATATATGGCTGTATATCTTGTATAACAGTGGTGGCTTGGTTAACCACCTGTCCAGCTTTTCAAGAATAAACTCTTTCACTTAATGTACAGAAAATTCCACATTGTTCAGAACTCTGTATAAAATTATCAAACTTAAAACTAGCACAGATAGAGGTATCTAGATCCTAGTCATGTTGCTTTTTCTCTTCATCAATTTCTAAAATTTGTCCACAAAGGAGAAATAAGAAATATTTAAAACTCTTCACTGTGTGACCCGAGCAATCCCATAGACCTACAAAGATCTACCCTCCTGCAAAATTCATTTCTGAGCTGATAGCGTTCCTCAAAGGACTTCTTTCACAATAATTTTTAAAAGAAGCTGTGCTTTCTTCTGTGTTCAGATTTCTAACAGTCTTGCTGTTTCAAAATTGAGTAGTGCATAAAGAAGCAAATTTGAGCTTTTGAAGTAATGCTTACAGCAACAAGGCTTAAAAATTTGTGAGCAGCCTTCTGACATTGGTACTTTAGCTTAAAAGCAAAGCTGAAACTGGTTTTGGCAAAATATTCCTAAACAAACACAAAATGTGCACAATTAAAAACCTTGAACATAAACCCTTTTCATCACACAAAGAAAGCAGACACAAACCTGCTGTCAAAAATGTATTTCGACCTTTACACAGGCACAGCCTCCTCTGTGGACAGAGTGGTGTCAGACTGATAATCTCTGCTCATCTTCCCAACCCCTGCATTCAAAAGGGGAGGGCAAGGCAGCTTCTACTCACAACACACCTGTTGAAGATTATTTCCTGCATCTTCACACTACCTAAACAAGATGAAGAAACAAGAAGGAGGAGCCAAAACCAACAATGTTCCCCACATGCCAAGTTCCACTTTAAGGTTATTTAAAGAAACATAGAGAAGGAACATGAGCTTCTGATTACACTGAGAATAACCTTTTATAGAGTATTTCTCAAGTCATATCTAAAACACTGCACTTAAGCTCAACATCCAGAAAGAAAAAACTTTAAAATAGCACGAGTGTATTCTTCATCCCTAGAGCCAAAATGAGTTACTCAATACCTCACAGGGACTACCAAAAGCCCTTAATTCTGTATAACACTAAGAGCCACCCTACTCAGAACCTTCTGCTCCTTGTTGTGTTAAATTGTGTTTGTGCTACATCAAACAGATCAAAGCATTCCCAGGTTTCTTACTTATTCTTCACATTTTAAACCACTCTCAGTGCAAAGGCAAGTAGCAAAGACAATTCTTAAGCAACTTCGCATGAGTTCCAGCTCAAAGATTTCATTATAAGACTCCCTAGGACATCAACTTTGACCACTGAGATTTTTAATTTTCATTTTCCTTGTAAGCTTTAATAAATACTTTCCACCTACAGATGCTGTAAGTTAGTTTTTGGTGACACTATATGAATTTCCTTTGAGATAGAGTTTTTATAAATTAAGTTAAATTTTATGCAAACCAACAAACTAGAGCTAGTTATTTGTATCATATTGCGATTCATGTTTGATTTGCCTGTAAGCATAGAGGTACATCAGAAATTAATCCTGGATTATATTTTTAGTAAGAGTAATTATTACATACTCTTAATTATGTATTGTAGGTGGTGAGCTTAGTGCCTGAGCAGTTGCTATACTATTATGTGGCATTCTTTGTGCCGTCTTTATCTTCCACATTAGTATCTTGTTGTGGGAACTAAATGCCAGGCTGTAAATCACTTTTGAAAGACAGATGAAAAGCAAGCATGCTTTCAGGTTTAGTGAGCTTTCAGAAAGGAACAACCCTACAAAATTACCTAATTTTGCAATGTTTGTTCGCTTTTTTTTTCCCCCAGGTTTTCAGAAGAGCCATTTTATGAAATGGTTTGTAACAATGAAGAATGAATAAAATCTAAATCCTACAAAAACACAAATTTAGGACTGAAGCAAACTAGTATAGGTCTGTTGAAATCCGTGGGTCTATCCCAGCTTGGGCCAACCAAACATCTGACCTCAGCTGGGCTTGGAATTTGAGAGAAATGCGTCACATTTAAGGCTGCTACCTTCCTTTTACTATTGTAATAAAATGTACAAATTTCTCTAAAAGGAAAGGGATTGCTCATTATGATCTTATGATCTGTATTCCTCCAAAATATGAAATACTTTTTACAGTGTTTTCCTGTGTGAGATTTTAAATACCAAGTAAAAGCAATAGGGGAAAGAAGCAACTACCACATTTTTGTTGGAGGGCACTCCTGCAAAGGAGACTCTCAGGCGGTTTGCTTTTGACTCTGTTTGAGTGAGAACACTGCAGCCATGGATTACTGTCCTTCTCATAACCTGTTGTGAAACTTTTTACTTCTGGTACATCTTCTACACAAGGATCTTGATTTAATTTTAAGCTAAAATAGCAGAACTCGATATTCAACTTCTGGAATTTCCATGCTAAAGTATCTGACAGTGATGCTTTAGGTTTAACTTTTATATTTTTCAAATCCTGTGCTGCCTAGTGTGTAACTTTGAAGTTTCATGTGGCCTGTTAGCTGCTGTTCTCTCATGCTGGTTAGACACAACAAGCCTCTCTAGGTTTACTCTTCAAGGGCACCAGGCCCCAAAATGCGTAAACTAAAGCCTAGAGAAGGGGGGGGGGGGCAAACTTGGGGTAATTACATCATCAACTGAGGCTATAATTGGAGAATTAAACCCAGTTTGGCAAATGGGCCAAACTTATAAAAGTGTGAAGAACCCATGACCCAGTGTCCATCTGGGGTGGAGCCTTTTGACTGCCCAGGCTGTACCTTTGAAGGTCCTTCAAATAAATACCTACTTTTATTCTCTTATTTTTGTCTAGTCCCTCTTTTTAGGTGGCTGCCTTCATTCGCCCCAAGCCAGGCCAGGAGACACTTCAGAGACAGAGTCAGAGAAGTGGGTATTTGCTTTATTCAGCGCTGGGTGTGTGGGGGATCGCTCCTCCAAACACACACACCGGTACCTTCTACAATACAGTACTTATGGGTTAAATCATGAATATTCATTACATTCATTGAGACAGGTGTGGTTATACAAATTATTTCCCGTAAGCCATTAGCATACGGGTCACGCATGCGTTGTGTGTCCTGGTGGTCGCACTGAGGAAGGCTTCTCCTCTTCCTCGGGGGTCTCTGTGGTGAAGATCAGCAGTCTTCCTCATGGTGCCCTTTTCACCTTTCTCCCTGGGGCATGCGTAGTCCTTTGAGGAATGATTCAGCGGTTTCTGAGATGATCTTTGTCCCTTCTATCTTAACAAGATCAGGGCGAATCCTACTTCCAAGGTCTTGTAATTAACATTTGCTGTCTCCTCCTGTCTCCTCTATCTTGACAAGATGTAAATTCAGCTTCTTAAGTTTTGTCTCCTAATAGTTAACTGTGCTTACATGAGTTACCCACTGACTACCCTTTACTCAATCCCCCCTTTTTATTTGGTCATTTGTAATTCTTTACAAATTTTGCATGTCTTGAAAGTAAGTACCCTTCTCTATCTTATTTCTAAGTTTGCGCTTGTGCCACTGTGCATAAGCATTACGATTCTAAGTACATAATATCATACAACAATAGCTACTAATACAAACACTAACGTATCTAGCACTCAGATTAAAATTCTCAACAACACTTTTGAGCAATTGAAGGTATGTATTCTGGTTCCACGCACCCACCCCGATTACCAATGTTACTAGTATGGTCTAAGTCATGTTGTGTTGATTTTTCGTAACTGAAGGCGCAGAGGTCCTGTTTCTCTTGCCTCTCACTCTGGTTTTGGTGCGGGTTTGGTCCTGGTATAATGGATCTAGGTCGATTTTCCTTGTACTTTAATTGCGGTATGAGTGGTCAGCAGTGTCTGATAAGGTCTTTCCCATTTCTCGTGGAGTGGATTCCCTGAAAGAGACTTAACATAAACCCAATCCTCTGGTTTTACATTATGAAAGGCTTTGTCAGGTGGTGGTGGTTGACAATTAACAACTGTAGTGCGTATTGATTGCAATTTTTGACTTAAATGTTTTACATAATTTATTAAGTAGCTTTGCCCTACCAGAGCCACACTGTCATTGTGAATCACGTTTGTTCCATAGGGCCTTCCATACAGAATTTCAAAGGGGCTTAATTTTTCTTTGAGCCGTGGTTTCACTCTAATTCTCAGCAAGGCCATGGGCAGAGCCTGATACCAATATAAATTAGTTTCTTGACAAATTTTGGCTAATTGTTGCTTTATTAAGTGATTCATCTTTTCTACTTGTCCACTTGCCTGAGGTCTGTATGGTGTATGCAACTGCCAGTGTATGCCCAGTAGATGACTCACTCCCTGTTCTACTTGGGCTACAAAGTGTGATCTTCTGTCAGAATTGATTTCTTTGGGTACTCCAAATCGTGGAATAATTTCTTGTATTAAAGCTTTAACAACTTCTCTGGCTTTATTTGTTCTACAAGGGAAAGCTTCTGGCTAACCTGAGAAAGTGTCTATGAGGACTAAGAGGTACTTGTATTCCCCCTTCCTAGGTAATTCAGAAAAGTCAATTTGCCACACATCTCCTGGCAAAACTCCTTTCGTGATAGTTCCTGTGTTTAGTCTAACAGTGGTATTAGGGTTGTTTTTAAGACAGATTTCACAAGTGGAAGTAATGTTCTCAATTGTTTCCTTTAATTTCAGTGCTGTCACTTTGTCTTTTAAATGGTTATGTAAAGCATCAACTCCCCAATGCGTCTTAGAATGTTCGCTTTGGATAAATAACTTTAGCAGTTTCCTGGGTATGACGATGAGATTCTCTATCTTAGCCCACCCATCAGATCCTATTTGTTCCTTCCCTTCTTGTATCTAATTTAAATCGTCAGTGTCGTATGGTGGGGGTTTTTCACCCATAAGGATGTTAGAAGGGATTAGAGCTAGGGCTTGAATTTGAACCCCACCAGCCACTGCCTTTGCTGTTTTGTCTGCCATAGCATTTCCCAGTTCAGGGATAGTGTTACCCTGGGAGTGTCCTTTACAATGCATTATAGCCACTTCTGAAGCTTTTAGCACTGCTTCCAGTAGCTGCACAATTTCAGCAGCATGCTTGATTTCTTTCTTCTGTGAGGTTAATAAACCTCTTTCTTTCCAAATAGCCCCGTGAGCGTGTACCACCCCAAAAGCATACCTTGAATCAGTCTAAATGTTGATAGGTTTTCTTTCAGCTAATTCCAAGGCTCGAATCAGGGCTATTACCTCAGCTTTTTGAGCAGATGTCCCCACAGGTAACGGTTTTGCCTCGATGACAGCATCTGTGGTTGTGACTGCATATCCAGCGAGCCGCTTACCATTCCTGACAAAACTGCTTCCATCCGTGAACCAATTTTCTGCATTCTCTAGCGGAGAGTCCTTTAGGTCTAGGCGACTAGAGTAAACTGCCTCCATGGTTTCGATGCAGTCGTGCTGTACGGGCTCTTCAGTAACTTTGCCCTGGAGGTAAGCTGCTGGATTTAAAATGTTAGTTACTTGGATACTCACATCCTCTGATTCTGCTAGGACAGCCTGGTATTTGAGAAAGCAAGATGGGGTTAACCAGTGATTTCCTTTTTGCGTGAGCACTGCTGACACTGTGTGGGAGACAAAAACAGTTATTTGCTGCCCCATTGTGAACTTGCGAGCTTCCTCTATGTTCAGGATCACAGCTGCCACTGCACGCAGGCAAGCGGGCCATCCTTGGCTGACTACATCCAATTGCTTGGAGAAGTAAGCCACTGGCCTTTTGTAGGGTCCCAGCTTCTGTGCCAAAAGTCCCAGTGCCAGTCCTTGTCTCTCATGTGAAAACAACAGGAAAGGTTTAGTGACATCTGGTATGCCCAGTGCTGGAGCTTGCATCAGCTCACGTTTGAGAGTCACAAATGCATTATTAGTCTCTGGTGTCCAGCACAAGTGAGTTCCCCCAGTCTCTTTCAGGAGTTGGTACAAAGGTTTCACAATAAGTCCATAGTTGTAGATTTATAATCTACACCATCCTGCCATTCCCAGAAAAGTTTTCAGTTCTTTGATTGTAGCTGGCCGAGGCATTTGACAAATTGCCTCCTTCCTGTTATTTCCCAAGGCTCTCTCCCCTCCTGCTAGTTCATACCCCAGATATGCAACTTTTTGGAGGACCAGCTGAGCCTTTTCAGGGGAGACCCTATATCTACTTAGTCCCAGAAAATTTAAAAGACTTACAGTCCAATTCTTGCAGTCTTCACGAGTCTTTGTCGCTATTAGTAGGTCATCAACATACTGCAGAAGTGTACCTTCCCCAAGCGGCGGTGTCCAGGCTTCCAATTCTTTAGATAGTCGATCTCCAAATATCGTGGGGCTATTTTTGAACCCTTGTGGCAATACGGTCCATGTGAGCTGACTCTTTCTCCCTGTTTTGGGGTTTTCCCATTCAAAGGCAAAAATTTCCTGACTGTTTTTAGCTAATCGCAGACAAAAGAAAGCATCTTTTAAATCTAAAACTGAAAACCAAACCTAGTCACTTTGTAATTTTGTAAGTAAGGTGTAAGGATTGGCTACTACGGGATGGAGTGTTTTTGTTATTGCATTTATTGCCCTCAGGTCCTGAACTAATCAATAACTTCCATTTGGCTTTTGTATTGGTAGAATTGGGGTGTTGTAGGGAGACCTACACTCTCTCAGCAACCCTTGATCGATGAATTTAGCAATTATTGGTTCTATTCCCACACGAGCTTCAAGCCTTAGTGGATATTGTTTGACAGCCACCAGCTGTACCCCTTCTAATAGTTCAATAATCACTGCTCGCTTTGAATCTTCCTGGAATTTTGACATCCCATACTAGTGGGATTACTTGATCTGTTATCTCACTATCTATGGGTGTTTCTCCTTTTTCTGGGACATTTGCCAAACTTAAGGCCAAAATTAATTTTTCTTTAGGAACCTGTAGTCTCATTCCTTGTTCTGTGAATTCTATTTTTGCTTCTAACCAGGTTAATAGATCTCTGCCTAACAGGGGTTTAGGCGATTTTGGAAGGTACAGAAATTGGTGTATTCCCATCCTTTTGCCTAATGTAAATTTTAAGGGTCTCAAAAAGTAGGCCTTTTCGGTTTTCCCCGTAGCCCCAACAACTTGGATATAATCATTACTTACAGGACTCAAAGTCTGATTCAGAACTGAGAATGTGGCTCCAGTATCCACCAAAAACTCCATCTCCCGTTCCCCCAGCCTGACTTTGACCAGCGGGTCGGCCAGGGAGGGACCCACTGGTCCCCGTCACTCGTGGTGTAGCTGTGCCACAGTCGCTGGGGTGACGTCATGGTTCGAGGGGCAGTTCCGTTTCCAATGCCCGGGCTGTCCGCATAGCAAACACCAATCGGAGCCTGGGCGTTGCTGCCTTTGTCCTCCAGGTGGTGGTCTTCTCCCCCCTCTGGGGAATCCCGATCCCCTCACCTGGGCCAGCGCGACTGTGTGGGGCTGTGCTCTGTTTTTATAGACTTCTCATGCCATTGCTAAAAGTTTCTCTAAGTTTCGGTTATCTGGTTCTCTGATCTTTTGCAGCTTTCTATGTATGTCCGGCGCTGATTGTCCCATTAATAAAGATATTAACTGCTGCTGCCCAATTTCAGGAGCCGGATCCAGTGTAGTGTGTCTCCTCATATTATCCCTTAATTTTTCTATAAATGCACCTGGGGACTCAGTGGTTTCTTGGTGAATACTAAATAACAATGACCAATTAACTGTTTTAGGTATAGCATTTAGCAGTCCCCAGTGTACTAGCTTCCTGTATCTAACCAATGACAGATACGTTTGTGGATCATTGGGGTCCCAATGTGGATCTCCTGTAGGGAAAATGTTATCTACATTTCCATGCAATATCCCAGTAGCTATCTGTCCCTGCACATGTGTTCTAGCCGTGGATATTACAGCTGCTTTTTCTGTTTCAGTTAACTCTGATAACATTAGATCTATATCTTCCCAATCAACATCTTGATTTCTAACAACCAATTCAAACCTCTTTGCTACTTTTTCAGGGTCTTCTCTATACATTCTGGCTGCCTCCCGCCAGGTATCTAAATCCAAAGCTGTAAATGGTGCTTTAACTTTTGTTATCCCGCCATCTGGCCCCACCACTTGTCTAAGCGGTGCTATGAGCTTCTTCTCTACAGGGGCTTTGCTCCTAGTTCTGGATGATATTCCTGAGCCCTCCTCACTCATCCCTTCATCCCCACTATCCTCTGGGGATGTTGGGGACACCGGGGACATTGTCTTTGGTGTTAGGGTGTCACCACTGTACTTCATTAACTCCTGGGTTTCTAAAGGATCCTGGTCTCCTTCAGCTTTGAGCTTTAAACACCTTTGTCCTATACTACATGATGAGCAACACCTCTTCATGCGGTTTTTTCCTTTTGCCTCCTTTTCTAGAAGGAGGACCATAGAGTCCTGTGGTGCCAAATAAATGCCACACTGTTTTTGCCACTCTAGTTTGCGTCTTAAGGTAAAAAAACAATCTGCATAGGAGGTATCATCCCATTTATTCTCCCTCCTTAAAAATAACATTAATTGCAGTAGAGTGTTGTATTTTAAAGAACCATTTTCTGGCCATTTTTCACCATCGTCTAATTTGTATAATGGCCACCACTGGTTACAATATTTAATTAGGGTGCTCTTTTTCATAGTCTCCCCGGGGACTCCTCCTAGTTCTTTCCAGTGTGCTAACACACATCCCAGTGGACTTTTCCGGGTTATTTCCTTACTTTCTGATGATCCCATTGCCTTTTTGTCTTTTCTCTCCTTCTCTTCTCTTTTCCACAGCCCAAACCTCAAAACCAGGGAACCAACTCCCTCCTTCTACAAAAGCCACGTTCTGCCACTCTCCTCTTACTCTATCTACACTTTCACTGCCTTTCTCATCTGATACCAAGCTCCAGCAGCTTGGACACTACCCACTCCTTCTAATAAACCACACCAGTTCTCTCACAATTAATACTTGCACACAAAATCCAAGTCTCACAACTGTTCCCACACAAAACATGGGATTTCAAATCAGCTGAAGCTATACTAGAAAAGCATTGGGGGCCTGGGTGTTCTCAATTCAGAAATTAAAATCTTTCTCTTTTAAAATACAGTCCACCCCCCTTTGGATAACAAGGTTGAACTCCAAATCAACAGTTTGTATGATTTATACTCATTCACTCTTTGTCAAACGCTTTGCTTTTCTCTGGCCAGGCCCATTGCCGGGTTCTGGAAACGCAGATAGAGCTCCACTCTTGCTTCGTGCTTGACAGCACGTCTCATGCACTCTCACTCACACAGCAACAAAATAGCAACAGACAGGGAAAAATAGCAGTCCAATACTGCACGTCAACGGGGTCCAACCCCTTGAAAGTACCTTTTACAGTGGGGTCCAACCCCCCCGGGGATCCAACCCCTTAAAGGTACTTTTTCTCTTGCCCAGGACTAATTTTGGGAGACCCAGTCTCTCTCGGGACTTTCAACCCACCCTCGGGGACTCAAACCCCGGACCTGCAGGAATTTTTACTTAACAAAAATAGCAAATACCTTAATTTGGTGCAGATGGTCCTTGTCTACCTCTGCTGTGAGCCAAAGGACAGCTGAGCTCCCCCTGAAACTTCAGGGTCGCGACTGGGAGGTCTGCTCACCCCTGGATCCAGCAGCCGGGCAGAGAGGTTCCCATCTGGGGTGCCAATTGATTCGCCCCAAGCCAGGCCAGGAGACACTTCAGAGACAGAGTCAGAGAAGTGGGTATTTGCTTTATTCAGCGCTGGGTGTGTGGGGGATCGCTCCTCCAAACACACACACCGGTACCTTCTACAATACAGTACTTATGGGTTAAATCATGAATATTCATTACATTCATTGAGACAGGTGTGGTTATACAAATTATTTCCCGTAAGCCATTAGCATACGGGTCACGCATGCGTTGTGTGTCCTGGTGGTCGCACTGAGGAAGGCTTCTCTTCTTCCTCAGGGGTCTCTGTGATGAAGATCAGCAGTCTTCCTCATGGTGCCCTTTTCACCTTTCTCCCTGGGGCATGCGTAGTCCTTTGAGGAATGATTCAGCGGTTTCTGAGATGATCTTTGTCCCTTCTATCTTAACAAGATCAGGGCGAATCCTACTTCCAAGGTCTTGTAATTAACATTTGCTGTCTCCTCCTGTCTCCTCTATCTTGACAAGATGTAAATTCAGCTTCTTAAGTTTTGTCTCCTAATAGTTAACTGTGCTTACATGAGTTACCCACTGACTACCCTTTACTCAGCCTCGAGGCATCAACAGAGAAAAGAGTGCTGTCAAGGCAGATACTACAGGAGACCTTTTTAGTCTTTTTTTTTTCCTTGAAGAGGTTGAGAGAACCATATATCATATTTGGGACTGTGGTATATTAAGAGGCACCTAGTGACTTCATATTCAAGGCATTTGAATACAACTGCAAAGGAAAGGTCATTTTTCAGTGTTACACACTGTCAAACCCAGCACTAGGCTTTCTATACGCCCTGACCTTTTCATGTAGTTAGGAAAACAAACACTACCACATCCAGATGTGGGCTGGAATTGTGCTGGGCACATACTGGATGCTTTTGTCTATCTGAAGAATAAAGACTTGAAAGCGTAAAAATACATGTCAGCAGAACAGAAGCAAAGAAGAAACAAGCAACAAAGCTAAATGCATACCAGTACCTAGGAGAAATAGAACATGATACTTTGGAAAAGCACCAGTGGTATTTTTAGCCCCTGCAGGCAGTTAAGAGCTATTAGTTCAATTAGAAAGCCCAGATAAAATCGTGCAGTTACAGCTTCCTGTCAGAGATGCCTGCATGCTGATCTAGAGCTGAGGGCATTCAAATGGAAATCGAGCAGGAAATGACTTTTTGCTTCAGAGGTCTTCAGTTCAGCTGGCCTTCCTCTGAAGGCTGTCAAAAGCAGTCCAGCTTTCCCTCTCCAGGTATCCAGTAGTAGTCAAAGAAAAGACAGCCTCTTCTGCCAAGCACCAAGTGCAGAAAGAGGTGCAAGAGAAACACATAAGGCTCATGGGGCAGAGGAACCTGTCCTGTTTCTCCTGACACCAAGTTCAGCTATTTTGGCTCTTGGTCTCCACCTCCAATCAAATATCAAACGCATTCCCAGTTACAGCCTCCCAGTCCCCACATCCCTGGGAGCTAATGAAAGGACAGGGAAGCTCCCACAGCATATGGGTGAAAAATTCTTGTGAAGGAAATAGTTCACAAATTTAAAAGAGAAAAAAACCCAAACAACCTAACACCAAAACGTGTTTCCATTTAATATAGGTTTGATTCATTGTCACTCCACTCCTGGGGCCTTAGCCTCAAGCCAAGCTACACTTCGTTCCATACTGTTTGACTTTGGATGCTGCTTTATTGCACCCTCTCTGAAGCAGGTGTAGGTTGCTACATTTCTTGCTGCTTCGCTTGACTGCACAAATCTTCTGAGAACAGAAACTCTTTGTGAGACAAGGCTTTTAAACATTCTCAGTTAAAGCAGCAGAATAACATTCTTTGCTGTTCTGTACTTTTAGGAAACAGATAATTAGATAGGTGGTAAAAAAAATCCTACTTGGTGCATCATTCCTTTCACTTGTTAACAGTAAGAAATCTTCCAGAAACTGGTAAAAACAATGATGAATAATTCCCTGCTTAATCCTCAACCTGGTTCTAACCTGGTCGTGCCAACACTGGAATCTGAATGCTCAGAAAAATCTTGGGTTTGGACCTGTCAGTCTCACAGGCTGAGACTAAAGCAATGTGATGCCATGTGATGGTATAAAATTCTGACAAATGCATTCAGAAAGCTGAGATTGTTCATAGATTCATAAGGACAATTGTAACATACATCAGAGACCCTGTCTCAAGACCTTTATACTCTAAATATGTAGAGATGTACCTAAAGTGACAGACAAGGCTCCAGACAAACATAATTTTCTGGACAGTTCTATCTTTCAGGCTGCTTCATCCTTTGGTCTGTTAGTGGACAAAGACTGTGTCAGTGTTTCTCAATCTGTGGTCCACGCATCCATGATGTTCCAGGAGATATCAGATGCTTCTTTCCCCCACTCCCACGTTTTTCTTCTCAGGACACAGCTCTTTGATTTATTTACTGCAGAAACCCTAGGAAAATGTCTTGTTTAGACTCTTTGCACTTTTTACACTTGTCCTCCGAGTGGGTGTTACTTGCATGGCACGACTCAAAGGCAGCTCTGACACTGATGGCACTAGGTGAGAAATATAACCTACGACAGGGGACTTCTCAGCTTCCCAGAATAAACATTTACTCAAGCAGAAACTACTCTTATGGATATTATCTTTCCTATTTTCTACTTATGCTTTTTGGGTATAACATTTTTCAAAACTAAGAATGAACAAAACTACCACCAGACAAGACTGTGCACAGTCAAAGGCTAAAGGTTCTGCTCAGGTGCAGAGAGAAGAAATTATTAGGTGGTCTCTCAGGAGAAGAAAGCTATCACCCCTGTGAAATGGCATTCCAGTTTGCATTTCCTTTCTATGCCTTGTTCAAAGAAGATAGTACATTTTGGCAGGAAATTAAGAGCAAAAGCTTCCTGCACAGATAAACTTCATGACTCAATTTGTATAAACTAAGCCTTCTGTGAGCTGAACATCACCCTTCGGAAAAACCTGACTGAATGCTCCAGGGTGAGAAGACGGATGCATCTGGGGGCTCCTGCACACTGCCAGCAGCTCCTTCCCCGGTCCTCACACATCTGACTCCTCTATCCCATGGGATTTGTGCCTTCCAGGGAGACTACCAACGCCATCACCAGGCTAAGCTCCACCGAGGCACAAGGATACAGCCTCCGTGGATGCCAGTGGGACTGCACCCACATATACCACAGCAAGACTTTCCACACTGCATCTAAAACAAGTTTGGGCGGCTGCCGGCACAATGTCATCCCCTGCCACACATGACACAAGGGGAGACATTCTGCTTTTCAAGAAGGTGCCCAAATTAAATTCCATCTGCAGTGCTGGGAGGGTCTCCTGCTCTGCTAACCATTCAGCACCACATGCACCCAAGGAAAAAATGTTTACCTGGTAGGGCCACGGTTAACCTTTTTTCCTTGCTGAGATGGTGCCCATGGATGAATTCACTCATGGAAGGGGGGCCCCTCAGAAGATATGATTCTGTGGAGGCGGGATGAGGGGGGGCTCTTAATACTTTCTGGAGGTAGGTCCCTGAAGTCCTGGGATGGCTCTGATCACAAAGGGAAGGTGAGAATAGTCTTGCAGGAGATCCAAGAAAAATACATATGGAAACAAAAGAGTTTTACTTTAATTACCTTTTAAAGCCTCACGAATGACAGTATCATCTTGACTTGCTTAACAGGTAAAAATCAACTATCGTTGACACCCCATGTCATTTCCAGAGCAGGACACCTTTCCTGCATTGGAAATCCTCATTCAATTTGGGGAAGGAGGAGATGAGGTAGGGTTATATCTCAGCATCCTCAAGTCAACATGTACGAGGGTCCCTGAAGGTTCTCTTGATTTTGCATTGTGATTGGAGTATACAAGAAAAGAGTATGATTATCTAGGACTTCTCTAACAGAGTCCTCTTCATCTTCAAAACCATGGAGATATGCACACCTAGAGATTTTTGGCAGGGGCAGGCACAAGACAAGAACTCACTGCTTGAACCGCAAAATATTTGCATTAGGTTATGAATGGCAGCCATCCCCCTTCAAAAGGTTTCTTGCTCCCATGTAGAAAAATTAATCTGAGTGAACACATCCATATTCTTTTCACACAGATAAAGAACAAGTGAGCACCAGAGCTTAACAAAGAAATGCAGTTTCTTTCATGTTAAGCACTTAAATGCTCATAGAGCACAATCCTCTTTTTATTTCAGATGCTCATTACAGAAAACTGTAGGGAAAACTTAAAGAAAACTTGTTAAAGAAAATACATTCACACTTAATATTAAAGACACAAAAGATGCACTGAGACACTGACAGAATGTAGTTCAAAACACTGCATTCAGAAGGAGGAAATAACGGTGAGTAGGTGGATCAGAACCACATGTTGCCAGGCTTTGAATTTCATACTCATACCCTCCCCGCCTCCTTCTCCCCAGACAAAGTATGGAAAGAAAAAATAAAGTAAAAAAAGGAATCATTATAATTCGGTGAACAACTTTAATGCAAGTCTGGCTACTGCACTGTACTGTAAAGATCACTGCATGCATACCTTTTCCTCTGAGTGCCACTGCTGACCAGTAAGTTTGGTTGCTGTGGGCCCTGACTATGCAGGAGGAAAGTGTCTATGCTTGGCACGGTGGCTGATGCCTCCTCACTTACTTTAGGGCTGCCGATCTTGCTCTTTCCGAGCTTGCCTTTGCTGCGTCGGGATTGCTCATGGTCGAACTCTAAATCCTCCAGTCGCTGGGTCAGGGCAAGTTTTTGCTGGATAGCCATGCGCAGCAGAGAGTTCAGGGTCTTCTTCTCATCCTCTGCAGCCGCCAGCTGCCTCTGCATCTCATCCAGCTGTGTGACGTACTCATCACACCTGCAGAAAAACAGGGCAGAAATCTGGGGAAACAGCCCAAGAACCAACTCTACCAGTGAGCACATTCCCAGGCTTCAGTCCCAGCTTTTGCTGACTGTAATCCTGGAAGCAGGCAGCCTGAATTCTTCTGTTCCCACTTTGAATACATTTGGGCTTGGATCTGAATGTCAACACTTCCCATTCAGCAAGACAACCTGTGCCTATATTAACATAGTCTATGACAATGTGTTTCTAATGCAGATAACAAGCAGCTGGAGGGCAGGTATGAAATTATTTCCAGTTTAGACCCCAAATAATAATTTTGGGTGCTGCTTCTACTAGTAAGTCACCATGAATAATAATGTCTACCAATTAGAAAATACTATTTTCCACAGGCAGTAATATTCACTTCAAGAAAGTATTACAAAAGAAGTCTGTGAGTAGTTTGGGCATTTTGACAGATCAGATTTTGTGAAATGAGAAACACTCCGTTATTTACCATTGTTAACCATTTATTACCATAATTGCCATTATTTACCATTGATTAAAAAGATACTACTCAGGAAACCCCACATATGGAAGTTATTTCACATTTATTTTGAATCTCTTGGAGGGGTGCTCATTGCTATGAACCTACTCCACACTCTTTTATCCACATGAAAAATTATCTTTTCATTTGCTTTAGATCTCTGAGAACAAAAACCACCTTTCTTATGATTTTGTTAGATTTAAGATCAAATTCAATTTATTTCTGCTTTTAGCAATAATTCCTAAAGTTAACAGGAAAAGCAAGGCATTTCAAAATTGTCTTAAAACACTTTTTCAAGTGAAATAGCTTCAGTTTGATAGCAATAGACCATCTAATCAGTAAGAATCAAGAGTAATAAAAATAAATGTATTCCAGCAGTGAGATGATTCACAGACAGCAGTACTGCCTGACCATCAGACATCTGTGGAAACATCTAAGGATTTTTCATGTTGAATGATGCAGCTTTCACCAGATCTCCTTCCCACAAGATCTGTATGAATCTAAGTAGCTTTGCTGTGTAATTACAATCGTGAAATGGATGAGGAAGTATCTTCGTCACTTACAAAAGCAAGCACAGAAAATTAATTTATTCTTCCTTATCAAAATGTATGATGCAATAATCCTTAGAAATATTGCAGACTGAGCGATGAAACTAATTTCTCTGAAAGTTTAATATTCCCCTTGGGAAACAGAAACAAAGTATTATTGAAAATGTGTAGTTAGTTATTCTTCCCACACAAACACACATATATTGCACTCCCCTTTTGAACAATTCAGGTACTGCAAGCAAAATTACTAAGTCAGATACAGCTTCATCTGTCGTTTCAGTATTATCTTTCTTATAAAGAACCTTAATAAGCCTGATTGTTACTATTCAAGCCTGGATTAAAAGAGATATTTATGAAATGCTGGTTGGCTTAAAGCCAACTTGCATACCTGTTTCTGCTCCAAACCATGAGATGTCTATTGATGCTTAAGTCAGTTTCCTTGACAGAGACATGAAATCAGCATTCTGATTATTACAGTAATTTCTATTCCAAATTAATATACTTTAATGTCTGTGTTATCAGAGTATTAAAGACTCGTTCCTGCAACCAGATGGATCTTGTACCTATGTCTCTCATTCTCTCCTGTTTTCCATTTTGTCCAGGAGACCTCTTTTGTTTCCAAATATGTTTTCTGTTGAAAATTTTTAGAAGTAACTCCTGCAGCAACACCTGTGGCACACTGCCATTACAAGAATGAATTGCCTTGCTTTAATATGCCAATAAAACAATTTTAGTTTTGGAAAAAGACTGATTTAGCTCAGGCCTTAGAAGGTATTCTTGGTATTTGCACATCTGATTTGTAAAACAGCCCAACCAAACAGTTAAGAAACAAGTGCCATGAAGGTGGGCATTACTAAAGCAGCCTTAGACAAACCTGCTATGAGCTATATAAAGCTGGCTTGAGAAATCTGGATATACTAGATGCTGTTAGCTGGTCTCATACTTGAGACAAAACGAATCTCACGAATACATTTTCCAACTGTTCTGATCAATTACATGTCCTTCCTGGAAGTGTCCCATTAAGGGCAAGTCCACATTTCTGGTAGTTCACTGCAGTGTTTGGGTGGTTCCAGTCATGTGACCTCCACCGTGACTAGAAGTTTCTAATTATTTTTTGCAGACACATGGTCAGTCCACTGTCTCTGGGTTTTGCTGCTCAAGCTTTTTTTTTTTTTTTTTTGAGAAACAATGTTCAAAAAGTAAAGGCCTTAATTAACTTTAGAAACTGCTGAATTAACAGCCTCAGATTTCCTGGAATTTTGCAGCAGTGAAGGTTATGCCATGTAGTGGGAGGTAACTACTGCCTGCAGCTGTAACATTTCCCTTCACTAAAATATTCCCAGCTATGTGATAAGTGTGGGATAAAAGGAGAAGTGTTTCCAATTAAAAAGAAAAAAAGCACTGCACACATCTACATTGCCTTTCGCCCACACAGTTGATAAACATTCATCAAGTCTCAGGAGTAAGAAAAACGTTAAGGAGCTCCTAAAAGAAAAAGGTAAGGAGCTCCTAAGAAAGATGACTTCTGGCATGGCAGAGACCATTGCGGGGCTACAGGGTACTCCAGGGCTCTGAACAGGTCTTTCAGAAGGGCTCAAATAGTGATACCAATAGTTAGGTTACGTCCTCCTCAGTCAGAACTCTTCCCCAATTTCTCTCTTGCCCCAGGACAGGTTGTAAGCTGCCAGTGGCTATTAAATAAACAGCACTATTTTCTTGCTGTCTGCTGCTCTACTTAGAGCAAAAGTCAAGATGTCACCTATTTTTCATTTCTTTCATCTCAGAAAGGAAGCAGACAGACACATAAACCCACTTATTTTGTATGAACTGATTCCAAGAAGCTTATATAGGATTTTAAGGGATTTCTGGTTCCATCTATCCCTCTCATCTGGGAATATAAACCAAATACCAAATCAGGCTTATGTGTAATTTAGGTCACATAAATCATAGCAGAACTTGAGCTAAAACCCAGTGACACTGACAGGTGACTACTCTAACAACATAATCATAATTCTCTCCTGTTTACAAATGTTCTCTCAGCTCCAGGACCTGTCCAATCTTCCTACTTCGTCTCTTCAGCATGCATTTTTCTTTAAAAATTGATCGTAAGAAAATATTTAGATGGATGAAGAATAAAATCCATGCATGCAGTGTCAAGACTATGGCAATATCACAAGCAATATTTCCTGCTCTCTCCTGTTAACTATCTCTATTTAGGCTGGGAAAGTGAGCAGTACAGAGAATCAGTGAAGTTAGCTTCCTGAAACATTTTAGGATTCTGTTTAAAAGTAGTTCCTTCCCTCCTTCAGCACAGGACTTCCTGTCACAGGGCAACACCTACTCTAGACTGGAAAATGAATAATTTATTATTTACTGTCCCTCTGGATGAGTGCTGCTCACTGCTTCACACTCCCACAGCTCTCACCCTGGGTCAGCAACAAAGAGGAAGCAACAGGTGGGGCAGGAAAGGCTTCTCTGGGAATTCCATGTTTTCTCTGGGAATACCAGAAGCAGTCCAAGACAAAATAAGCAGGTGAAAGGTGGCACAGGTCCCTGGCATCAAACAGAAACTTCAACTCTGCTTTGCCAACCTCTTGAATCTCACAAAACAGATTTTATGCACTCTTGCTTTCTCTTTCTAAGAGAAGTGTTCTGGGAAACATTCTTGACAGATCTGAAGCACATGAATCCCAGAAAGGGATCATGAGGCTAATGAAAAGGGAAGGAGCAAGTTGTAGAGATCAGAATCTCAGAGATTTTTGTATTGGGGAAATAACCTGGTCCAGAAGGAAAAGGGGCAAAAGTAGAGCGACATAGCAGGAAAGAAAGACTCTTGAGATAAGAACTGAGGAAAGAACTTAAGGAGTGAAGGATGAACTATTGTCAGGAAAAACACAGAAAAGGAAGGCTCCTGCTTTCCGCATAGCAGAGCTTTGGAGGAAAGTGTCAACTTTGCTTCAGAACAGAAACAGATGTGCTGTGCTCTCCTTATGACGTGTGCTATGACCTTTATCCAGTGTATTTGAGGAAGGAACCATACAGTTCAGCACCAGATGAACATCCATTTGGAGACCGAAATGATGGTTTATGGAAAGAGAAAGGATATTGTTCTATCAAACAGTATAAGCAACCATTTTCAGATCTATAATACAATTCTACTATCAGAAGGATGATCTCCTTGTGGTACAAATTCAGGAGTATGTACCATGTGATGCACTATAACCATGGAAACCACAGTTTTATTCAACTAAAGACTAAACAATTGCTTTTTTATGCTGAAGGTTGCTACTGCATCTAACTTTACTGCACAAAATCTTACATCTTTGTATATTCAAACAGATTTCTCTACTTCAACGGACTTGTAGAGTTTATCAACTCTCTATCATTTAAACAAATGTTCTTCCAAATGGACTATTTGGAATGAGTCAATGATTTGACCATTTAGGAAGACTGATTTAATGATAAAGGCCATTAAACTCCATGCTAGGGAAGAAAAATGAATATTTTTCAACAAAAAAATCTATAGGAGCATAATGATGTGGAAAACCTTGTAGTGAATAATTTTTATAACTGTGCTCAGAAAATACTGGGCAAAACTTAGGACCTCAAGGGCAGGGATACATTCCTTAGGCCATATATTGAGTGTTTAATCACTAATACATGGAGTTTATCAACAGCAGTAAATTCTTTGGGTGGAGTTTATCTCTACTAACATTAGAAATTTATAAATTAAAAATGTGGAACTCAGGAAGTCACAGAGACTCCCTTTATAGTTCATAGAAGAGAAACAGAAGCTTCTTTGCAAACCACACACATGGTATCTAGAAAAGGTACCTGGATGAGTGGCATCAGTGCAGCCTAAATCTCATGGAGGGGATGCTGCTGCCTCCCATCAGCTTTAGTATATGCCTTGACGCCTGCACTCAGGTGCCCAAACTTAGTAAGGAGCATTCAGTACACCAACAGTCTAACATTCTCTTTAATTAACTTCTAAATCTTTGCAAACTACTTTTACCTCTTATGTTGATGATTTATAGCCCATGCAAGACCCTTGTTTGCTTTAGGCTCACAATGCCACTGCTCTGCTCTGGAGTTACCTGCCTTCCACGAGGCCTTACAGAGTTAGTACACTCCTGTGTCTCCTAGAGTAAGGAGCTTGCAAGGAAAGGTCAACATATGCATTTCCAACACACACACACACACACACACACACACACACACACACACAGCACTCCTTTCTGGAAGAAAATCTATAGATGCCAATGAAATCAATCAGGCTACCTTGGTTCACACCACCTGCTGAGCTGGGTCTTTATGTCGCTACACTCACTCTTCTGACAATGGACCTATGATGAATTTGTACACAGCACCAACGTCACAACATATAAATGCCTCTTTTCTCCTTCCTTCCCACTTCTCCCAGCTGCTGCTGCCACTGCCACTAAGCAAAAAAGCACCTTAGAAGGCTGGAAGTGATGAGATGGCACTGCAGGGAGCACTGAAGAGATAATGGCACGAGGCACAAAGATGTCTTATCATTTATGGACTAAAGCACAAACAAGAAATCTGCACTATGTTTAATCATAAGGGAGGAGAAAAAAGTCTGGCTTGTGCATTTCCAAAATAAGAATTTATTGATGAAAATGCTGGATCTTTTAAAAAATATATTTTTAGGTAACCTTTTAAAAAGCAGCTCAGATGAGACGATACACTCTTAAGCTGTGCCAGGGGAGGTCTAGGTGGTCATTAGGAAGAACTTCTTCAAAAAAAAGGGCTATCAGACATTGGAGTGAACTGCCCAGGGAGGTGGTGGAGTCACTATCCCTGGGGGCATTTAAGGAAAGACTGGACATGGCACTCACTGACATGATCTGGATGACAAGGTGGCGTTGGGTCATAGGTTGGACTCGATCTCAGTTTTCAACCTAGCTGATTCTGTGATTTTTTTCAACCTAGTTGATTCTGTGATTCTGTGTAAAACCAAAAGCTCTTCTGAAGAAGATGTGGGAGAAGGAAAGATGAAAGTTGATTAATTACCGTCCTGCCAGGAGGAACTATGTTACAGAAGGTAAGTGAAGCTTTTATTCTGTGAGGGAGAAGATAATAAATCAAATATCAAAGTGGGAGAAAATAAGAATTTATGCTGGAGTGGGAAATTACAGTTATTAGCACTGGATTACCACATAAGCTGGTTGATGAAATAGATTTTACTACTGGTAAGTAATAAAACGCATTGTAATGAAAAAGTGGGATTCTGAAGATCATCATTAACCATACGATAGCTTTACACGACAGATTCACTACGTACTTCGGAATGGGAAAATCAGCCACATAAATCCACTATTTGATTTTCACTTTAAAAAACCCTCTAAATGCAAATATGCTAGAGGTATATATTGTCATTTATAACACTTTACTGAAGGTTGTATTGACATTGCTATTCTTCAGCTTTATTTTCCAAGAGACACATCTCAGCAGCACTTGAAAGCTTGCAAGTTTTGCACAGTGTGCATTCTAAGACTCATTCACCTTCACCAGCAAACTCCTGACCATGCAGAAAATGATTCCTCTATCCTCCGAAGCACCCAACATATACAGCTAAGTATATTCTCACTTAGCACACACATGTTTACAGTGCTGAGCCAGATGGTGACACCATTTCCCTTACCTGGTTGCAAACATTGCTCTCAAGGATGAGAAGGTTGCTGCATCTTCCTTCAACGCCTTTAGTTCATTCCGTAGTTTGGTCATGGTCTCAGTCACCATTGCTTTTTCATTTTCATATTTATTCTTCAAATTGGCCAGTGCCACTTCAGCTGTCTAAAAACACAAACAAGGATATGGATATGTGCTTATGAGACAGAGATCTAAGAACAGCTAAAATCCCATGTCTGATTTTGATGTCCTTCATTCACACAGTAAAATAAATTAAACCTGTTCGCCATTGTACTGCACCCTTTACGTTCTTTCAAGTTGTACTCCATGAAACTAGGAAAAGGAGAAAGCAGATGAAAGGACAAAGCCCATTTTAACAGTAACTGGCAACAACTCTGACCTTAAGTGTCCCTGCAACGTTGTGCAGCTTATGTGGAGGACTCAGGTAAGTGAGCTACTACAGGAGCTGCTACGAGGTTGTTAGAGCTGCAATAAACAACCAAGTGTGTCCCCTGGCCACTTTGCAAAGAGGACACAGAGCACATGAGGCTCAGCCTCTGCAGCCAAGTTGTGAATCATCGTGTTTGGCCTCAAGCCTCCTGCTGGCTGAGGATTTCCTTGGGCACAGGGACAGCCAGGACCTGGCAGCCTGACTAATGTCTGAGAACTGGCAATGGCTACTGTGCAAACCAGCATTATTTCAGCATTTTTAACCAGTACCAAAAAAAAATGTGTAAATTATAGTTTTTATTAACCAGGAAACAAGGCTTTATATTTGTCCTACTCCTAAATTTTTGCTGCCCCTTCTTTCTTTTTTCAGTTTCATCCATTAAATTTCTTTATTACTTTACTGCTTTTAATAGCTGTATTTGTCTAATTTTTGCAAGACTTGAACATTCTGCTTTACCTATGAATTTAGTATCATTTTGAAGTTATTCAAAATACACAGTTTTATATAGACTTTATACTTACTGCTGCTTGGGACATTTAAAATTATTGCCTTTGAATGAGATGAAGAAAAATTTGCTTCCTTTTACATTTGTTCAGAGAGAGTTACGGTTATTTTCTCATAGTAAGTTGCAGCAATTCATACAGGCAATCAATTTCCCCTGTTATCTTATGGGCTCTTGAGCCACCACCAGCAGAGATAAGTTTAGAAGAACATTAGGTTAAAGCAACCAGCAAGGGAACAGGACACAAGATGGTAATGGCCATCTGGAAACCTGTTTTAAACTCAGTTTTCCAAAACTCAATACATGTCCCATTAACAATGTCTCTTAATAAAAGGACACATTAGAATCTCCTACTAAATTACAACTTTATTCTTTTTGTCTCATTAAATAGCACCATTATAAATAGCAGCATTAAAATATTTTTTGATTATATACTTACCAATAATAATTTCTTAATTTCACATCAATTTACATTAAGAGAAAGGATTTTTAAAGGGTAGTACTAGCAACCACCTATCATTTTAAATAGATAAATTTTTCCAATACAGATGTGAAATCATCAGCAATACATGTTAAAATTATCAATCACTTAGGGATCTATTAAAACCAATTCTGCTTTTTTCAACCTTGCTGATACATGCTGTGGTGCAGTGCAGGATAGTGGACACCAGTCTATGTCATGGCAGGATAAAGCAGAAATCATCAGCTTTTTGTCTGTTTTCAGCCATGACCAAAAATGTACACTCATAAATTCACAGTAATTTACACATCACTGAAACTATGCACAATGATCAGACAGACCGTGATCCCTGTTTTAGTCTGGATGTCAGGGTAAGTTAAATGGACGGGCAACGCTACGGGATGAAAATACAGTTTACTTGGTGAATAAAAGTAACAGAGGAAGGGCTGCATCAAATCTTCAAATATTTTTTTTCTTCCTATTAAAGTTTCCTATAAAACATAAAGAAAACAAAGCTTAAGTTTCAAATCCTATGGGAAATGCTTCATGGCCCTCTGTGCACCAGCCAAGCTACTGAGGATCTCTCTTCTGAAAGTCTCCTAAGTGAAAAACAAATGGGCACAAGTGCTCTGCTACAGAAGTAAATAAAACTAACCAAAAAAAGTGGGTTAAGTAGCAAAAGAAAGAAAGGGAGCACAAGCTGAGGAAGCTTCTATTGGAAATTTGGGGAGTCTGAAGAGACAGGAAACTTGCCTGAATTCTGAGAACACCCTGAAGCCTGAATGTGTAATGGAGAGTGAGGCAGAGGATAGAAGAGGAACTCAGCCTCCATCTATCAGAGACAATTAAGAGTGTCTGGTCACCTCAGCTGTACTGTCACATTGTGCCAAACTATCAGAGACAAAATGAACTGAAGCCACAGGAAGTTTCGTGTTACTCTTCCTCCAGTGCCAGTTCTTGTTGAAATTATTTCTATTTGTTCCTCATCTCAGCCAATCTCCAAAACTGTTCCCATCAAGCCATATATATGGTTGTGCCTGAAACCAGTTCTGTGGAATAATCTAGGTTTAGATAATCTAGAACGGTGCAGAGAGTGCTCTGAAAGGAAGGATGGGGCAAATAAAAGCCTTCATCTCCAAGTGGAGGGTGCCAAGAAGAAGCAGATGCCCAGGACCTGGCTTTAACAGCTCTTTCTGAAGCACTTGTTTTTAAGTTGTGGCTACGTAAAAAAATTTGTATCAGAAAAATGAGAGAATTTTGTTCCACATAAAAATGTAATCTCTCAACACACAAGTAGATGGAGACCACAAGAAAAAGATGAAAACCCAGGAAAAAAAAATGCATCAATCTTCTTCAGTTAATATGTAATATGACAGCAGAGGTGCTCATGACACTCTTGTCAGACCAGTCATGCTGAGGAACTGTGCAAATGACTGCCCAGGCTTTCAGCCAGCCACCTGCAGACATGGAATTGATGGCTCATGTAGCATTTACCATGCAGAAGAAGTCACCTGGAATTTACAGCAACACCAGGAGGGAGCAGAGAGCTCCAGTGCCTGGACTCCAACAGGGTGTGAAATACCAGCAAGGAAAAGAGACCTGGGGAACACACAGAGCTCAGCCCCCCTCCCCAGCCCCAAACCCCAGCCCTGGAAGTGAACAGGGGAGCACACATCTGACCCCAGGACCTCAAGCACTGCCAGAATTAACAGTCCTTTCCATCCCCCTCCGTATCCCTACAGAAGAGATGTTTGCACAATCTCACCTGCCTAAAGGTTTGCCATCTTCATCCTGAAATCTGTGAACAAATCTAATTTTCTAATGTGGCTTTGAATCCCATTTACTTTATATCAGAAGTGTGAGAAGCAGACCAGCTAAAATAATTGTCAATAAACATTAAGTTCTACACTGGTAGGATTTTTGTTTCACATAAGAAAGCAGGAAACTAGCCTGTATTTTTAGAGCACAAGTTGTACATGGTACCAGGTCTTTTCATCAAGCCTCTCTTTCACAGCAGGAATTCTACTATGCTTGTCAATATAATATCAGGGCATTTGTTTATAGATAAGATTCTGTATGTTTAGGGTTATCAAGGTATTTTTTCTTAAAGACTTTTATGGGTATTTCACTTATGGGAGCTGGAGACATCATAATTACTGCTAATGCAGAACTGAAGATCTTGCTGACTCAATTCTGTTTCATTGAACTCCTTACCTATGAAAACAATATATCAGCTTTCCATCAGAACTTCAGGATATTAAATTCCCCTCAAAGGCAGTTTTGCTTTCTGATTGCTATTAGAAATCGAAATCAAACCCATTATTGAACTGGTCCTAAAAGTTACCGCATCATTAATTTGATTTTACTTTCTCGCTTGTTAATGTTTATTCCACTGATCTGGTGCAGATACAGTAATTTGGGCTATGAACAAATGGACACATAAATCAAGACAAGGTAAACAAGCAAGCCAGCAAGATCTATGTTCCTTGCTTTCCTGGGCAATTGATTTAAGAATCCATTTTCATGGACCTAGGTTTGCATCTTCTTACATCAAATCTTTCTCTCTTTATCCTGCTAGAACTTTGTGTAGTCTAAAATGCTTATTTATGAATACTACTGACCATCACTAGATACCAACTGTGTTTCCGCAGTTAAGGGTGTGTTTTCACTAAAGTACAGCCCAAAATACCAAATGCAAGGAATAGTCCCACAAGGGAAAAACATCCCCAGCCTCTTGCTGCTTAGAAACTTACTCTTTTGAAGGGGAAGACCTCAAGAGGATAAACTGTAACTCCTGTTTTTTTGAATATGAGTCAAAACATGAATTTGGGTTCTGGGGTACACCCATCACTTGAGGCTGGCACATAATAAATCACTCCTCCCCTCTCCAACTTTAAATTTCTCCTTCCCATTGTACTATTATGCCTTTTAATTTGAAAGTTTGAGGAAGCTTATATTAGGTTGGCACGAACATGTATGGCAAGTTTCTGTACCCAGCTGTACAGCTACCAGTGCTGCTATCCAATAAATAAAAGATTAGTTAATAGCAGCTCCTTAGTTAGCAAATCTATCTTTTCCATTTCAGTGAGCATGCCTTAGGATAATGCATTATTTCTGACAGCAACAAAAGAGTGAGACTGAGATAGATCTTCTGATAGTAGCAAAAAATAAATGATAGCTCCATGCTAATGGGAAAAATGTTTAATTTGAGATCACAGAATGTATACCCACATACATCAATTCCATCTAAATTACATTTTAATTACATGGAAAATCCACACATAATTGCTCAGAGCTATTATTGCTTAGCTAGAGATGGTATTTAATTACTTGAGTTAATATTTAACATGTGCTGTATCAGAGGGGGGGAAATGCTATAAAAGACTCAATATACGTTGAAATATTGCTGCAATTTAAAAATCTCCAGTACCCTAGAAATGCCGTTACAGATACAACAATCAATTAAACTTGAAATTGTGACTTCAGAATAGTTGACTATTGGGAATTTTAACACTGAAATCCCATCACTGTCACCAGCTAATAGTGTGCCAAGTTGTTAACCACGATTCAAGCCCCCATGTGATGATCACTGCATTGTTTTCAGATGAGAAAAGTGCCTGGCCATCTAGAACGAAGACACTGTTGCTGCAGCCTTTTCCATTGAGATTAATTTTGGGCAAAAGGAGATGAATCACAGTAAATAAAACTATTTGCATGTTTCATTTTTTTTTTTTTTTACGGTGTTTTCAGAGCTGGAATCTAATGGATTCAAAGGGCTTGGCAGATATACTATACACAGAAAATTGACACTACTCTTAAAAAACATAGCATTAAGATGGATTTCTTTTGGCATTTGATATCAAGTACTATAATTTTTGGGCTTCTTTTCATCAGTGAAACATCAAAAATAAAATGGCTTGTTGAATTTCTCTTAAGATTTGAAAAAAATCAAAATAATAACTTGAGGGTTTTATTTTCTTCTATAGAAGAGCACACCACTGAGAGCCTCTCTAGGTATGTTCTATGTTGTTTTCCAACCCTGATAACCTTGATCAGCTTATGATAATACCAGCAACATGCCTGGGGAGTAGCTGGTCCCTGCCCACACCTCTGCTGAGAGAGTGGTGGGACATGCTGAGAAAAACAGAACTAAACTGCTTAAAGAGGAGGCTGAGAAGGGAGGAAACAAAGGTGTGCCCTTGCTGTGATTGAGTGAGAGGCTAAATAACCTGCGAGTAAAACCTCTCCTCCAAAATACCCCTGGGAAAGCTTGCAAGTGGCTTGTACAAATAACAGACTTTCCTGAGTGCTTTATGAGCACCTTACCTGCTTGTTGGCTTTCAGCACTGCTCTCAGGGTTGCAATCTGCTCTCGCTTTGTACTCAGGAGCGATTTCAGCTTCAGGATCTCTTCCATTAAGGCCTCCTTGTCTTTGTCGATCATGGGCGCCAGCTCGCGGGCTGCGGCCCGCTGGCGCGACAGCTGCAGCGACCGATCCACAGCCTTCTGCAAGTGCTTGATTTGGTCCCTTATTATGGCATTGAGGTTGTAGATGTTCATAGGCTCTTTGCGGATGTCACTGGTGTCAGAGACAGGGGAGGAAGGAGGGGCTGTGATGACGGGAGAAATGGAAGGTGTTTTTGTTGGGCTCTGTTCCTTGCCAGGCTCTGTGGCCTCTTTCGTCACCTGCTCAGTTGGGGTCCTGGCTTCTACAGGCGATGCCACCCCCCGCCTGGCAAGTCGTGGGGAAAGGAGACCTTGAGGGTCATCCGGTCCCTTCAGGCTCCCACTGCGGGTGACTCTGCTCTGCCTGTAATAGTCCAACATGACCCTGTTCGGTGTCTCGTTGTTGCACAGGCAGACGTGGTGGTACAGCTGAGCCAGCTCCTCACTAAACGTCACCAGCTCATCCTGGGCAGTGTTGAGGGTATTATGGTTTTCGTTTGCTATGCTTGTCATCCTTTGTAACTCTTTTTCCATGTGGACCATTTTTTCCTGGCTTTCCTTGGTTGACTTTTCCAGGCTTATCACCTGCTCATCATACGTCTGGATTCTGCTCTCATACTTGGCCTTTTCTTCAGTGTAGTTTTCTACATACTTATTATATTTCTCCTTTAAGGCTTTGATTTCTGCTTTAAGGTCTATCACCTCAGTAACAGCTACTTTGTATTTACATTCCAGGATCTCCAAGCCATTGATGTCCACTTCATAGTCATGTGCTTCCTCGCCAGAATCTCGGCCCTTCTCACAGTCAAGCTCAACTTTCAGCTCCTTGTTGCTCCGCAGCCCCCTCATGGCATTGACGTGCTCTGTGAGCCTGTGGACGCGCTCATGCTGCTCTGTCAGGGCTCCCTTGGTGTGCTCCAGCTGCGTCTGAGACTCCTGGAGATTGGCCAAGAGAATGGCCTTCTCTCGCTCCACCTGCAACAGAGTCAGAGTGAGAAATCCAGGATCCCATCCTACCCATGCTGAACACCAAACTCTGCAGTCAGACTCATTTCCTTCCACTCCACCACTGCATGCATCTTGAGGGCTTCTAAGAGATTTTAGCCATATACACCTCAACCATAAAATGAATTTATAGAGAGCCCCTCTCAGAGATTTAGGAAGGCCCAGCCTCTGTTACAACTTCCAATATCACTAGGTCACAATTTTATGTGTTGCCCACTAAAGAATTACCAAGTGCCCAAGCACTGTCTCACCAGCTAGAGTGATGATCCAGGATTTATTAGGACATATGTTCCCTAAACACAGAAACTGCATCACTGTCAACTGTAAGCCATTTCTCAGTGGAGTTTGAATTTACATTTCCCATTAACAGTTCTACCAATCTTTCACAATATTAATTTACATCTTAGAACTGTTGCACGCTTTCACTAAGGCAAATACAGTAAAAAACTAGCTATGTACATTTCCACAGATTAAATAATTTACTGTGTGGAAATGTAACACAGATTAGGACACTGAGCATATGCAACTCCCAGGAGTACCCATCCCCAGCACTTATCTGTAAGCAAAATCCATCTTTTTAAATTCAAGCCAGGAAAAGCAAGACTTGTGGCATAACTAACCAGCTGCTTGTGACCCAGTAAGTGTCTTTCCAAATATCCACAGAGAAATATGGACTGAACAACAGAAGACATCATGAAGGGCACCTCTAGAACTTTTAATGCACAGCAATTTTAAAGCAAATGAACAAAACAAACAAGTTTGATCTGCTCAGGTATTCACTACTCATGATAACACCCCTGAAAGACTTCCATTTCAAGTTTTAAGTGTAATGCTCCAACTTTTTCCCGTGCCTTTGTCCTGTTCTGAGGTGTGAATTGGGAAGCAGAGGAAGGCTTACAGAGATAGGATCCTTATTCCTTTCAAGGCTTTTACAATAGGACCTTAAGCCTACCAGGTTTACTGCTCTTTTCTCCCCCTATTGCAATATCTCAGCACATGCAGTAAAAATGGCACTTCCCTTGATGAGTGGCAGAATTACTAATTCTGAGAATTCAAAGCTTTCAGTTCTGAAAAAAACTTTAAAAACAAAAAAAAACCCCAAACACAAACTTTCTTTCTCTACCAGTAGTATGCAGAAGGGAATCAAATTAACCACCATGAATCTTAGCAAAGGATAAAAAAAACCTGTGAGAAACTGGGAAGGTATTAAAGCCATCTCACAAAATGTTCTGAGAAGTGCTTCAAACTCTTGTTTCCTCTTAACCAGCCTTTTGAGCAGTGGCTGCTGCTCAGAAGTGATGACATTAGAGCATACAGTGATCCCTTGGTTTTACAGAGAGGCTCTCAAAATGTGGCCTCCGTTAGGATCTGCAATCGATTGCAGGCAGAAACTGTACAAATAAAAATAGAAGCAATGATAAAAACATCTGAAAAAAACAGCCTACTTTTCTTGTATACAGGGGACTGATGCCTTTAGAATTAAAAAAAAACAGGGACAAATCTCATAATTATTTTATGATCCAGGAAGAGTCTATCTCTTTAGATACGAAGTGTTCCATTTTTGGCACTACCTAGTCTGTGCAGAAGAGGACAGCCAAGAACCACAAGTATTTTGGTATCCTCCTCCATTTTTCATTCTCCTCTTGCTGTCCCAGTATGTTTGCCACCCTAATTGTTGCTCAACCCCCATGTCAGCCCACTCCTGCTGAGAAAATCCAAAATAGGGCAAACTTCCCTTTTGCCAAGGGCATCTTCTTAAAAGGTGGCACTTTCCACAGATCTCTCGGCCAGGCTGGTCCAGGGGACCCTCAGAGATCAACCCAGCAGGAGTCTCTTTACCAGCTTTCCTCTTTTTTCCATCAAGCTGCCTGCCCTAGGTCTGCTCTCCCTAGAAACCTTCAGCTGAACTCCAGTTGTTATCACTTGGTATAGCAGGCTTCAGTGTTACACTGCCCTCATCAGATGATGATGGTATTCATCCCTTCAGGCTGGTAAGGTGAGCTATGCATAAGCATTAAAAATCTGTATTTTGGCTAATTTAAAGGACCATTTCACCTTATAGAGAGAAATTGTACTGATAATAAAGAACCATATATTACACACCAAAGGCAGTTGGCTTATTAAAGTGTACAGGTCCACTGTGGGCATGTTCACACCAATGAAGCCAATTCACTGTAAATTGCACTCATGTAAAAATAAATATTTATTTTAAAAAATACTTATTGATAATAAAGCCTTTCCTCTGAGAAAACACCTGTTTGTTAAAGCAGCACAGTGCTTCAGTGCCTGCTTAAATTAATCAGACAGAATTGATCCTGCAGGACTACTGATCTGAGCCATTATACCCTATCATGAAGATAAACAGCTAATTTGGATCTTGATGATAATTTCTCTTCTGAACATAAATGTGTTCTGGAAACATACTCCTTTCAAATAAAAAAGATTCTTTCCAGAGAAAACATTTTAAACTTTTGAAACCCATGTATAAACTTGCCCAGCAGGCAAAAGGAAATACATAGACCTACTCAATTTTATTCATTCTGGACCAGCAATAATGTATTAAGCTAATCCCCTTCTGTTTAAAACCATAAATACATGCTCCTACTGCCAAGGGAAAAACCCCAAAGCTCCAGCTCAGTCATGAGCACACCTTTTGCATATTAATGACTCTGCTGTTCCCAACTATGGTAATGATATTTCTTCTTCTAGACAATACTATACTCATATTTCCACCACAGCAAATTTACAGCAATTCCAGGTATTTTTCAGTCCAGTTGGTGCATTTTTTTGTCATTGAAATTGGTAGCTGCAGTAGGGATTTTTATCATCTGAGAATGAAAATAAAAGCAATTCAAAAGTAGCTGTACCTATTTTGAGATGCATCCTTCCCTTCAAAGATTTCATCTTGAGGAGATTTTCTTCCCAATTTGTATCTATAGTTTGCAAATATGGAAACCAATTTTACCCTAGTTATTTATCTCCTCATCTTTTTGTTTTTTTAAACATCATCAGAATTTCAATGAACAATTCCTGGGGGAGACTGGAACAAATTAACAGGAGAACTCATCTCAAGAACCCTGAATCCCAGCTATAGCACATTTGTCACCAAGCATAAGGCAGCTGAAGAAGTGTTAGAAACTAAGCAGCAGGACTTTTTATTTTTCTTCCTTTTTTAAGAGAACTTAATCTAAGTTTTCCAAATATGATATTAGCCTCAGAAAAAGGGAACATATGACCATGGGAAGAAAAGGAGTCCTAGGCTTCAAAGATGATACAGAGAATTCTTTCCAATGGACAACAAACAGGAAGAGTGCAAAGCCCTGAGCTTTTCCAAGAAAATCTCAGAATACGAAAATTTTCAGCACGACATTTGTTACACAGCAGACATATAAATGGAAAGGGAATAGTTCCAATAAATCTCTCCTAGGGATCAGCACAACTCCTGGAGCAGCAGCATCCGAAAGCTGTAGAAGGAATTCTATTTGTCATACTGTTTCGGTGAAGTCTTCTTTATGAGACTGAAGAGCAAAAACAATTTGCTAGACACACTTACAAAATGGCAAATCTGAAGTTTACCTTCCTCCTGAAAAGGAACCTGCTGTCCTAAAGACATGAAAATAGTTCCCAATAAACAGTCAGTTCCTTCAGAAACTCTGTCCTACGGCAGCCTCTTCAGAGGAAACAGGAGGAACTCATACCAAATACTGAGATACAGCTGAATGAGCACCTGTAGTGGGTTGAATCTGAGTTGATAGACAGATTTTTAGACCAATGGCGCTTCTCGAAAATTTGCTCATTTAAGCCTCACAGAAAGGCAGGAGTTCCTCTTGTTCCAGCCCGCCTGAGGGAGGTGGGGAGGCCTTGGAGCCTCTGGGCCCGGCCCCCTTCTCCTCTTCCTGATGCCGCAGCACGGACCATGGGCCGCTGGGGAAGGAGCCATCCCAGAGCTCAGGCAGCTAAACCCAGCCATAGACTGCCAGACAGCTGGACCCAGCCATGGACTGCTAAACCCAGCCATAGACTGCCAGACAGCTGGACCCAGCCATGGACTGCTAAACCCAGTCATAGACTGCCAGACAGCTGGACCCAGCCATGGACTGCTAAACCCCGTCATAGACTGCCAGACAGCTGGACCCAGCCATGGACTGCTGTGCAGCTGGGATCTTTCCAGAGCGGCTTTTTAGGACCGGCGAGTTCTTTCACCTTCTCCCCCCCTTCCCCTGCTCTCCACGTGGAGCCGGCGGGAGCCGGCAGGAGCCTCCTTTCTGCAGCCAGCACACTTTGTGCTGAACCACCATGCAGCCAGCAGCACAAAAAGAGTGAGGTTTTCTTCACCATAAAGCCTGCATAAGACCATTTTTGAACATAGAAATTTCGGAGTCAGAGAGAGTGAGCCATGTGAGACGGAGCTGAAATGGCAGTGGAGAAAAGGGGCGGTGCTGCGTTCCTCGCACGGAGCTTAAAAATCCTCCTTGCATGCAGTGGTAAGAATCTGTAATATCTCAAATTGTTTGTCTCTTTGATCCATTTGAAGTATATGGGGGGATGGAAGACTTATGTGTGGCCCCTTGAAGTTTGTAAAGAGAGAGTGCCTACGCCAGGCTATATAGAAGCAGTGAGAGGCTTTTAAGGATTTGTAGCAGAAAAAGCCTTAGTGTTCAGGCCAAAGTGACCCATCCTTAAAAGGTTGATAAACCCATGTGATGGCCCAGGTGTGGCAGTATGAAAAAACTGATATTTTTTCATAGAAGAGATGTATTACACCACAGCAGATTGTTTCTTTCCGTGCGGGTCAGTTGTTGGGGGCAGCTTGAGAAACCAGGTGAAACAAGAAGAAACCCTTCTTTCCTTAAGCATAAGAAAGAGACTTTGTTTTTTTTTAGAACTGTAACACTGACTAGAATTCTATGTTGTGTTATCTTTTGTGCTACTTAAAAAAGAAGAGTAAAGCGCTGAGAAGAAGGGAGCAGGGGGAGGGTGTGTGTGTGTTTTAATTTCTTGTTATATCTTTTAACTTTTAATTCTGTTAGTAATAAACTTTTTTTTCTCTGGGTACTGCAACTGTTTAAGTGTGAACCTGTTTTTTGCCTCGCAACCATCTAGTTTTCCTCAATATTTTTTAATTTTGTTTTCCTTATAAAATAATTGATATTTTAGATGCTTGACCCTCAGTTGTGTCAAACCACAACAGAACCACATGGCAAAGACACCGTACAGGAAAAGAAATTCCAATTTTGCTGATGGTTTACCTGTTGTCAGCTTTTAAACCTGATTAAGTCTCCCATCTACCACATGGAAAACTTTTGGAGGAATTTTTCACATTTAATTTGTATGACCCAAATTTAATTTAGGTGACGTGAATTGATGCAACTCAGCAGAGAAGGTAGTCCCTTTGCAAAAAGTGCACATCAGCATTGTGCAGTGAGTCTTTACAGTAGCTAAAGAAATCAGACTTTCACTGAGGTCTAGTCTGTCTTTTTACACCATAAATCTTCTAATAGGATGTAAATGCCAAGCAATGGTGGCCACTAGTGGCACAGGTGTGCTGGGGTCCAGCACCAAAAAATGCTCTGACCAAAAGTAGTTATAGTTTCTTTTTTAGGGTCCTAAGATTGTTCCTAGTGACTGTGAGAAGGCTGCCTCTTTGTTTAAGAGATATAAAATAAGTTTTTAAGACAGTGACGATAAAGACAATTACAGCATCTTTCAAGTAGAAGTTTGCTAACTCATCATGCTCAGAATTTAATTTAATAAAATCAAGAAAAAGCATACCCAAAGTAGCCTTTTTTTTTTTTTCATTTCTAAGCAACTTTCATTCCAAATTCATATTGCTTATATTTCATTGTAAATTATGGTTTAAAACAGTGTATTTTGAAATGTGAAAATTCAATTTCTTTTAAAACTGTGTTTTTAAATTTTTTAACATTGTCTTTCTGAATCAAATTAGAAGCTGCATATAATGTATATTTGCACATATTATATATACACACATGTATATATACTTATAGATGCATATTTGTATATATACATACAAAATATACACCCTGTGTATATTTTAAAACTGGGAAAGTTTAACAGAATTTTTCACGCAAATAAAACTCCAAGTTTGAAGCTTTCACACTCAAGTGATGCATGCTTTGTATCAAAGTTATTGGTGCAAAGCACTAGATGTCATCCATGTTCACCATGTCACAGCTCTGACCAAAACTTCCCACAGTGAGTTTGGCAATGAAGTAAAAATATCAATTAACTCTTCAGCAAATAGAACAGATAACATAAGGGTTTGTTGTTCTCTAGCAAGTACTGAAAACTGGTTTTGCTCTACTTCATTTCTAAACCCCCTTTTACATTTTAAGCAGTAAAGGGCTCACATTTACTCTCTTTAGAAGAGATGCTTTTCAGAAGCCTGGAGCTACAAAATGCTGGATGTTTCCTTGACAGTGCCAAAACCTTTCAAGCTGCTGTGGCAGACGAGATGCTCAACAGCTTGGGCAGCAGGACCCTTTCTCTGCACGGCACTGCACCCCTTCTGAGATGATGTCAACATCAGGGCTGGCAGCTTGAGTTTTTCTCTGGCTCACATCCCAGGCTCCTGTTCTGGCTGGGCATGGATGAGCAGAGAACAAACGCTGGCTGTCCCGTCCCAAGGCACCCCCTGCAGCCCACGCATCCGCTGGGACTGCCAGCGGGACAAGGGCGCTCTGTGACAGCCCACACGCCACATGCTCCCAGTGCACCACTATTAAGTGGGGCACTCCTCTCCCTTTGTGCTCTCCTGACTGCGTGCCAAATCTTGCTCGAGCTGAATTTAATGGCAAAAACTCCTTCTGACTTGCAAGGGAGCATAATCAAGTCTGTACACCAGTATTTTAATGGGGTTTTTTAGTCATATTGAAGAATAACTTATTTCACTTGCAATTTCAGGGACATCTACCGTTATCAAAGCAGGAGAAAAAGGAATCTAACCTTCTGCAACCCCCAGCAACTAGGTCCCTTTCTCCTCTTTGCACTAATTATCTGCTCAGGTCACACCAACTTTCGTGCAGACAGATACTCTGTTTACTAGGGATATTTCTAGCAAAACCTGGATATGAAGAAACACCAAAGCAGAAGTCTGGAAAATGGACGTATGTGGTCAAAAACATCACTGGGAATGATCACTTCAAAACTGGGACGAGGGCTCATAGGATGTGTGTCTAAACACTCCAGGACATTAAATTCAGCCCTTACCTGCATGAGTTGCTGCTTCAGTTTCTGTATCTCTGATATGTTGAGCTCACTGAAGAGGTCAGAGACAGGGTGCAGAGATTCTCCTTTCCTACTCATGGGGGTTCTGTAGTCACCATTGAGTTTCACAAGAGGCCCGTGGATGTGTCCGTTCATTTTGTCATCATTGTTGGGCTCACCTCCATCCTCTGAAAACTTCAACCCATCTACTGATATATTAATATGGTTATTATACATACTATCATTGAGGTTGATATACTGGGAGAGTTCCTTTCTCAGATTGTTCTTTTGCTCTCTTTCATTTTTTAAAGTTTCCAGAGCTTCCTCCAGCTGGTGCTCAGCAATCTCCTTCAGCCGGATGGCATCTTCTAGCTGGCTATTAAGCAACACTGTCTCCTCCTCAAATCGTTTAATCTCATGCTTTAAGCCTTCGTATTCAACCTGAATTAGACAAGACAAAGAACATTCATAATACTAAAACTTGAGTTGTGAAAACCTGCCATTTATCAGCCCTATTGAGATAGGTGTTAGAGAAATTACGGTTTGGAATACCAGACATTGCCTGCAGCTGCAAAGAAATGACTGAAAAAAGAGTGCAAGTGTAGCTCACTCTGTTAAATACTCCAGTGTTCACTTTTCAGCATGTGAGAATCAAGAATTAGAAAATCTCTTTCTGAATAACTTATGACAAGCAGTGTAATTTCATGGGAAGAAGGCTGTTTATTAGCAGATGTCCTGGTAACAGATTTACTCTGAATTGCCATAAGCAATGTTGGTATATCATGGTATTTACAGATCTTAGGTTCATATAGCCTAATTTATGATTTGCAAATATTCTGAAGATGACTTCATATCTCATTTCTTACTAGATGTAAAATCACTCAGGCACAGATACTCCCAAGTATCTCGGTAGTTTTCAAAAATATGGATGGAAGGTACAAAACCAGTAGAAGAGCCTCAGCTCCCTTCTCTGTATATTACAAGGCTCTCCATTGTCCCAGAGGCATTTAATTTTAAAAACTAATCAGGAATCTATTTGTACTATCAGTTTAAACTCTTAAGATGCCCCAAAATTGTCAGAGATTTTTAAACTACCAGAAAAATGCAGCAAACAGCTCATTCAGCCCCCCACAGTCCTTGGACTGTGTGTAGGGACGTCCTTCTGGAACACACAGGAACCAGTTGCTCCAACCACAGTGCCTGGAATGTGTCCCAGTGACATCCCTTGGCAGCACTGGAGGGGCTAACTGGTCTGTCCTTCTCAGAGGGTAGCTCCCTGCCCCACACCAATGTGTTGGTTTTTATCAAGGTATTTATGGGCATTGTGAGCTGAGCTGAGCTAACCAGCAGCTTCTTCTCTGTCCTTTAAAGGCGAGTCCTCCCCATTTCACCTGACAAGAAACAAAGTCTGGAAAAACCCAGCCTAACTCAAAACCAGTTGATCAGCAATACCCAGAGAGTGCAGCAGATCCCCACGGCAGAATGCTTCCCCTTTGCTGTTCTTCCTCATCTTCCTTTTCACTGCTGGAAAATCCCACAGCAATAAAAAGGAAGAGTTTAGTTAGTAAAGGTCCATGTCCACACTCAACCAGCACTTCTGGTAAAAGTGGTGACACTTTGATTTTTTAAATTTAATTCTAATCACGTTAGTCATCTGCATCATAATTCTGAAATGGAAAAAAAAAATCTCAGTATCAAATGAAATAATTTAGTAGCTTGGTGAAAGAGGGAAAAAATACTGAATTTTCATACTTCCATAAAAAGCTCCATTTTTTTGCAGTTGAGGCTTTTATAATTCAAACACATTATTATCTGCAATCTTAAGGCATTGTATAGAGTTTTCGATACGTATGGATTCGATATATATGGATTTTTAATCAAACTAAAATAAGATTCTGGAAAAAAAAAAACAAAACCACCATTCCTATTGAAGGAGAATATTTATCAACCTGTCAAAAGTCTTCGATTCATAAACCTTTAGAAAGGCAAGCCTAAAAACTAAAGCACAAATCTTCAAACCCAGAAACTGGAAACATATCAAACAACAAAGAAAGTTCCAAAGTCATATTGTACATTTTTAAGCAAAAAAGGAAAATTCATGCAAATTTTAAAACTACACTTGGTAATTTAATATCTTTCCTTACTGGAGGAACAGGTCCATTTGGAAAAATTGTGAAATGCAATCAAGTAGCTATGTTTATAACTTAAGGACATGAAAATAAGCCAAACCAAACAAAACAACCAACACTTTTTCAATTTTAAATCCACATAAAACCTAGAGGTCTATACCTCTATGGTTACCTTCTCTAGACTCTTACTTCAAAAAGCTCCAAAAAACGCCAACATGTAGATAATGACATTTTAGTGCCAACACTTACAACATACAGTTTTGTAAATTCAAGCATTAAAGTATAAAATGCTCTTAAAATTTTATCTTGTAGATTAAAGTAATTTTAGGAACCACAAGTGCATGCATCTGTGATGCAAAAGAACTGATTTTTAGAGCCATTCAAAATGTGGCAGTGTTTTTTCTCTCCACAGACTGTTGGCATTTGGTTTCAGTAAGAATGAATTATTATGACAAATATAAACACTTGCAAACAGATTTGATTTTAAGGGGAAACTAAGACAGTCCATAAAGGGGTCATTTACTTCCTGAAAATGTGAAAATGTCTCCTACGAGGCTGATGAGAAAAAAAAATCCATGCCTCAAAGGAGGAATTTCTGGCTAGGTAAATAACTTTCACAACAAAGATGATCTGGTGTAAATTCAGTTTCAGGAGTACGAAAGACTAGGCACCTTCATAAATAAGGAAATTACACACCAGTTTCCAGTACCTGTGTATTCCCTGTGGCACAGCTCTGTTGTTTTAAGTGTTTCAATCACATTTGTGCTAGAGCAGTAAAAAAGCAGTAAAAGCTGAAATAGCACTGCTTATTCCTGCAGGAATAATTAGCTTTGTTCCCAGGCTGCCATCAGAAACTTTGACAAGGCTGGCTCTTCCACAGAAGCCCCAAGTGCACCAGGCAATAGGTCAGGACACAGCCAGGGGCTGCTGTGCAGAGCTGTGACCTTCTGAGGGTAGATGAAGAGAGGGTGTTATGAAGTGCAATGTTATGATGGTCTGGACAGCACCTAAAAGGCAGGAAGTGTTACACCATCTAACCTGGATGTTTAAATTTTGATCACCACAAGTTAACTCTTCTGACAGGAGACCAAATCTCTTGCTCACTTTAAAGGACAACTAGCCACTGGACACCGAGTTCCTGAGGAACAGGAAAAGCATGAAGCAAAAATATGCAACTCTATCTCTTTTAGTAATTCCTCTGTGATTACATAGTTCTGCAACGACATATTCCACCACAATTTTTCAAAACTGAGGCAAGGGCCTCCCCATATTTAAAAAATGGCCAGTAGCACCATTTTAGAATAAGTGATCAACAAAAAAACAACTGAAAAAAACCTCCAAGCATACAAAGAAATTTATATCAAAGTGTTCTGGATCACATTATGGAAATTGGAAAAAAACAGTGCCAATTTACAGTACAGTGCCTTGAATCTTTCGATGCTTACTTGATTTTGTTTCAGTGTGGACACCAGCTTCTGTAAAGTGATGTTTTCTTCTTCCAGCTCAGTGTAGTCCTGCAGCAGTCTCGCCTCTCGAAACTTGTATTCTCGAATTTCATCTTTCATTCGTATCCTCTGCAGTTCCACCATTTCGTTATTCTGACAAGAAAAACACAAGTACATTACCATTCGTGCACAGCCACTTTAATGCCAAACACTGCCTTTAGAAAAGGCCAAACACAAACTAATCCTGAAACAGAACTGATTTAACAATGCACATCAAAACACCATGACCTATTAATTTGAGGCCAAGCAATAATTTCAGGTGGGTGCTGGCAATGCAGAAATGAGAGTATCTGACAGAGAAGCCTGATTAAAACAGTTTCAAGATAAGATACTTATTGAAATGGAATCCCTGGCAAGGCTCCAGCGTATCTCATTAGTTTCACTGCTCTACAATAGAGCAGGATTTAAATAAAATTACCACCTGTTTTCCACCGGAGGATGCATTTTTCATTCATACAGAACAGCAGTGAGTATTGACATCTGTTCTCCAAAGACATCTGCTAGGGAGCAAGGTGCACTCACATTTGTATCTGCAGGCACTGGAGAGGCTCACAGGCAGGCACAGGGTGGGCAGCACTTGTGAAAAGCCTGACAAACACCTGCCTGTGCTAAGCAGGATCACACCCAGCACTTCGGGAACACACAAGGTCACCATTTTATTTTTCCCATTAGCCCATACAGTACGCAGACAGCCTTATGAGAGAGAACATGAGGGATCAGTTTCACTAAAAATCGATTCCAGCTCTGACTGAGTTTGACATCAAGGGTCAGGTTATTCTGGAAAGACTCTGCTGGCATAGCCATGATGTAAGAGGCACTACAGGAAGAAGAAGTTAACACACAGCTGGAAGAGAACAGTGACTGATACAGCTGGTTGACGGGAACAACCTCCTGCCTGCTTTGAAGAGAAGTCTGCATTTGTCTGATTAATAGAAATGGGCATGGTAAATCACATCTCCTTTCCTATAGGAGGATCCTGAGCATTGTCACAGCAGCTGGTGAAGAGACCTTATTGATGGGGCAGAGCCCCCTCACTGCTGGGATGTCAGAGAGAGCACACCAGGGAAGCAGTAATGAGTTTCTGTAAAAGATTTCAGTGTGTAGGAGGGTAACCACTGGCCTGATAGCTACCTGAAAAAAAAAGCCAAATGTTTAAGCAGAAATTGTAGTCAAGGAGCTCTAAATCAATCAGTCTGTACCACTCATGCTCTGGTACATGAAGGATAAAACCCCACATTCTGAATTAAGGATAAAAAGAACTTCACTTAGCACCTAGGTTAAATAATTACAAACCCCTGGAAAAGAACTTCACAAAATATTAAAAAAAAAAATCTGATGCAAGACTTGACAAGTGTTTTTAAAAATGAAAACTTTTTGTTAGATAAAACTGAAAACCATCACCCTCCTCCTAGCAGCTAATTAAGAAGAAATAAAGAAACTACCTAATTTCTTAACCGAACACAACTAAAAAGATTCCCAGTAAAAGAGTCACAGAGCATGAGATAAAAGTAACTCTGTGTAAATATTCCTGCATCCATCACTGCCCTAATCAACCTCTGAGCAAACTGTAATAACAGCACCACAGTTGATTTCAAACGGTGAAGGCATTTTATACCCCTCAGGCTGCCTTTATACCTTTATATTCTGCCAGCACATTGCCAGCTATGGCAGGTGTGGGTATGTGTGCCAGTCTGAGGCAGTACAGGGATAACACCAAATCCACAACTCTGCTGTGTCAAGGATAATTAAGCTGCTCTGCAACTCTCCCAGGGTTTGAGGATGATCAGCCCAGGGAATGAGCTGGCTGACATCCATCCAATGCTCACAAGAGCCCTGGGAGAGGGAGTATCCTAACAGGATCCCAGAGGAGCTCTGCTCAGCAAGCCATTCCCAGCAGCACTGCCTGCACCTCACTGGGGTGAAACCAGCAGTAGCAGCAGCATCCAGGACAGATCTGCTCATGATTCAAACTGCCTCTGTCATCAACACTGCTGAGGGAAAGGAAGGTGTCCCCAAAAGGCCAGGCTGGATGGGGCTTTGAGCCCCCTGGTCTAGCCGAAGGTGCCCCTGTTCATGGTGAGGGATTGGAACTAGGTGATCTTTAATGTCCTTTTTAACTCAATCCACCATCTGATTCTGTGATTCTAAAAGAGGAGAATAAAAAAGGTGACCAGAAATGAAAGACATGAACAAGGAATTTTTACAGCATCCTGATATAGTATTTCCCTGATAGAATACAAGGCAGGGTAGTTTGAAAAAGCCTTGAAAATGAATCTTACACCTTAAGATGTGAGTACTCTTTGTCTCTCCTGTCATTGTAAACTGCAACAGAAAACATGAGCTATCACGTTGCTGGAGCGCACCACCATTTTTTCAAGAGAGATACCACATTTCTTCAGCATTTATAGCTGCTGCTTCCTACATAATCTTAGAGATATAAACAGAACCATCTGTTGTTCTCCTCTTCTTACACATAGAGAAACTCTTTCTGCAGCACAGCCTCTATTTGTCCTCATTCATGGCATTTCATCAAGGAAGAAAGAGCAGGAAAAAGGAAGACTCACTAGCTAGAGAGTCACCTCATGTGCCATGCCTGCCCCAGCACTGCCTGACACACTTCCCCTGGCCAGAGCCAAGGCCTCTACTGGTAGTGATCCCACTGCTTGGACACAGGGACAAAATCAACTCAGCACATTACAGAATATGGCATCAACTGTTCAAAGCAGTATAAAATGTGTGTTTTGTCACTGCAAACACCCAGGAATTACTCTCCATGCTCTAGATCTCTCCTCCTACAAACATCTGCATTATGCTGGCAAACACCCAGCTGAGCTGCAAAGTGCTCCAGTACTCTCCATGCTTGCCAGGAGAGGCAATGATTCCCCTCCACAGGCACAAAACCTGGTGTTACTGAGGTTTACAAGTGAGTAGCCACAAGACATGTGGAGGGCTATTGTGCTTTCCCTTAAATAGGACCTCTATGTATTTTCTGGAAGTGAACTAGTCCTAAACCTATTAAAAAAAAAAAAAAAATCATGTTGAGTTTATTCTCTTTCACTGTTGATATGAAGAATATATTCATTTTCACCAAATGCTTTGATTAAATATATTATTTTCTCACAATCCTACTGTTATTTTGAACTATTTAAAATACATATTTCTTAAGCAAAATGTCTGCAGTTACAGAGGAGAGCTTGCTGTACTGATACAGTGGCAGTAAGAGGCAAATTTTTCATTTGGTGGACTTGTATGAAAAGAATATGAGAGGATTTATAAACATAAGGCAAAAGGATTTTGCCAGAAGGGCAGTTATCTACAGTAATTTGTAATTAAACTTTACTACTCATGAAGCACTGAACTTGCTGGACAAAGCAATTGAGCCAGATGCTTTTACTAGGGCACTGCCTTGCGACATTTTACATTCCGAGAGAGAACTTCCCCTATGAACTATGTACTGGATCTGCAGAAACCAAATTAATCCAAGAGGTGGAGCTGATGACACATGAGCAAAGTTTTAATGGCTGAAAATTACTTTCAATCCCAGCCACCAGCAGAACGTGGTGCAATGACTTGAATGGATTGGCGCCAAAGAAGAAGGAAAAGGCCTTTTAGTGAAACTATAGAAAACAAGAGAGTCCTTGTCAGGGTTGCATCTCATTATACATGAGCACTAATTGTGGAAGATGTCAGCCCAACAGTACCTCTAATGACTGTACACATAACGGAGCAAACCATGACAAATGAAAAACAGGAGGCTCAGTCAAGACCAAGTCTGTTCACATCACCTATTTACTGGTACTTAGATGTATTTTCAGAATTGCGATATATGAAAAGTGAAAGACATCTCTAGGTTTTGCAGAGGTGAGGACCAGCTGGCTGATGGCTGTATACTACCTATCAATCCTGACAGGACTCTGAGCATCAGTGGAATATTAAACAATAGAAGGTTGTACTTCTTAGCAAATTAAATGTAATATATGTTAATATATTGTTAATTTTTGATTCAGCATAGACTTTTAAAATGCTGTATTTTATATGCTACATGCAGAGCACATTGTATTAAGTGTGTATTAAGTGTGTGGATACATTGCAACACGTTGTGTAATATCAAATAATTGTAAGTGAGAAGGCACTTTAAAATGAAGGAATGGAAATGGCTAATGTTGAACACTATGAAAAAATACACAATTTTCATGTGGAACACTCCCAAGTGCTGCCCTAGGAAGCCACCTCTTATGCTCCTGTGGCCTATCAATTCACCTAAAGAAAGCAAACTGGGCAAGGGAGAGACACCTAAAGCTGGGTACTCTCATCTCTGAGGTGAGAAGTGAATTCCAGTGGCTTCTGGTTTCCTGAACTGTGAACAAACAAACTGAATTTCTTGGAAAGTGGCAGTGTTTTGAAGCCCTCCTTTTAGAGTGAATGCAGTCCCATTAACTAATTTGGTTGCCCCCTATGTTGGAGTACATAAAGGAGGTTTTTTTAATATCTATGTTTTGTCTACTTTTTATCCGCCCAAAAAATTGTGGAACTAGTGTTTGGGCTTTTTCCATACATTCTGTTCAAACAAACGTTCACTAAGAGATTTCAAATCCTTACTGCAGCAAAACATACTATTTTGCACACTGAAAAACAGCCTTATAAATCATCATTTAATTATACGCCCCAAACTGCCCAGATTAAATCCCTACTTATATGTTGGAATATGCAAGCCAGAGAATAATGCTGTGCATAACTTTTAAATTTTCATAACTCACAAGAGAGCAAGAGAACAATGGTAAAATTGTATACTTCCAATTTAATGGCATTGTTTTATAGCTGATGCAGGATAAAATCCCATTTCATCTGACAACAGTTTTATTGCAGCAGTAGTAAACTGAATATAAGAGAAAGCTTATGCTCAGCCTAAGATCCATGATCTTGTGTGTTTGTTGACAAGTCTCGCTGTAAATTTGTATGTCATGTTTACTTTAGTCTGTAGAGGAAAATAAAAGATGTATTTGCTATGAAGAACAGTAATAGTGATGGAAAATTCAATTCAAAAGGGGTTGAGAGGAGAGAGAATGACAATGGCAATACAAGAGCAAAAACCATTTTCTTTATTTGTCATCAAGTGTTTTAAGCCCCCAGAGTCCTCTATACAAGACTTAAAGTTTCCCTCCCTCATATACAGGAATATTCAACTTGAACTGGAAGAATGGCATTTTCCATGCTTCCAGGTATATTTAAAAACATAAAGGGATTTTGTGGATGACCTAAAGTGACCTGGTCTGACCCTTTTGCTGAATTTGCACCCCAATCCTCCTGACTTACAAATGCAGATGCCCAGCTAAGCAGGGCTGGAGCATCTCATACAGAACTATTTTTGCTTCTATTTCAAAACACAGATATCTCTACATCCCAAAACAAATTATTTCAAAGATTATTTTCATCACTGCCAGAAGCCTGCATCCTCTGTTTTAACCTGAATTTTTCTGACCTAATCCTTTAAAAAGCTTCATTCAGGCAGCTTTATTAGAGTTCATGATATTGTATCTGCTCTAAGCAGCTCTATTGACATCGTACTTTAAGAACACAAATGCAGCTCCTAATGTCCAAATCCAGAAACCACTAACTTTTGAAATTCTGTACAATGCTGATATTCTTTAGCTTTAGACATATCACTTATTGTCTAAAACCCAGGAAAATAAACCTGCTATTGTGCATGAGACAGTTTTGAAAACGTAACTGTAGCATAATATAAGTCCTTATTATCTTTCCCTTCCATGGATTTACTTACAGAATGGCAGCACTATCAAAACCAAGGATGAAAAAAGCCATATATTTGTTGGCTATAGCATACTGATTAAAGCCAGATCATGGTAATGTATGTTTCAAGTTCCTTCACCAGCAACAGATCTCAAATGAAGCATTTACAATACATCTAATAATTTAATCATCTGAAATGCTCAGTGCATTTAATTGGAATAGCTAAATCTACAGAAGTAGGGTGAATTTGTATCAAGGGCAATTAAATGCCCCATTTATGTACTTATCACAGAGTTTGAAACCCATAATATTTAACATTGTAAATCCTGCCATGTATAAATCCCTACAAAGTATCTATTTTATTGACTTTCATGTATAACTATATATAAAAAGATAGAACTAAGGAATGTTCTGGTAGTTCAGGTATTAAATTTTCCTGCTGAGTATCACAGTCACATAATATTATGATAACTTCTTGATAAGGTGGTATGAACCACAAATCTCTAATCATGCGTATTATCTGAAAAACAATGGTTTGATTTGACTGCATTTATAGCAATTAATGCCTTACTATTAGTGCATTAATTATACATAAATTCTCTTAATGTATTAATTATGCTTTTTTATAATTAATATCAGCACTGTGTAACAAATACTGCTATAATATTCTTCATTCCTTCAAAGGATGAGAAACTTCACCAAACTAAACTTTATCAAAACAGTGTGAGAGAAAATTCAGACTCCATGGTTACAGCACTCTTCAGTTAAAATGATTCTTCTGCATATCTGTGGAATGGCATCATGCATGAACATATGATCATTGCAAATAGCAAAATATCAATTGGCTGGAACAAATTTTGCCATGAGGAGGACATTGTGAATGTTATCTTTTTTAAATTTAAAACTCTGCTACTCATCTGTCTCCTGCAGCTCTAGCGGCATTAAACATATCTAAGAAGTGGGAGGATTTATTTCTAAACTCCACACCGACTGGATAAAAGAAAGGCAATGACACATCCGTGCCTTGGAGTGGGCTGATAACAACATCCTGCAAATGAAACATTCCCTGCAGTCCATTCAGGCCTAGAATGGCTTTCAAATTTCTCCAATGTATAAAATCATGCTCACCCACAGTCCAAAGAACAGCCCTGCTCCTACTTACAGAACCATTTAGGTTGGAAAAGACCTGTAAGATCTTCAAATTAAACTGCTAATCAAGTGTGGCAGAAAAGCTAATGTGTACCAAAGTCAATCACAACCCTCATGCCTCCCCCACCTCTGGAGTGCATTAACCATGTGAGCATCCAGACAGGTCCTTCTGCAATTCCTACATGGTGCGCTTGTCTTAGGATAAACCACATTGCCTGTCAGGGATGGCAGGGGACAGAGGGTGCTGGTGGAGGGAGGATGCACATGAAGACCAAAGATCTGACAAGATCATGTTCTGTCACCATCAAATCAAGGACTGCCAAGGCCACCACTAAACCATGTCCCTAAGTGCAATGTTTACAGATCTTGTAATTACCTCCAGCATTAGTGACTCAGTCACTTTCCCTGAGCAGCCTGTTCTAGTGCTTAGCAATCCTTTTGGTGAAGAAATTTTTTCCTAATATCTAATCTAAACCCCTTGTGGTGCAACTTGAGGTCATTTGTTCTTATCCTAACAATCTTTAGTTGGGAGATGAGCCTGACCCTCACCTGGCTACAACCTCCTTTCAGGTAGTTTTGGAGAGCAATAAAGTCTCCCCTGAGCCTCTTTTTTTTCAGGTCTGCACTCTCTGAAGCAGGAGGCTGTTGCCCACTCCACATCACCCAATTACCTCGTAGCTGGATGAGCAGTATTGTAAAGATACCAAACCCAAATTGCTCTTCACAGATTAGTTCAAAGACAAAAAAAAAAGAAAGGGTGGATCTGGGGCATGTTGGGCTGACTGAATTTTTTTTCCTAGTTACAACCTTTCCTATTACATTGTCACTTTCTATATACAGTTTAAGAAGCCAGCAGCAGTGATTCTACATGACAATGCCTCAAGACAGGCTTTTTGATGGAGAAGCTGCACAGGCCTTTTCAAGCTCATCAAGAGGCCTAGAGCTGGTTTTGAAGACTAACTGATCACTTAGGAGAAGCATCTGCCAGTTATATATATCTCTTTGAGAGGCCATCTGTCAGATCCAAAATGCCAAATTTCCTTCCAGACCCAAAAGGGGCACCTGCGAACTGACAAAAGAAAAGTTGTGCTAACAGGGTGTGGGGTTGTGATCAGTTTAAGCTCATCAGTCCCACAGCTGCTGTTCCCAGGTCCTGACCCTTCCTTGGGCCAGTGCTACCTTTCACATCACCAGCCAGATCAAGGGCAGCAAGTCACTCCACAAACAGACAAAGAAGATAGTTTTAATGGTGTTTATACTCCCTGACTTTGCTGAAAGTCTGGACACATAGGCACTGGTGCTAGCAGGAGATAGGGAATAGGAAAACATGTCATTTCTAATTTGGATATGCTTGCTGCTCAGCTACAACTGTATAATCTGTTCCAAGTTCCAGAGGTGGAAACGCAGCCCCACTGATGTAAATTGTAAAATTAATATAGCCTTCAGCAGGACTAGGATCTCACTGTATGCACTAAAAGGTTGAGGAGCCAGAAGCAGTAAAGTGAATGCCTGAAGGAGGAAAGAGAAAAAAACACAACAGCACCCAAATAAGAGGTGGGAGCAATACTATTTTAGGCTCCATTATGCTTGGATGGTATGGGAAAATATGTCCCTGTTTGTTGACTCCTTGCTTTCACAGCTTTCTTCCGTCCTTCCCTAACTTTTGCTGTCAGGATGATTTCAGAGCTTGCTGTGGTAACCTGTCCCCAGTTACCACAGTAACTGGGCAGTGCTGGGCAGTGGCTCCACTGTCCCATGTTTCAGGCACACAGCTATGCTCCGTGTAAGCTTTCCATTCCCCATGGTGACTGCCTATCCTCCTCAGGACTTGGAGCTATTTTAATTACAGCTTGCTGCTGGCTCGATCCTACCTTCTCTCTTTTCCTCACACCAGTAACCAAGACGTGCTGCTGAGGGATGCACGTGCCAGGTCAGGGCTCTCAGCTCAGCTTCCCCATCCTGCGCTGCCTTACAACACTACTCAAGCTCTGCTTTTTCCACTTCACACACCAAGCCAATCTTTATCTTTATGGTCTTGTAAACATCAGACAGACATTGCAACATCCAAGCCTGTGAGCAAGTGCCTCTGCTCTCCCCTGCTGTGGGTGGGCTATGCTGCAGGACTAGGTGAGAGCATGGAAAGATGAGGGAGCTGACATGCAGAACCAGGGCTGGGCAGCAGTACCAATAAATCTGGTCCCTGGGACAGTGCAGCTAAATTAGTAGGGGTTTAAATTAATCAGATATGTAACTAATCCTGATCCTCAGCTTACCAAAGATCATAAAAGTAATAAAAAATTAATCTCAAAGGTGCCCCTGGGCAACATCCAGTAGTCCATTTATCTTTCCCAGGATAAGAGCAACTACATCTATATCATTCCTGGTATCCATCTAATCTCTTGTTAAAGACTTCCAGCAATCCCATCAGCCTTCCCAGAAACCTGCTTCCTGGCTTTACTTTTGCTTCTGCCAGAGATCTATTTTGAATGCCAAATCTGAAGCAGAGTCTTTCACACTGAAAAAGGAAAATAGTATTTCTTCTCCTACCTACAGAAGACAGGAAAATAAATGCATCTGTTCCTCTCTGCAGGAGATTTCCATTTGCCCACTCTACCCATCTTCAGCCATCTCTCCTCTACAACCAGAAGAGAAGGTAAGAAATGAGGATTCCAGATAGTTTCCACCACAGAACAAAGTCTTTTGATGCCCTTGCATGACATACAGGGAGATGGGTGTTGGGGTTTGGGAGTTTTTGTTTTTATTTCCTCTCGAGGAATTTTCTCCCA
>JACBWW010000005.1:367044-504417 GCA_020086605.1 Lanius collurio
ATAATTCAGAAAGAAGGGGGTTGCATCCTTCACCTCAAGGGAGGCTCCTGTCTTCCTTAACAGACATCTGTCTTTTCAAACCAAGACAATAGGCAATGGGGAACAACAAAAAGTAGATATGGGCAGGGAAAAAGGAGACCCCAAATAACACAGTACTCCTTCACTGTTCGTCACACTGGATTGGGAGAGGAGAAATACATTGAAAGAAAGAAGAAACTTTTAATACTTTCTAGAAAGTGGAGTGAATAAATGGCTAAAGGAGATAAAAAAACCCTCTTCGCAGGTACAAACCTATTTCAAGGGGTCATCTGCTGGTACATTCTCTATTGTGCTGCAGAGGAGCTGTGAGAGCTCAGCATCAAAGAACTCCATAAGCACATGCTCATAGCAGAGCTTCCCTCAAAAAAATAATTCCTGCAGATTGTCAGCTGCAGAGGTGTTTTAAAAGCTCTGTGAATTTACACCAACCATCCTCCCGATGACAACAGGCTCTTTTAAGTTCCCCTTGAAAAATATCAATACAGTATAAAAGCTGCTATGAAAAGAGGAACAAGAAATTTAAACTTCAGTAATTATTCTTCTCCAGATGGGCAGAGGCATGGAATCTTTAAACAAACACATCTGAGCCACAAAACTTAAATATAATTATGTGGCCAAATCTGTCATTACTAAGGGAGAGTACTTCCTCAAAGTCAGGAGCAATTGCAGTAATTAAAACCCATCTAACATTACCCATCTGTTGCAAAAAGCAGCACAGCATTCTGCAGCTTATTTGACCTTGTGTGCAGAGCACCCACCTACCCCCACTAATTATTCTGTGGCATGAGCAGAAACATCAATTCAGAAACAGCACTTGATTAATATTAAAAAGATGAACATGGCTTGATGACTAATGACTTTTTTTCATCAAAGATTTAGGGGTTTTATTTTAGAGCATATATTTGAGTGACCTAGGTGGCAAATACAGTCAAAGATGAGTACCTCATCTGTCTGTAAACCACAGCTTTTAGGACTGAATTTTACACATAATTGTTACTCATTGCAGCACACATGGTGATTCATGAATACAAATGCCCACATAAAAGATTTGATAAAATAAATTGCACCAAAAGTTACTTGAAGTTATTGATATGGACAGTGAAAATACCTGTACCCAGGAAGTGTGGCTGTAACAATGTAGTGCTCTTCACTGTTCAATATAAATTGGTTTGAAACCTGATCTTGGCTGTCTATAATCTGCCCTTAAAAAAAAAAATTAATCCAGACCGTAAATTTCACACATTTACTATATATATTTATATATACATATTACAGTCAACAGAAGTGATTTTCATGTTGACAGTTTTCTACCTTTTCCTTAAAAGGATGAGCAAACAAGATTCTTACTGCTCAGCATGCAGGACAGAAATACAGATGTAATACATGCCATAAGAACACACTGCAAGGACTGACTATTAATGCTGCAGTTCTCACAGAGATTATTGAAGCATGTTGCCTATGGCTGCACAGCCTTAGAATTAAATTATTCCTTTGGGAATTGAATAAACACTGAGTATTATTAACTGCCTGCAATGCATCAATGGAAAAATGGAAATGGAAAAAAAATGCCACAAAATTCTGTATTTGCTCAGGGAGTAAAGTATCAAGCAAATTATGGGATTGTTAAATATGAATATTAAAATTATATTTAAATCTATTTTCTCCTACTCTCTTGTATTCCCCTTTAAAACCACTGCTTTTTTCCTTTCACCACTTGTTTCTGCTGGACTTTCAGCCAGCTCACGATGGGTGTTGGTCTGATAGCAGAAGCCTTCTGCTAAAACAGATTATTGATTTATTATTATTAATAAGATACAGATAAAAGACCTAACTGGAAACAAAAAACCCTTGCAAACAGCCCTTCAGTAACGTGAAGATAAATCCACTAAAGCACTGATAATTTTCTATAAGCACCTCGTGGCATGAGGAGGACAGTATGTCATGGCAAATATCAAGTAATCTTGATGATCATTACAGCACACATGAGAAAAGGGACTCAGCAGCTCTGGGGGATCAACTACAGTAAGAAAAGGAAAGAGTTTTCTTATCCTTGCTGAAGCAAGGATAAGAAAAATGAAGAACTACTTTCTTTCCAGATTTATGGAAATCTAGAAAAACACGTCCATGTGAGAAGTAGAGGGGAAAACGTTGATTTTCAAAGACATGTTCACCCAAGCCTCATCCATGTCAGTGTCAGTGTCTCCAAATTTTGAATCCAGCCTTCTCTCAAGCCTTCAAGCCTGCCAGTGATAGCTGGGTGAAATGGGGGTGCCAGACTGGCCCCGCTGGTGGCCCTGGCAGCATTGGGGGCCTGGGAAGATGAGAGCAGTGTGACAGCTTCCCCATCCAGCCTTCAGCAATGCCTTGGAGGTGCAAGGCACCCATGCATAGCAGTGGAGTGCTGCTGGACTGTCAATCTCCAGGTACTGTTAAGAAACTTCCTTGGCAGTGAAGGATTGCAGTCCAAAGTCTTCATTGCTTCCTCTGCTTTCTATCCTCCCAGCAGACCTCTATTGATTGATAGCTTAAGCTCCTTTTGGTTTTGCCTTATTTTTTATATAAAATACAGCAAAATTTAAGAGGGTGGGTCCTAATTCATTACATTGTTCTTAAATTTTCTCTGAGTTCTTAGAGCATTCAATCATGACCTTGACATACCATCATTACAAATGAAATTCAGTATCAGTTTCAGCAAATAACTATTTAAATTCAAGTTTTTCAGTCCTAATTCTGCTGTATGCCCAGTGGCCTGATAAAGCACAACTGAACTCAGTTGTACACTGCAAAACGTGCAGCAGAATAATCAATCTAATAAAATAACAGCCAACCTCAGGGAGAAAAAACCCAACATCCCACTTGAACTGAGTCAGAATTCAGACAAGCAACAGGAATAAGATGAAGTTTGTGAACTCCCCTTCATTAACTGATCAATATATTCTATGTCATACCTACACAGCTGTGGACTATTGTCAGGTTTTTCATCACCGAAATACTGCTGCCAGTGTCTACAGGGTAAACAATCCAGGCTGCAACAATTCTTTGGGCTCTTAACTACTATACTGAGGATGAGTTTATCCAGAATATCAATCAGAGAATTGACTTGGCATCTTCCTGATCTTGTGTACCTCCCTACAAATACATATATGAGTCATGGGATACACAGCGCACCTACACCATGCTCTCTGTGCATGGTAATGTAGGACATTGCCAAATATGAGGGCAGAATGGGAAAAATCCCCCAAAACAGAACTTCTGGTGTAATCACAACCTTTGGCAGTGCATTACCCCTTGTTTAATAGTCTCTGCCTTTGATCACATCAAAACTTCCATAACATGGGTAATTTTTCTCCAGCCTGTACAGTACATCTTGTGAAAGACAGAAACAAGGAGAAAAAAACTAACCCTGCAACCGTATCTGTCTGTTCTTTGCCCTTGTCCTCCCTCAGTTAATGGAGACACCTTAAGATCAAATGGCCAATCTGCACCAGCCTGTGAAATTAAAGTGCTACCCATTTTAATGTTCCAGAGTAGGGTGGCCATTGCTTTGCAGCAGTTTGGTGTCTGCCGCAGGAGTGCTATAGCTGCAGCAAGCACACAGCTGAGCTGTTTTAGGAAAAAAAAATCCCCATTACCAATCAGAGACATTGATTGTGCCCCATGGGAGGCACCATGTCAAAATCCCTGGGTTTCCATAAAGTATGGAACTCTATGTGCAGTTCAAAGCTTCAAGTTTAAGCTAAAAATCCATTTCCGGCCTTGGTCCTCAGAAAGTAGGAACCGTCACTTTCCCTGTGGACCTTTCAAACTATCATCACTAAATGGGAAGCTTTTGAAGACAGCTCTCACACAGCAACAAAAGGACAAGATGGGAGCCTTTGAATCCTAAATTATTTCCCCCCACACTCTTGAGTCCCTCAGAGATGATGTTAGCTGTGTTGCAAGAGCATCCAGACAGAATGCAGATGTGCTCTTGGTTATTAGCCCAGCACACTACAGTATCACAACCTCTTCTACCAGGACCCTTTTTTTTGTAAATAAATGCAGCATCAAGCCTAAACATTTTCCTCAGTCCATTGCATTAAGGGACTGGAGCTGCTGTAGCACTGCTCTGACAGGCTCCTGTTTGACCCTGACCAATCTGCTGTTTTATTTAGAAACTGCTTTTAGTCAGTAAGCTACATATTTCAGAGTAGACCTGCTAGTTTCCTAACAGAGAAGGCAGATTTCAAGCAAAACTAAACATTCCCAGTCCAAACAGACTTTCATTTTCTTTTTTTCTCATTCTCTTAGGGAAGTGTTCAGGTGACCCAAAGAAATTCCAGTACATCTTTTCTTAAATCAAAATATTGTACAGAAAGCTCTTCCTGCCCTGATTTCTTCTAAACTCAGCAATAAAAGCATCCCACCCTGCCTAACATCACTACCGATTCCATTTTTACCATTTCTGGGTTTTTTTCTTCCCACTAAATGCTGTCAAAATGTTTTGGTTTTTTGCCCCTCCAACTTTTACTTCTTATTCAATATTTTCTCAACAGAGTCATCAGTGTTCTGAACTTGCATCAAATACTAATTTCTCCCCAATATCCACCATTTGGGTTAAACAGGGGTTAATGAAAAACATATAAATAATGTTTAATAGCTAAATTCAAAGTTGCAAGAAAATAAAAAAGATTGCTAATCTTGCAGGCTGATGCTTTGCCATACCTGATCAATAAAATGCATTCATATCTCAATTCTAACAAATGTTTTAAGCTACTTATTTGCTAAAAAAGAAAGAAAATATCACACTCCAATAACAAAAACCAGAAACAGACCAACAGCAGCAGTCTCTGTCACTGTGTTGTCTGTCTCATAGACAGTGTGACAAACCAGTCTCAAATAATCTGAGTGAACCTCAGGATATCTTGTAGCAATCAAATTCCTTTTTTTTTTTTAACTAAAATTCCCTCACAAATTCTCCCTTCATTTTAAGATCACAAGTGAGAATGCATATTTTTACCTATACCAGCTACTGTGTGTTAATCAACCCACATTAAAAGCATACAGTAGACACCGTCAATCATAATATCACACATACAACATATGATAGATCTCCTATCACAGATATTATAATAGGTCTTTTTTTCCTGTTGACAAGGCCCTGAATGTTTGCTTGAGATGAAGGGTAATAAATCAAAACCAGTCAGAACTTGACTAATCACAACAAATCTTATTTTTTCCCCTACAACAGAAGTCCCTTCACATGTTTCACTGAGGTGTAATAGACTGTGGTAAGAGATACCCCATGACATCATCTCGTTTTTTTTATACAGAAATCCTAAATATGGCCCAAATGCAGGACAATCGGGAAGAATTCAGATAGGAAACTCTCAAACACTGTCAGTTAGGTGAGATGTGAATAGGATTCCATGTTTCTGTTAAGTGCAAGACTGGAAGGGATGGGTAAGAGAGCAGCAGGTCCCACAGCCTACACCAGCCTGTGGCACAGCTATTTCCTGCACTGCCCTGAGGTCAAGCTCCAACTCTCTGCCAGGCTCTGCATAAAACCTGAGAGCTCCCATTCTCCCAGCCTGGGATATGGCTCAGAGACAGCCCCACTTGTGCCTGTACCATGTATTTCATCACCCCAACACTGTGCTGAATGTGAATCAAGATGATAAACACAGTCAGGGCTCCGGACGAAGCTCAGCAGTCTTTGAAAACACTGAAATGCCACAGTACTTGTTTCAGACAGGAACTCTTGTTTTCCAAGTTGAAAGGGGACTATTTTATATAAGGCAATTTCCATTAGTATGGGCTTTCACGGGAGAACAAAAGCCAAACATGCAATATTTCCTGCCTAGAATCTCAATTAGAAACTTGGATTTAGCATTGGTACACAGTTTTGGAAGTAAATGGGGAATGAAACAGAAGAGTTATGTAGAAGGGATTTCTTAAAGTGAAAAAACCTTTTTTTACAGAGAAAGACAGTTGTAATACCCTATAATTGAATAACAAACCAAAAAGGATGGGAGGTTCTTTAAATACTCCATCAGGGAAAGTGATGAGTGTTGCTAGTGATGTCCATGTTTAAGCACACAAAATACACGTGAAAGCGAGTTGCTACATGACAGAGTCTGGGTCTTCTTTTGCAATATATTAAGAAGAATCAAATAGATACATAATAGATCTTCAAAAGCTCTTCAATATCAGGAGCACTGGAAAAAAAGATTACAATTTTTGAACCTTGGGTAGGGAAAGAAATACACTTCAGTCAGTGTTTGGGGTACAAGAATGCCAGGAATTTCTGAGCTTTAGGATGCAACACAAACTTCCTCCATCATCTCACACAGATCAGCAAGTGTCAAAGAAACTAAAAAATGCAAGAGGGCAGCCATTTACTAAAAATGGGGATCTGAGCCTCAGTGCCTCAACATCCCATTAAGGGAAAAAAAATAATCTCATGATAAAAAAATCTGTACAAATTATCCAGCTTAAATTAGATCACATTTTAAACAGTGCAGTCAAAACAATGCATGCATTTATATAAAGAGGTAGGAAATTGGCAAAACATGTCTTGGTTAAAAAAAAAAAATTTCTGCAAGCAGAATTTATTTCCACAGTATTTTATCCCTCATATGGATAAGATAAATGTGTGCTAGAGGAACAGACTGGTTAAATTATCTCACCAAGTAGGCAGGGAGCTGAACAGATGGCAGTACCAGGCATCACTAGACCTCGCTTATCAAGATGATCTTCATCATTTCCATAACATTAGAAAAGTACTCGCCCATGAAATACAACATTCTGAGGGTGAGGTAGAAAATATATTTTTGTTTCCTGTGGAATCAAAGATTATGGACTGTCCACCATGATAATGTTAGTGGTTCTAAAAGGAAATCTCATACAGAGATAGCTCATTTCTGCTAATTTGTGAGCTTTCTGTTTTGAAAGAGTACTGTTCAGAATGAATATGAACTATGTGCAGTCTGCTGTAGCTACCTTGGGTTTGGTTTCTTCGTAGGCAGGGTGTTCTTCTGGAGGAGATTATCTTGAACTGCACATACACCTTCATCTTACCCCTAAAGAAGACAAGCTTAGAGCACACTTAGTGTGCCCAGCCAAAACATGTGTGACAGCATTCATAGGGAGCCAGTCTCTTAGACACAGAAGGCAAACCATGGCTGGTTTTGGGCACTTTTTAAATTTATAAAATTGTTTCTCTCTCCAACCAAAGCACTTTTTCTGCACTGTGCGTTTCACAAAAAGCTTACTTCTTCCTGCCTGTTTATCCCATCCTGCCATATGTTCCAAAGGAGAAAGGTTTTAATTACAGCAGTTACTGAAGCACTTCCCTGCCTACAGAGCACAGCAGAGACTTTTCAGAAAAAAAGAATTGGTTTTATCACTATTATCATTAACAGCTAAAAACTCAATTTGTGAGCTCTAAGTGAAGTGCTGCACACAGAGGACAAGAAAATTCATTCAGTTCTACAGAATGGAAAAGAGAAGCACTGAGGGTTTGGTTGTTTTTTCCTTTGACTTAGCATGCCATCATGCAAATGGTTAAACAGCAACATGTAGCAACTTTTAGGAGCAATTTTCAAACAGTGAGGCAAATATATGCTAGATATAGTTCAGCTGATGCAAAAAGAGGGAGACGGAAAAAGCAGAACACTTAAGGTCTCAAAAGCTTATTCCTCACATAAACATTAGAAAAGAAGAAATCAAATAAGACCACAGACTGGAGCAGAGCTTCTCAAGTCAGGACTGGCACCAAGTAAGAGGTTTCTTGTAGCCAGCTGGTCATACCTTAGGGGGGGAAAAAAAGCCTTCTGGGGTAACTCTTGCAATGTAAGAAGGTTGGAAATGTTTTCTGTGCTACAGAACTTTGGTCTAATGCAAACCTTGCATTCTTTTTTTGAAAGTAACTGTGAGGTTTAACGTCCTTGAATCAGGAGAAGTGCACAAAGCTGAGGGATGATGATTTTTTCTGTAACAGCACAGTGCTGGAGGGCATAACCACTGCATTCCCTGAATAAGATGTTTCTTAACTAAGTTGAAAATGCAGTACATGCCTGAGTTTGCCTTCAGGCTATTTTTACACCGAGAGTAATTGAAATGCATGTATCTGGCTTGAGTAAGGCACAAAATTATTAAAATCACAAGGCTGTAAAATATACCGAAAGTCAATAATGCACACAGGTAAGGAAAGGAAGACAGTCCTCCTGGGAGGGGATGCACAGAAAAGATGTTTGAGTCCAGAAGAGAAGACATGCCTGTAGTTCTCCCCTTACTCAGAAACAACAAGTGACATCTGCAAAAGTTATTTCCTGGCTGAAAAAAACCACCTGGAATCAGCTTTGTATTACTTTTTTTTTCATTAGCTCCTCTTATAAACCAACTCCAATCTTACTTACCTTACACAACAGCAATCTTGACAAACAAAAGCCTAGCATCCCATCAATCCAGAGACAAGGCCCAGACACAACCTCTTAGTGGTCATTATCTTAATGAGCAAAGATGCTCTATTAGTGTTTTTGGCTTTCTTTCACATCCATGTCCCCTCATAACTCGACTGCTGTTCCACTGATCCACTCCCAGAAAAGCCATGCTGGAGTCACAGGAAATTCATCCATCTCCTCCAGGAGAAAAAAATCCTCTTAGAATAAGCCCCAAGTTCCGCCAGCCAGCTACTCAACAGCACAGGAAGCCTCTGCTAGGACCACTTTCCTTGCAGTCAGTGCCCTCTGAAAGCCCAGCCATGCACAAGGGAGCTCAGCACACCCAGACACATCTCCATCATCACAGTTAAACCTCCCTGGACAACTACATCTCAAATTTGGCTGCATTTAAGAGAAGGGGTGGGATGTGGCTTGCGCTGCATGACAAGGATATGTGATGAATAATTTGCTTTAAAGGAAGTTTGAGACCTCTTTTGAGAAAAATTAAGTACATAAGTATAGAAGAATGTTCACCTTGAGAAAACTATCTGTGCTGTTAAAATAATTTGCTTATTCTTTATCTATCAACAAAAGTTCTTTAAATAAAAATTACATTTTTATCTTTCAGCAAAGCTTCTCACTCCAAGGTATGTGAAAATTCTGGATACTGGACTTGCTGTTCAGCTGGCCAGCTGCACGAACACCACACACATCAGCAGGAGCTACAGCACGGGAAGAAAGGGGAGGGTGAGAGACACTTCATATCACAGGTGCACTTTGCTGAAGGGTCAGATTAGTGCTTCAGTGGTTATTAGTATTTTCTAAATAGACTGTATGAAAATGCTAATTTTTTTTTTTTTTTAATCTATCTTCTGGAGAACAAGAAAGTGCTTCCTAAAACCAAAATTGAAATGTCTATTTCATATACAACCTCTCTCACACCAAAATTAAAATGTCTACTTCATATACAATCTCTCTCAGACCAAATTAACTTTCCCTCTCTTGGTTGAACAATAATAGGCTATCAAGGCTGTGCAATAAATCCCCACACGATAAATTGAAAATTACAGCAAGAAAAAAATCCCAATCTAGCTGGAGAATATCCTAGCTGAAAACACAAGTTCCATCTCTGTACTCATGAGAGAAAGCAGCAATAAATCATGTTTAGAAGTTAACTCCAATCATGCTGAAATAATGAAAGTCTCTAATGGATTACAGACAGGACATGGAAAGAGAAAGCCAGAAGAGGAGAAGGCACATGGCTCCTCACCCCAACAGACCCTGAATAATGTGCTTCAGTGGAGGAAGTGACGTGTGTATTTTACTTTACTGCTGTTTTCACAACCCATTTTACCATCCCATTGAATGACAACTTTATAGGCCCTGAACTGTTTTTCAGCTCAGCACCAGATTTAAAAATAACTTGATCTTCCAGACCTTGGATGGGAATGATGCTTAGAACTCCCTCCACTATTACAAGGTATAACTAAGAGAAATAATTTCCTTATAAAACTCAGCATTAAAAAAAAAGAAAAATGCTGAAACACATGTAACAAAAACTAACTGTGGTTTCAGGTTTAGGTAATAAGACAAGTATTGCAAGATGGTGTCGCTTATAACACATGCAGCTTATATATTTTGCTGCAGTGTTGGACAGAAAAGAAATAGTCATGGCTAAATTTCCTTAATCAGGGGCATGTAATAAAGAAGAAACCAGCCTATTCTGTTCTTAATGTCTTGGACTTGCTTACAACCCTTGAGGAAGAGGTCAGTGCAATATGATATGAGAAACAGAATGATAACCCAATATTTGCATTTGCTTCTTGAAAAGAAAGGTTATGTCTCCAGTACACTCTGAGTTATTGCCAGGATTTTTAATGAAATGACAACAGGGATGAAAATAACGTCCAATATATTTGCAACCTTGCAGCTGGAAAACAAGGAGCTTTCCAGTTGCAGTCAAAACCCAACCTTTTTTTGCTAACTATCCTGCCTTTAAATGGATGATCATGGCTCTTTCTGCCTCCATGCACAGTTACAGAGGCTGTAGCAGTGGTTATTCTGACTGTGCAAAGAATCGGTATCTTTGAGATTTCTGAATTCAGCTAAGAAGAAAAATACAGACTGTGGTAGGGGATCATCAGCATCTCATTTTGTTACATGCATTTAGTGGGTGTGATAAGGAAATATGTTTCCTCAAAGTGCATAGTAAAAGAATGATAAATTTACATAAATGTTGCTGAAGCTGAGCTGGTAGTTTATTTTCCTTGCCTTTCTGAAAAGCTAGGTAACAGTATGCACTGAATTCCTGAAAATTGGTCCCTAGCTCACCCAGGCAATCCACAGCCTGAACTCAGGGTAGTGCAGCTGCCTTGTGTTAGGGCTGACCACAAAACAAGAGTTCATTACTCTTGATAACATGCTAAAAGGAGGAGGTTTTGTTACACAGAAACACCACCAAGGTTGTGCATTTCTCAACTTTAAATACCCGCCTAGTTTTATTTTTCCTTCCCAATACCCTAAAATTTTTCACGTTTTAAACTTCAAAATATGCACTGTCATTACTTCTTTCCCTTGAAGAAGTTGATGTAATTTCAAGTGGACTAACAATACAGAAGTGTTTTTAAATTCTATTAGCAATTTAAGGTTCAATTTCACTCATAGCCCATAAAGTGATTTATTTTAAAACAGAGCTGTTGGGGAAGATGAAATAGGGAAATCTTATAAATATGACTGCTTGGCAAAAGATTCTGAAAATATGAAACCTGTAAGCAAAATAGAAATGAAAGCTAGCTTTGAGATAAAGGATACCAAGCTGTTAGTTACTGTACAACCAAAAAACAATGGCCAGCTGAAGGAGAATCCCTCTTGATTGAACAATGTCTTTAGCAGAGAAGAGGATGCTTCAGCAAGCAGAAAAGTCCAAGGGTCAGAGAACCCTGCCAGCATGGCGGGGAAGACAAAAGTAGTTTTAGAAAGTAGTTTTTAGTAGTTAAAATGTAACACGGTATGGTAATGTAGTAGTTTTGATAGGTTGTATGTAAATTCCATAAGGATTTCCGTCTTCTATTGATTGGATGTTGTACTATTACCATATTCAGTATAAGAAGAGATATAATATCATGTAACTGGCCTTAGTGCTCTCTCACTCTCTCTACTTTAGCTCTCTTGCGATCTCTCTCTCTCGATCTCTCTCTCTACCTCTCTATCTCCTGCTCTCTCTCTCGCTCTCTCTGGGGCATGCTCTAAGCTGTGTCTGGCAGATTAAGCAGAGCTCCTGCACCCACGTCCCTTGCAAATAAACAGCATATTTCAGGAGCTGCCTTGAACTGTAGAGATCACCCAAACTGCTGGCCCCAAACTCCTTTTATTTTCTACACAGAGCTATGGCAGTTATGACTCTGGCATAAAGCTCCATCTCACAACTTTGGTGGGAAGAAATTACATAGTCAGGTTAAGAGGAAGAAAGAGTAAGTCATAAATTCTAGAGGGCAAGAGAAGTAGTAATGTACAAGTCATAACTGGCTTTTCAAAAGCATTTACAATGGATAAAAACATAAAACAATGCAAAAAGAATATATGAAAGCTGTCAAGGGGCTGACTTCAAAACACCACTGGCAAACCAAGTTGCATGAAAAATAGCTGTACATCCTAGCCTCCAAAACTGAAATATTCTGATGATGACTCAAAGATCTTCAATAAAATTAATATCAAAACAACACCAATCACATAAATCTACATCTACAGCTATGTCTTATTTGCTTAAATAGTAAAATGGCAATTGGAATTGCTGCCAAAATAAGGTGAGTTCCAGCTTTACAAAGTGTCTATGAACATCTTGCAAAAGGGTCAGCAGATTCAGTCCTTCTTCCTCACTGCATTTGTGTCTTGGACAACAAACCAAGGACATCCTTTTCCTCTCAGATTTCTGGAGCAAGCCAAGGAAACCTTGTTGCTGACTTGGTATAGACCAAAATATTGAATTTTTCCCATTTATTTGACAAACAATCCCCATCCACCTATTTCTTGGAATTTTTTACTTTTTCTTCCTTGTTTTTCTTTTGTGTCTCTCTGTATGCCTCATCTGGTGAGGGCAGATAGTCATGGCATGTGAGTTTGTGAAAGAAACACTTTCCTTCCTCCACACTGACCAGAAATTCACCCTTGACATTTTATGCACTCAGCTACTAAGTAAAGAACCAGAATCCTGTATCTTCTCACTGCTGTTGCATTACCACTTTCCTTGGGAAAACAAGATACAAGGGACACCAAGAAATAAGTGTAAAAAACCCTGTATTTATGAGCCAAACCTTACAGTGTTGCATTTGTGAAGAGCATTGCCTCTGGATCCCCTTTTCGTGAGTAGGTGTGCAGGACTGTTGGGAAATGACCCATTTTTAACCCACTCCACTCTAAGCTGACACTGTACTCTTCAGTTAGAGTTCACAGTGAATACCAGAGCAGACAGCCCAATCGTTTCACTGAAGTGAAAAATCACAGCTCTATGATGATGCCTTCAAGGCACATTTAGCTGAAAGAGCCAACACACCGTGCTTCAGGAAGAGAGGAAAGGCTACATAGGCAGAATGAATGAGCAGTGAAGGCAAAAATTGCATTCATATCTAGTCCTACCTATTTGATGGGATTTTTTTAACAATAACATCATAGAATCAGACAAGCTCAGATTATGTATGAGCATCTGCACGTACACATCTAAAACATTTGCCAGCAAAATTGCATTTCTCTCAATCCTGAAGCTTAAGAGTGGATTTGGCCATCACAATGAAAGGGTGATAACACTGTCTGACCTCTGCCTGACTTGCTGCTCACCTCCTGGATGCTGACTGGCATTGACTGTTGAAAATAACTAAAAATAACCAGCTTGTCTCATACATCGTAATAAGGGCAAAGGGAGAAAAAGAGGCGGCATATTTGAGGCTCTTGCTGTTCACTCTTCTGTCACCTTCCTCTAGTAAATGCTCCCCTTGAGGACAGAGTTTGTTGTAGAAAGCACAATTAGTACAGATGATGGGAGCCAAGAACTTATTAATGATTTCATACCAATGATAAACTGGTAATGAGTTTGAGGTTTTGAGGCAGAAGTGGGAACTGAAGAGAATAACCTGCCCCACAGAGGGCCATGTTTAACGATAGCCTCACACTGCCACACAGAACAAACTTCAGTTTTGTAAGATGTAGTCTGAATGAACTCGAATGAGAAAATGACAGCCTAAAAGAACAAAATATAAACCCCAAAGATACTGACTTTTCTTATATTTTTCAGGGTTTCACAGGTCTAGATTTTATGCAGTTTCTTTCTTTTTGTTTGGTTGGGGATTTTTGCCAAAAATCTCTTGAGTAGCTGCTAACTATCCAAAGGCATAATTTAGATATGTTTTGCTCCATCTCATTCTAATTGCACCTCACAAATCATGCATTTCTGGGGTCAGGTCACAGGCAATGCTCCATGTCCTGGCAGCCAAGACATATCCCCAGGAAAAGGTAAATCCCATTTCCCAAAATTACCTAGTAAATCCCAGGAGAAACCCTTACAAATAAATCAGTATTGATTAAAAGACAAGAAAAAAAAAAGACTGAAAATAAATGTGGGTCTTGAACAAATAAGAGCAGATGTTGAAGCTCAAGCATCTTGGCTGGTAATTATTATCCACATATGATTAGCACCCATGAGTTTGCCTCAAGGTCCACAGTGCCAGTAGAGATCATTAGGTTTTCCAGTTTCATTTGGTGGATCTCATCTCTGAACCAATGACCAGTCAGTGCCATCCATTCTGTACTGCTTAATAATGAACAAAAAGGTTTAGGAGGAAGGAAAACCAGCAGTGATACACCCACATGCAGAGAACAGAAGAAAATCAACAACAGAAGGTACAATCATGCAGGGCTACAGTGCACGTGTGGATTCCCAGGAGAAATGTGACCACACTGCTTGTGTACTGATTGCTGGGAATACATTCAGATTCCTCTTCTGCAATCCCAATGAGTACTGAAGGCATAAAACATTCAACAATTACCAGGCACATCTAACACTGAATGGCTAGGAATAAAAACATCAGTCTCTCAGGGAACCCTTAACTATTTTTTTTCAATTGTTAACTGCTCAGGATATTAAAAAAACAAACCCAAAGAAAATTAATTGGAACAAGGGCAACAAACTTACCTTCATTCATTGTTTAATATTCATTATCAGTGACACATGCCACCTCAATTTATGCTCTCTTTGCTTATGCACTCAGGCAAGTGAGGACTTTCAGCAAAATTTCTGCTTCTCCTTATGCCTTTACATTACCTGGAAGGTTGCTGAAGCTTTTGGACCCAAGTTTCAGAAAGTCTGACACCCAGGGTATTCTTCCTTCCCCACTTAATCGCAGGAAAATGAATGAAGTCACAAGGTACAAGTCAACACAGCTCCTGGGCTCTTGCTCCTGAGAGCCTAGATCACATTGCAAGGATTCTGTAAAAACTGGCAACACAGCTAATCCCAGCACTGCCAGAAACCATCTTACTCAACACCACTTGAATAGACAAAAGCCCAAGTTATTTTTAACCAGCAAATTAATACCAAAAAGAAAGAGTCAGCACAAGAAGTTCTTAAGAGGGCTTCCTCATCTGGAAACAAAGGCAAGGAAGGAAAGTTATGCATTTGAAAAATGTAGAGGCCATAAAGAAAAAGAAAATACCATTTTGACAAGTTCAGAGAGCTGCTAGCCCAACATTCAAGCAGCCACTGGTGTGTGATACCTGAGAAACAGGGATGCTATGTGAAGATGCTTTCCTGGGCATCCCCTACCAGCCCTGGACACTGGGACAGGATCTTCAGGTAGCAGCAGCACTGGTGGCCCAATACTCCATGAAATTTGCCTTACTCTTCTTTAAAACCAGGTAATAGCTCTGGCTTCCAGTGCTGTCCTCTCAGCACATGCTCACTCAATAGCCTGCACAAGGGGGGACTTGGCACCACCTAGGCACAAATAAGGGGTCATTCTTTCAAAGAACTTATGTAAGAACCAGCACTGCCAGATCCTGATTTGATTAATTACTGCCCAAAGATTACCAAGGGCAGCTGAAAGTGCACCCTCTTTCATCTTCTATTTGAGGCCCCTTTTCTGAAAGGAGCTGGGAATTTGAGTATTTTTAATAAGGCACACTGTATTTTTTGCAACAGTCTCTTGGTTATGCTCCATTATCCCACTTGGCCTTTTTTTTGATCTCCCTAGTGTCCATTGTTTGACTCTGTTATTCCCAGCAGAGATAAATGCCTGAACCTTGCCAAAGAAAACAGTGTCATGAATGTGTCAAATCCCAAATTTGTATCCAAAATCATTGTTTGGGCCCATTAACAGGAAACACAACCACTCAAAGATGCTTTTGGTGGCTTGCAAGTACATTTGAGGGTAAGAAGAGCAGAACAACAAGCTGATGGTTACCCTGAGAAAACAGTGCCACAACAAAATGTATTTATCCTGAGCTCTTGACCTTCCTATGCTATTACAGTTGGTGCTTATGAGGAGTATAAACTTGGAAATACAACCTTCTTATGAGTAAATACAGCACTTTAGTGTTATAAGCCACATTTCAGGAAACAAAAAGGTGAATCTTACCACAGCCATCTTTGGATTCACCTGAGTGGTTTGTCAGCCAAATTGTGAAGCAAGAATCCAAAACACGTGTTTGGTGGTAACTAAATAGGAAGATGGAGTTGAATGGAACATTTGTAATTAAATCTTTGTCTGTTAATAAGGACACTCAGAAGCAGTTGACATAGGCCTCGCTGCCTATACTCAAAGCTCATTCTCTGACAGAGAGACAGCATCAATCTATTAGTATACCCATTAATTTCACAGCATAAGAGCAATTTGGTAGGATTACAAGTTACAGGTTGCTGCATTTTTCTGTCTCCAAGACAAAGAAAATAATTTTTTTTTCAGAAGTCCTGTGAACAGGGAAAGTACATGTACAGATCAGAGGAAACAATTTAACTGGCACTGCTTCAGATTAAGCTCCATCTGAAATTTTTCCTGAAAGCAGAAGGAAACAATATATTTTTAGCAAATTTTGCAGCCTCTTAAGGCAAAAACATCACCCATTAACACTATCAGCTAAGGAGGGAAAAACATTTACAAGGATGGCCTGGTAGAATCTCCCTATGGCACGCTTTTCTAAATACAGGTGATTCATTAAATCTCGAGATCTAGGGACAAACACCCTCTAACTAACCAAAGTTAGAAAGTGGTATGTTTATTCAGGCACTGGCGGGCAGCATGGGAGTACCCTCCTAAAGACATGCCAGCAAAGTACAAGGCTCTTCGTTCCCTATTTATTACTCAAAGTTCTACATCTTCTACATATGTATGGCCCCAGCACCTCCCATTCCCTGCTTCGTACTAAAATGAGATCATCAGTCTTTCACACATGCGCAGTTTCTCTCTTGAATTGGGTCCGTGGTCTCAAATTGGGTCAGTGGTCCTGAAAGATGAAGTCAGGAATATCTTCCTCACAGTGACCTTTTTGCCTTCTTACCGTTGGCAGGCCTTCATGACCTCTTGGTACAGCCCAAGATCTCCTACTTTTGATGAATTATTACAAAACCCAGGTGCTGTTCCTGGTTCTATTGGTTTCAATTTGTTTTGATGACAGTTCCTTTATTTGGTTTCCTTCTATAAACAAAACAATAATGGCAAATAATCCATCACTTAGCTCCAGCTCAGGCATCTACTAATCATTAACTTATCTTTTGTTTTTCTACTTTGTATCCTAATAATACATTTTTATTCTAACTCTTAGCTAAAATTTTAACCTTTTAGAATCTTGACTCAGACGACAGAAAATAAAACCACCTCTCACTGGGCAAAGTAACATATTTATATTATCAGTCAAACTTAGAACTGATTCTACACAACTGACAGTAACTTCCAAATCAAAGGAATGTAAATACTGACAACTCTACTGACTATGCTAATAATGCCCTAAATGGAGATATGAGCACTCTCCTGACAGGAGGAACAGTTCTGCCATCTCTCTATCACATCCAGCTCCACTTTATTTCTCTGACACCCCAGTCATGCCCATGGGCTGCTCTAGATCCTACAGCATCTTCTCAAAAAGCAGTGCTTGCATTAAGGTACATTAAGACCAAAACATTATTAACAATGGTTGTGTTGAACACTTCAGCATATTTTCTTAATTATTCTCCTTCTAAAAATCATAAAATCATTCAGGTTAGAAAATGATTCTAAGATCATCAAGTCCAACCATTAACCCAGCATAGCCAGTGCACCATTAAACCACACTCACAAATGACATATTTGCATGTGTTTTAAATGTCACCAGGTGACTCCACCACCTCCGTGGGCAGCCTGTTTCAGTGCTTGATCTCTCTTGTGGTAAACAATTTTTTTCTTAATATTGAATCTAAACTCCCCCGGCAACAATTTGAGGCCACTTCTTGTCCTACCGCTTGTTACCTAGGAGAAGACACCAGTCCCCACCTCGCTACAGCTTCCTTTCAGGAAGCTGTTTAACAGTGCTAAGGGCCCCTCCGAACTTCCTTTTCTGCACACTAAACACCCCAGCTTCCTCAGCTGCTCCTCATAGACCTTGTGCTCCAGATCCTTCACCAGATCCACTGCCTTCTCTGGACTTGCTCCAGCACCTCAATGTCCTTCTTGTCATATCTTTCATGTCACAAAACTGGACACAGGAATCGAGGTGAGGCCTCACAAACACAGGGTAAAAATCACTGCCCTGGTCCTGCTGGTCACATTATTGCTGATACAAGCCAGGATGCTATTGGCCTTCTTGGACACCTGGGCACACACTGGCTCATGTTCAGCTGCTGCCAACCAGCACCCCTTTTCCACCAGGCAGCTTTTCAACCACTGTCTTCCAAGTCTGTAGTGATGCTCGGGGTTGCTGTAGCCCACATGCAGGACCCAGCACTTTGCCTTGTTGAACCTCATTCTGTTGTCCTCAGCCCATCAACCCAGCCTGTCCAAATCCCTCTGCAGAGCCTTCCTGCCCTCCAGTAGATCAACATTTCTGCCCAGCTTGGAGTTGTCTGCAAAGTGACTGAGGGTGCACTCAATCCCCTGGTCCAGGTCATGATACAAAGTCATTGCTGAAAGTGCCACCATATTAGCAAGCAGATAAATATTTATAATGCAAGCTTTCTTTAACTAGTGTAGATGCCAAAGCATTCTGGAGTACATTGAGTCGGATAAGGCTGTTGATGCAGACACTGGAAAGGATAGGAAAACACCACAAGGGAGATCACGTAAGAGAGAGTGTAAGTAAGGGTGCTGTATGGTCAGAGGCAACACTGCAGTCACTTAAATCACTTCACTGTCTGGGGTAATCACCAGAGCACAATCACAGGCTCCCTAGTCCGTGCATGAATTAAAATTAGACAACTACTAGAAAAGCAAGCTAACAAAACTTAAGAAAGTTCACTAGCTTTGTCACTACAGCCAAGCAGTCAAAAGGTGCTTCCTCTCCCAGACTTAGCTTTTCTGTCATTTTTCAATGAGGAGGTGGTAAAAGTCATTTGACTTGGTGTTGGGGTTTTGGGAGCTTCCTTTCTTTCTCTTGAGGAATTTTCTCCCATATATGTTACCGACACAACAAGTTGCTGGGTACTTGGGAGAAACAAAAGAACTGGCCATGGAGGGGAGGAGCCCATCTGGGGCTACTGTCCTCACCTGGGTGTGTGCCCGGGACTCGGCACTTGGTGCAGAGATGGGAAGACCTCTCTCGTCAGCACTGTGGGTTTCCTGCTGTTTTTCCTCTCTGCTGGAAAAACCCCGGGATCCCAAACCTGTCCTTCCCTGCCCTGCTGGGAGCTGAGCTACAGACCCTGCTGCCTCCAGCTCGCTACTCTGTAGCCCAGCTGGTCCTGCCTGCCGAGACCTCCGGGGATTCCTACCACAGCTCCACAGCTCGATACATCTCGCCTGCCACCCGGAATTTGTGCTCCTACTGCTGCTCCAGCCTGCCTGGACAGGAGAGCCCAGACAGACCCCAGGATCAGCTGCCCAGGGAGGTTTGTGAAGCCTTTTCTTCCATCCCTTCCCGGATCCCAGGCAGCCATTACTGCGTGCTGCCCGAGCTCGCTCCGGAGCGCCCCCTGCAGCCGCGGGGGAACCATCGCACTGCCCTGCTCACCAGGAGCCGCCAGCGCCCCTGCCGGCTGTGACTGGAACTGCACCAAAGGGGAAAGGGCCTGACAGCCAAGAGAGGCTGCACTGGGTTTGTGGTTCTGTCTTGTTGTCACCACTATAGTTATTGTTGTTTGTTTGCCTGTTTATATATCTGTATTTTAGTAAAGAAGTGTTATTCCTGTTCTTTATATCTTTGCCTGAAAGCCCCTTAATTTCAAAAATTATAATAATTCAGAGAGAAGGGGGTTGCATCCTTCATTTCAAGGGAGGCTCCTGTCTTCCTTAGCAGACATCTGTCTTTTCAAACCAAGACACTTGGTTACCCAGAGTTACCTCTCTCCAAGAGCTCATCAGTTAGGTCACAGCCATGGGAGATAAAGGCTGCAGACCATGCTCCTCTGAGGAATGCAGGCAGCCTTTGCTGTGGACTGCCACCTCACCCAAGAGCAGCTGGGGTTCTGGCCTCTGTCCCAATGAATATTTAAGTATTTCTTATTCAGCATTAATTGAAATAGGGATGAGACCTTGTTCCCCATGCCCATGTGAGTGGTTTAGCCTTCAGGCTACAGTCACTGTCATCAGCTTGCTCAGTTCCACTCTCCCTGACCCACAAAATACTATCCCCCAACTGTGTGAAACAGCTTTATCTGAAGGAACAAAGAGCCTAGCTGACTGCTAGGGCACTTTCTTCAGAGAAAGAAGGAGATTCACAAATCCCAGGACAGAGAATAAACTGGAGCCCCAAACCTTGCCACAATCACAGAACCAGAGAGAGCAAGGACATCACTGGCTGAGGTGGTCATCTGGGAAACCTCTCCTTTGAAGATCCCAGTAGCTCCTACAGCAGTGCTCAACATGCAGAAACAAGCTAGTGACAGACCTCGGGCCAAGCCACACATTTAGGTGGACTGAAAATTTTACAAAAGGTGGAAATTTAGGCACCTAATTTACTCAAAATTATAAAATGAGAAAAAACCCTTATTTTTTCAGATTGAAAAACTATAATTTCTAAATAAGAAACAGCAAATTATGATTTGAGCCACATTTAATATAGAAAGTCTAGTTCTTATTATATAATTTTTTAGAGGAAAGTCAACTGGAAGACAATGATTGTAAATTTTTTCTGCTTTCCTGTAGTAGTAGGGACAGGCGGACGGAAGATCTCGGGATGTGATGGAAAGCAGCAGGGCCCCTTCTCTCCCTCATCCCCTGAGATAAGCGATCACCTCAAGTATGCGACCCCCCTCCTTACATTCCAGTAGTTTTCCACTCTCCTACTAACTCTGGCTAGTCCTACCGTCCCCCTCTGACGTAGTGAAGCCCCCTTGCCTATTTAACCCCATGAGATAAGATAATAAACACCATTAGACCATCCACCACGTTGGTGTCTGTGTGTCGTGGACCGAGTGGCCCGGGAGGGGCTGGGCCGCCGTGCTGTTGTCTTGAAACCAGGTTGCCTGCCTTCTCAGCAGAAGGCAACATAAGTGGTGCCGAAACCTGGGAAAAATCAACTCCGGTGATGGGATTTCACCTGGACGAGAAACAGCGGCTGGAGCAGGCCAAGCTTGACTCCAGGCGGGGAAGACGTTCCCGTACCAGCTATCGTCATGGACGCAATAGCTAAGGTAATTGAATCGATTTATAAGCAGTGGGGAATTCAGTGTAAGCTTAAGGATTTTAATCTTGCTATAGCAAGGCTCCTGGAGCTTGGGGTCATTGAACGCCCGGTAGAAACATTACATTCGGAGGTGTGGGAGAAATGTACAGCTGCATTAGCTGAGGATACGAAAGCCTCAGGCAGCGGAAAAACTCTTAAGGCGTGGGGGAAGGTGGAAAAAGCCTTAAGCAAAGCGATACAAGAACAAGAAACCTGGAGTGCTGCACGTGCGTATTTATTAAACACTCCAAAAGTCGGGATAGGGGCGACCACCCAGACCCCCCCTGAGGGCGACTTGCCCGAGAATAGAGATCCACCGGGACTAGGCACGTTTTCCTCCTCCCCGAGTCCAAAAGCAAACTCCCCGGGACCCCCAGAGAACTCCCTGACCCCCCCCGCCTGCTCCGCCGAGCCCAACCCCTCCGGCAGAAACCTCGCAAAAAGTCGCGTCATCCCAATCCCTTTGCCCGCCGCCGACCAGCGATTCTGTGCGGGAAGTGCTGCAGCGCGCGCGACTCTTTTGGGGGGACCTGGCAGAGGAGGCCAGAAGTACCGAACACGCGGCGATGGAGGAGGCGCAGATGCCCCCCCACCCGCCATGCGGTTTGAATCATGGCGCCGGCAGCAGAGGGGATGGGCGGGGCTTGGATATCTGTGGCGGGCGCGAGTCGGATCCGCGATTGCTTACAGATACGCATGCGCGAAAAGCAGAAACTCGTAAGCTCAGAGGGGAGCTGCAGGTTTCTGCAAACGCGCCTGCACGGGGGAGCAGCAGAGAGCACATGCCCAATCGGGAGCCACGCCCAAAGCCGCTACCATCTAAGAGAGAGACCTCCCCCTGCGGGAGGCAGGGCAAGCCCAGGGGGCGGGAGCGACTCCACCCCCGGGGGGAGGAGCGGGGCCGGAGCCGCGCAAAAAGGCACAGCAACCCGGAAGTGCACTGGCACTCGACTTCCGCCTCTGAACCGAGTCAGAGCAGCTCCGATGACTCTAGCGAAGTATCGGAGACTGACTCAGACTCTGAAACAGAGGAAGCCGAAGTAGCGCAGTTTAAAGCGAAATCGAACAAAGCTTCAAACCATATTAAAAAGCAATCACGATGTAAACTCACTGACTGGGGGCAAATAAAGATAGCTTGTGCTGAATGGATGCCCTCGGCTTCAATTCATGCCTTCCCAGTCAGAGTCACAGGGCCAGATGGAAATCAGCAAAGAACATATAGCCCAATAAATGTCAAAGATATACAAGCAATTGTCAAAGCGATTTCAGAAAAAGGATTAGACTCTGCTATAGTCTCTACCCTAATAGACGGTGTGTTCTGCAATGATGACTTATTGCCTTTTGACATTATACAAGTAACTCGCATGATCTTTGACGGTGCAGGATTAATTATTTTTAAACAAGAATGGAGAGATAACCTCACAAAACTATTAGCCCAGGCTTCTGGGGCAGGGCAGCAACTGCAAGATTCGAGCTTATCCAGGCTGATGGGGAAACATGATGACATGATAACTCCCCAGCAGCAGGCCACGCAGCTGCGTGCTGAGGAAGTCAGGGCCACAACCAGAGCCGCAAGAGAAGCCATCAGAACGGTTTCTCGAATGGTGGCTAAGCCATCTCCGTGGGTGACCATAAAACAAGCAGAAAGTGAGAGCTTCACGCAGTTTGTAGACTGCCTGCAGGCAGCAATAGATGCCTCTACCCTGCCTGCAGAGGCCAAGGGCTCCGTGCTAGCTGACTGTTTAAAACAGCAAAGCAATTCAATCACCAGAGATATCCTACGCTCTGTGCCAGTCGGGGCCAGTGTGGCTGATATGATCAAACATGTTGTAAGAGAAGAGCAACTCACACCAATCCAAACAGCCGTCCGTGCTCTAACCAGTGCAATGGCATGTTTCAGATGTGGTCAGGCGGGCCATGTCGCAGTGAGCTGCCCCATGCCCTCTCAGCCTTCCCCGGCGGTGCCTCCAATCCAAGCACGCTTGAAAGGACCCTGCTGGGTCTGCGGGAAAAAGGGGCACCTCGCTAAGGAATGCAGGTCCCGGCTCCAGGGAAACGGGGGAGGGAGGGGGCGTGCGGGCCGCACTCAGCCTCCTCCCACTGCGAATGCAAGGCGGCCCGCCTATGCCAACCCCCAGTGGAGCAGGGGGCCATTATACCCTATGCCCCCCCAGGAGGCAGACGGTTTCGCACCCCTGCCAGCAATGCAATTGCAGAATTTCGCAACATCGCAGGCAGCACTCTCACACCCACCACAGCCACAAGCCGTGCTTGTGCCACAAGACCAGCAGGAGGCACCCCAGAGCACAACCCCTGGGTGGCCTTGGCTATGAAAATAGGGACAGAGCCCCTGATGGTGTGGGGGGCATGCCGCCTTTATGGCAGTCAGTACCCCCACATCATAGAGCTCCAATTTTGGGCAGACACAGGATCAGACTGTTCGATTATTCCCCAAGCGCACTGGCCTCGGCACTGGCAGTTAAAAGAAGTCCCCCCAGTGAACGGAGTGGGGGGGGCAACCCGAGCGTGGAGAAGCACGCAATTAGTGGCTATAACACTCCATACAAAAGAGGGATCAGAGCAGACAGTAGCTATCTACCCCTACATCCTGCAGAACTCTCCACCCCTGATAGGGAGAGACATCCTCTCCATGCTAGGAGTCAAGATTACAAATTTATCATAAGGGCCACTGCTGTCCACCCCCCACTGCCGATCAAACTGACCTGGAAATCATCAGACCCCGTCTATGTCGAGCAGTGGCCCCTGTCAAAGCCTCGAATGGCAGCTTTGCTGGAACTAGTTGACCGCGAGCTGCAAAAGGGTCATATAGAACCCTCCGTCAGCCCATGGAACACCCCTGTATTTGTGATCCCCAAAAAGTCTGGAGAAAGCTATTGTCTCATCCACGACCTGAGAGAAGTGAACAAGACAGTCCGACCCGTGGGGCCAGTTCAGACACTGCTGCCTATGAACTCAGCCATCCCAGAAGGGCAGCCATGTGCAGTGCTGGACATCAAAGACTGCTTCTTTTCGATACCCCTGCACCCTGAGGACAAGGAACGGTTCGCTTTTTCTGTCGTGTTCCTGAACAGCAACCAGACCAACCTCGGCTTCCAATGGAAAGTGCTACCACAAGGCTTTGTGGACAGCCCGACCATATGCCAGATCACCGTGGACAAAGCGCTGATGCCAGTCCGACGCTCCTACCCTGCTGCGACCATCATCCAATATATGGACGACATCCTAGTGGCTGCACCATCAGCAAGCCAAGTGGATCACTTAGTGTCCACAATCACAGAAACCCTCCAGGCCAACGGCTTCGAGATCGCGAGCGCAAAGAAAGGACCCTGCGTAACCTTCCTAGGAGTGGGGATCACAGACTCCTATGGGACTCCCCCCAAAGTGAAAGTGCGCCGAGACATCAAGACGCTCCACAACATGCAGCGCCTGGTGGGGTCTCTGCAGTGGCTCCGGAACATCATCCTAATCCCTCCTGAGGTCATGGACCCCTTATATGACCTCCTGAAAGGAAAGCATCCGTGGGAGACCAAGCTGCTGACACCCCAAGCAATGAGCTCCCTGGACTTCATCGAACATCAGATGTCCACTGGCACGCTTGCCAGGTGGAACCCAAGCATGCCACTCGACCTATACGTCCACTTTACACTGAAGGGAGGAGTGGGAGCACTGGCCCAAGGACCCCCCGAGAAGTCCCGACTGATCCAATGGGTGGTCCTCGGAAGACCAGCTCGTGCATTTTCCCCGGCAGTTGAATGCATCACCAACATCATCATGAAAGGCAGGAAGCTTGCTCTGAAGCACCTGGGAACTGAACTGACAAGAATCTACCTTCCTCTCTGGAAGCAACCAGCCGCAGAATCAACCACCGATATCAGAGCACCTAGCCCTTGCTCTCACTGGCTTCGGAGGCGAAATCTTCTATGCTGCCAGACCACCTTGGACTCAGCTGCTAACCATTGTGGATATAGACATGCCTCCAAAGGTCACAGACCGACCAATGCCAGGACCAACAGTCTTCACAGATGCCTCCTCTAAGACTTCCACCGCAGTGGCAGTGTGGCAGGCAGAAGAACAATGGCATTGCATCAAAACATGTGACCCCACACTGTCAGTACAGCAATTGGAAGCAGCAGCAGTGGTCTTGGCATGCGGACTCTTCCAAGATGAGCACCTAAACATTGTAACGGACTCTATATTCATGGCAAGGCTCTGCCTAGCCATGTCAGGACCAGGAGTATCAACATCTGCAGCAGCCCTAATGCTAGAAGAAGCTCTCTCCTCACGGCAAGGCACCGTATCGGTCATTCACGTCAACAGCCACAACCCAATCAAAGGTTATTTCCAGACCGGCAACGACAAAGCAGACACAGCAGCAAAAGGAGTGTGGACATTGCAGAGAGCTCGCCAACTACATGAGTCACTCCACCTTGGAGCCAAAGCACTGGCAAAGAGATGCGAGATCTCGACAGCGGACGCAAAACATGTAGTGGCCACCTGTCCTCACTGCCAGAAGTCACCCCTATGGAGCAGCGGGGTCAACCCGAGAGGCCTCAAGCCCTCAGAAATCTGGCAGTCAGACTTCACCTTTTGCCAACTGCTAAAACCTCGGGCATGGCTTGCAGTGACTGTAGATACTTATAGCGGGGTGATCATGGCCACACAGCACCTCAAAACTAACTCCAAAGCCACAATCCAGCACTGGCTGACTGCTATGGCATGGCTTGGTATCCCCAAGCAAATCAAAACTGACAACGCTTCCAATTTTATCTCCAAACCCATGCAAGAGTTCGCTTCAAAGTGGGGCATCGCTTTGGTGCAAGGTATCCCATACAATAGCACTGGGCAAGCTATTGTAGAACGGGCAAACCAGATCCTGAAAGTCAAATTAGAAGTGTTAGCAAAAACAGAAGGGTTTGACAATTCCATTCCCTCGGGAGATCAAACACGTATACTAACAACTGCTCTGCTAGCACTCAATCAATTCCCTAGGGGAGATGAAACACACAGTCCCACTCAAAAACACTGGGCCACTCGAGCATTAGAGGAAGGCCCGCAGGTTATAATCAAAAATGAACTAGGGGAATGGGAACAAGGCTGGAGACTGGTTCTCACGGGACGAGGGTACGCAGCTGTTAAACGGGAAGGTAAAATCAAGTGATGTCCACTTAAATCTATTAAACCAGACCTTAAAAATGAGCAGAATGAGACTAATGAAAACTGTGAGTTTCTGTTTGCAGGACATGCTTGTGAGGCGTCCCCGTAACGCGCACACCCCTGTTCCGGAGGGAAGTGAAAAACCTCCGAGCCGCCAGACAGTACCCAAGAGTTCCGTATTGGTGAGATCCAGACATCAGTGGTGCTTCTGTGTGATTTTGCTGTTAGGACTTGTCACCAGAGGACAAGCCGGCCCAGATCACTACCCCCACCGGCCATTCAGGTGGGTCATACAGCACCTTTCAAATGACAGGGTGCTCAGACAAACCATCACACCAAATGCCCCATCATTTGTATTGCGCATCACAGATCTGTTTCCAGGACGACCAAAAATAGACCCCTATTCCTCATATGCCTCGCATACATTCATATCTTACTGGTGCCCAGCTTCAAACCCAGGGAAAAAGTACTGCAATTATCCAGGGTGGGGATATTGTGGGTACTGGGGTTGTGAAACCATTGTCACAGATGCCAGGCCATCAGGGCCTGGGTGGGACCCTCAAGTACCTGATGAATTTTTACAGTTCTCATGGGCACCCACCGGCTGTAAGCAACCTATCTTCTTTCAGGAAAAACCTTATAAAAACCAACATAAAATCCCTAAAATTCAGAGATGCACTGGCTATAACATGACCGTTTTGCGACCAAACCACCCTAGTTGGACCACAGGCAGAACACAGACAGTAGTCCTTCAAGGGTCAAAAGAGTGGGTGAATGTGCGAATTATCAAACTTCAACCACCCGCAAAACGGGCAATTGAGCCCAACAAAGTCATCAAAAACTCGCTAAAAGAAAAGAACACAACCCACTCCAAAATCCTACCCACAAAGGTTGCCCATATCCCAACAGGCCGAGCAGATGCCTTACAGATAGGCCGCTCAGCCGAGTCTGACATAGACCCCATCCTTAATATGTTAGAAGCTACCTTCCTATCCCTGAACGAATCTAACCCGAACCTAACCAATTCCTGCTGGCTTTGTTTTGATGTCAAACCCCCTTTTTACGAAGGAATTGCTTTAGATACCCCCTTCAGTTACTCCACAGCAGACGCCCCTCATCAGTGCAGGTGGGACACTCCCCGCAGAGGAATCACCCTGAGTCAAGTCACAGGCCAGGGCAGATGCTTTGGCAATGCTGCCTTAGCAAGGCGGAAAGGTAACCTCTGCACCAAAATTGTCAAGCCTAACAGAAAGAATAAGTGGGTGGTCCCATCCGCATCTGGAATGTGGGTTTGTCAGCGATCTGGAGTGAGTCCTTGCGTGTTTCTTGCCAATTTCAATGATTCTACTGACTTTTGTGTCCAAGTTCTAATTGTTCCTAGGGTCCTGTACCACTCAGATGAAGAGATGTACCGCCTGTATGAGAAACCCGGCCGACTCCACAAAAGAGAAATAATAACAGGTGTAACCATTGCAGCGCTACTCAGCCTAGGAGTAGCCGGAACGGCCACAGGAGTCTCAGCTCTGGCGACCCAACAACGAGGACTGTCTCAGCTACAAATCACCATCGATGAAGACTTGCAGAGAGTCGAGAAATCCATCTCCTTTCTGGAGAAATCGGTTTCCTCACTCTCAGAGGTGGTTTTGCAGAACAGACGAGGATTAGACCTCCTGTTCATGCAGCAAGGAGGCTTGTGTGCCGCCTTGAAAGAGGAATGCTGCTTCTATGCAGACCACACAGGAGTTGTCAGAGACTCCATGGCAGAACTCTGAGACAGACTAGCTCAGAGACAGAAAGACAGGGAAGCCCAGCAAGGTTGGTTTGAATCCTGGTTCAATCAATCACCATGGCTCACCACTCTTATTTCCACCCTTATAGGTCCTTTGACAATGATGTTTTTAGCTCTCACCCTTGGACCATGCCTGCTGAACAAGATAGTCTCCTTTGTCCAGACCTGCCTGGAACGAACCAACGTCCTGTTCATACGCCATCAACAAATGCTGTGAACCAGACTGTGAACATTGCCAGCTGCAAACCCCCTTTTCTAACTCTCCTTGCGAAATTTACTCAGGTGTACCAAAAAACCCCTTTTCCCTTATCAAGTTACTACCTCATATTTAACCTTAGTGCCTATACTTATGACTACCTCGTTCATTTATAAAAGAGGGGGGGGGAGATGTAGTAGTAGGGACAGGCGGACGGAAGATCTCGGGATGTGACGGAAAGCAGCAGGGCCCCTTCTCTCCCTCATCCCCTGAGATAAGCGATCACCTCAGGTATGCGACCCCCCTCCTTACATTCCAGTAGTTTTCCACTCTCCTACTAACTCTGGCTAGTCCTACCGTCCCCCTCTGACGTAGTGAAGCCCCCTTGACTATTTAACCCCATGAGATAAGATAATAAACGCCATTAGACCATCCACCATGTTGGTGTCTGTGTGTCATGGACCGAGTGGCCCGGGAGGGGCTGGGCCGCCGTGCTGTTGTCTTGAAACCAGGTCGCCTGCCTTCTCAGCAGAAGGCAACACTTTCCAAACATTAGTTCCCCTCAAAAAAGTCCAGGCAACCATGCCCATACATTTTCTGACAGCATGAACTGCAACATTTTTGTACTGCTGAAGTGAATAAATGTTTAGTTATAGATTTCAAGCGCAGCAAGGCCGCACAACTTCACCTGACATTTTTTCACTTGCTTTCAGCAAATAATACATCATAAATTTATATTTTTCCCTCGACTCACTCTTCCGCTGCCCTCATTCCTGTTTTTGACCTCCAGAAGCCCAGGTGTGTGCTGTTTCTGTGGCCCATTAATATTGTCATCACATAAACCTCCCTGTTCATGTTATCCCATGGACTGCAGGTACCCAGATGCCCATTTCTTTCTGCAATCCCTGCAGTTGCTGCAGTGACTTTTAGTAGAGAGCCTATGAGTTTTAACCCTTTTCTTCCTGGCTTTCTCATTTTCACTAGTCTTAATGGGAAGAAAGAGCTGATTCATACCTGCCAGCCCCTTCAGACACCAAAACATTCACACCTACCCACCCCAAACAACTCCTCAGCTTAGTCTCATAACACCTACTAAACTTGAACTGTACCATTCCTCTTTATCTCCATTTTCTACAGTCTCACAGCTTCATCTTTGCCTCATTCTCTTTCCCCTCCAGTTGCCACCTGTTTTGAGTCAGATGTCAAGCTCCAAGGTATTCAGCCTTCCCACAATGGAGGAATATATACAGAGTTCAACTCTATATGGAGGTTTCCTGTCTGTGGGCAGAGAGCTTTCTCTGGCTTCTGAGCTAGGTCATCTGGGCTTCCATAACCACCTCTGTCAACTATCAGCTTCTCAAGGTAGTGATTTCGTCTTTATGTATCTATAAAGGGCGTATGGTCACCATATGAAAGATTTTTCAGTGGCACAAATGGAAAGAAAGTTACTCATCTCCCAACTACAAATGAACAGTGCTTTTAAAAAGGAGAAAAACAGATTCCAGAAAATCAGAAAAGGATAAAAGATTATATTTTTAAAAGATGGTTTTTAAGATAAGTATTTCTTCAATGTTTATAATAAATGAGGGCAATTCATACATTGTTAGAGAAGGTTACATGATCAAAAAAACATAATGATCTCTTCATACAGAGAGGCCATCTACCATAAACCATGTCATGCCTAACATACAGATTTTGTAAATCTGGTCTCTGACTGCCAAAATATTATCTCTCTGGCCTCAGTTTTAAAATCTGTATATTTTTGGCTCAAATTAAACAGCCTACATTCCCTATCTGAGGTCTTGGTGGGAAAAAAAATCTACCAGCTTTCCAAAATGTATATTTAATTTAGTTAGGTGATAGTTAATAAGACTCTTATCCAACACTTTAAGGATTTTTATCACATCAAAAATAAAGCTGGTGGTGTTTTAATCTTGTAATCATTTTAACATGAAGTAGAAAGCTATCTATGTACAGAGATTCTTGGTTCATCATTCCCCATCACAGTGAAACACCTGATCAAGTTCTTAACCTTTTCAAGATATGGGTACTGAGATAAGTTTGTTTCTGCAGTCTGAGATGAATAACCTCCAGACCTGAGCCTGATACATGTAGAGAGACAGTTGGGAAGTCGAGCAGAAAGTGTGAAAAAGAACCCCAAAAGTGATGTTCCAAGCTTAGAAGAATGAGAAAGAGTAGAATTTAAAATTGTGCAAGGAAGGAAGGGCCCACAGGCCGCATGTGTTATGGGCCCTGGGGTGTCCCTCTCAAAGGCAGTACATATGCTGGACTATATCCCCATAATCCCTATCCTTTTCCCTATCCCACCTTCCCCTTTTATCCTATGCCCCTTTATCCCCCATATATGCCCAGCCCAAATTTCCCTTTCTGGTTCCCCTCACAAAACCAGTCTTTTTCATTTGCCATGAATCCCTTTGCAATGCCGATGGGGGGAAGAAAAGGAGGGAGGGAAGAAATTAACTGTCATTTTCTAAGATTCCGACAAGTACAAAAAGGAAAATCCCTTCCTCAGTTTCCATCTGAAGCAACTCAAGCCCTGTCTCCCTTCTGATGCTCCAAAGAAAATCTGTTTGGACATCTGGGGACTCAAGATAGTGGCTTCCTTTCCTTTGAAATTGTTTTGTTGTTTATCCAACTGTTTCCAATGTTCTTTATTTAATAAGAAAGGGTGAATTGTGGAGGTGCCTCTCCCTGAAATCCTGGGGGGAGGGACCCTGCAGGGTACGGGTCTGCCTCTGTGCCTGCTCCCATGTCACATGTGCCCCATACCTGTTCCTGTTTGGTTGGTTTGGGTGCCTGGGCCCAGGAAGAGAGCAGGGTCCCATGCCTGGGGTCTGCCTGGGAACTCCAGTCATGTGGGCTGGAGGAATAAAATAATCCCTGAACATCTACAAAAATATCGCTTCATCTTTCCTTCCAAGTTCATTGCTGTCTTATACTTGTTGTAAGGATTCCCCATTACAACAGCTGGCTGTGACTGGAACTGGACCAAAGGGGAAAAGTGCCTGATGGCCGAGAGAGGCTGGCACTGGGTTTGTGCTTTGGTTTTGTTGTCACCACTATAGTTAGTGTTGTTTGCCTGTTTATATATCTATATTTTAGTAAAGAACGGTTATTCCTATTCTTTATATCTTTGCTTGAAAGCCCCTTAATTTTGAAATTATAATAATTCAGAGAGAAGGAGGCTGCATCTTTCATTTCAAGGGAGGCTCCTGTCTTCCTTAGCAGACATCTGTCTTTTCAAACTGAGACGTCCCCACAACAATAGGGCTCACTTGAAACAGGAGGCATTGAAAGAAGGGGAACTGGACAGTTCAGAGAAAATTGTACCACTCGTCCTGTATCAGGGAAAAAAACAGTGGAATCCACAACAGGAACCGGTATCTTTTTCGGTAATTAAAGAGCTCCATTGGATAGTGACAGAGCACAGTTTAAGCTCTCCATATTTTGTGAGTTTGCCATCCTCAGGGTTTAATGCTTATGTTATGACCCCTCATGATTTAAAATTGCTTGCTCAGCTTATGCTACCTCCCACGCAATACGCTCAGTGGGAAACTGACTGATGGAAAGGATTACAAGCCCTCCTTGTTACCTATGTGAGTCATAATAATCGGGCTTTAGCAACCTCACGCTTAATCACCTTATGGGGACAGGGCCTCATATGGATCCAGCAGTCCAAGCCCTGGACTTCCCTAGAGAGGCCCTTGAAGCAGCTCACAAAGCCCTTCTTAAAGTCCCTGATACACACAAGCTGCAGAAAGTGTTTACAACTATTGTGCAAGAATCTCACAAACCTTACATGCAGTTTATTGACAGCCTTAAGCAAGCGCATGAGTGCCAGGTTGAACGCCCCAAAGCTCATGAAATTTTGCTTTTAATGCTTGCTGTTGAGAACGTGAACAGGGACTGTAAGAAACTCCTTAAGTCATTGCCTAATCAAAATCCAACCTTAGCTGAGATGACTGAAGCATGCAACCGCCTTAGCACAGTAGAGCATAAATATGAGGCAATGGAGTGCTGCTTTTGCAGCCCTTAAAGGCCCCTCCGGGGCTCAGGCAGTTTGCTTTGGCTGTGGCAAACCTGGTCACTTGAAAAAAGATTGCATCTCTTTAAAAGGGACTAAAACTAAAACCGCTGCTGTGTGTCCCCTCTGTCTTAAAGGCTGTCACTTTGCTAATCAATGTCATTCTAAGTATGATTTTGTAGGTTGCCTGATCCTGGGAAACCGGACCCAGAGCACGAAATGGTGTCACGCACAGACACAAATGCTTCAGCCATTGCAGACACCCTAAGGAGGACTGCCTCAAGTCTTCACCCAGCAATTGCACGCAGCGCTGGACTGGGCCTGGATACCTCAGTCACAGTAACATTGTTACACTCTTCTGTTCATTTACTCCCTACAGGAATTTCTGGGCCCCCAGGGCCCCAGAGAAGTGCTTTGCTGTTAGGGAGATCCTAACCACCCTTTCAGGACGTTTTGTTCTCCCTGTGGTTATTGACTCAGACTTCGTAGGAGAAATCAAATTCATGGCTTGGACCCCTTTCCCACCTTGTACAGTTCCTAAAGGAACCTGCATCAGTCCCTGGGAACAGCAAACAAGAACTTGAAGAAAGTAGAAGGAACATTATGTATTACATTGTGCCTTAAGAGAAATCACCCAAGATGATATTTAATCAATGGTGCTAGGAAACATGAATGTTGCGGTTTTTCACTAAGGTAATGGAAAGTTTTGTCCAAAGGTTGTAAGAGTATATAAGCCACGCTGTAGAAACAATAAACAGCTTTTGCTTACATCAAGCTGTGTCCCATCTCTCAGTCGCCAACAGATACATTCTTTTTTATATCAAGGGAGATCCAGGTCAAGCTGCCCTACAGACATCAGCTGTGACTGTAAGGCAGATACTTGCTAAAATGTATGAATTTTTAAACTCTGGACTATGGAATTCCCAGGATTCCTAAAAGTCATCAGCACTCATGAGAGTGTATTCTGATGGTTCAGAAAATGCTCATACACATTCATATGACTATGGATTTCTGTGCAAGAGAAGCGGAATGTATTCATCAGATAACTCCCATGACAGGCTGGGGAGTGGAGAAGCACAAGTGTATTATTTAGGAACGCAATATCAATAACAAGGGTCACTTTTGAAAACCTACCTTCAGTATCCTAAGTGGTTGAGTGCATGGAGAAACTACCACACATTTCTGGTATCCATGCAAAAACACTATTCCCAGAACCATACAGGAGTTACTCAAATCTTTATATTATAACTGAAGGAGAAAGGAATGCTTTTTTGTTTGTTTGTTTAGTTTATAAGATGTCTTACTGAGGTTTAAAAAACAACTGTAAAGCATGTTTTTCTTGAGGGAAAGAGGTAGTAGGCAGGGAGGGGAGAAGTTGGGATACAATCAGGTAACTTATGCCCAGAATCTATCAATCTATCTTTGCATCAATCAGTACAGAGGCCCACATGAAGATCAAATTTTTTCTTTCATTTTTTTTCTCTAATTAGATTTCCAAATTTACTGCCTAAAGAGACAAATTGCTCCCTCGTTGTAGCAATCCACCCATGGCAGCATCTAATTCTGACTTTACCCCAAAACATACCAGACACTTCATACTTCTTTTGCTGCCCTTTGTAGCTGTCAAGATTTGGAGTAAGTTTAGTCTGCTTTTCCCTGCTTGCAGGAAGCAGAATAAAGCAGACAAAAATCATAAACATTTACAGGACAAGGTCATCTCATTTCAGCAGTAAGTTGGACATCAAAGCCATAGGACCAATGGATATCAGGCTACAAGGGTGAGACTCCTTCGAGCACAAGGTGAAATACCAGTGTAATCTAGTGTGAAAAGATCACAATGACCCCGAAGTAAGTGGCAATCGCTCTCTATCTCTTATTATTATTCAGGTAATTAATCATAATAGCATGTGGTGTAATGAACTGACTGCACTTATCCTATTTGTGTTTAAGTATATTGATTGTAGTAAGAAAAAAGTTCCACATAATTAAGGACTTGATACTCAGGGTACAACATAATCTTAATACTAACTATCAGCTTACCAGCCTTATTTTTATTCAAGTAAATTCCTTTATTGCACTTTAATTAACTACTATGGCTCATTTCTATTTAGCATTAGAGCAGGAAATAATTGCAGCTGGCTTCACACTAGGGGCTACTGTTATCTCGAAGGAAATGAGGACAATCAATATTCCAGGGAGGACAGGTACTGAAACTGCCTCCTGAACAAATACAGATCAATAACCATGAGAGAAAATGGAAAGGAGTTTTGCATTTGAAGGAATTCCAAGGAGATCCCAGAGGAAAAGAATTGAGTACAAAGATAAACGTATTTTCTCTAACTTGGTTGTTCATTTGTGTCTGAACCTCGAGTTAAAAGGACCTGTGAACTAAACCAAACAGGTAGGCATGTCAGCAGCTGCTTGTCTGCCACCAAGACAACTTTATGATAGGATTTTAGGACAAGAAGATCAAAAATAATTAAAAATATATTTGATTTTCTTCTGTTAACAACTGCAACAGCAATTATAATCACATATTTTAATTGGAATATGTGAACAAATGGCATGTATGTACTTCTTCCTGAAATCTGATCTATATTATGGGTAAGTCCAGTACAACCATTAAGCAAGAATGTTCAAGGGGAGTAAAGGACACAGTTCCAGGGATACCCTGCTCCAGGGCTTTCTGTAGGCTAAAAGAATGCCATTCCATTCAACTACAGAAAATGTGGTAACCGTTATATTAACAAATTACCACATTAAATAATCACACAGGAAATATCTCCTCCAGCAGCTGGGCAGTGGGGAGAATCCCTATGGTCTAAGCATTCCTGGGGAATGCAGGGAAGATGTGGGCTCATTTCCAAGTGCTGTCTTCCCCAGCATGCAGTAGCTCTGCTACACTCTGTAACTTCCAGATTCCAAGGGGAAAAAGGCAAGTTATTAAATATTACTAAATTCTCCATCAAACTTACTGAACATCTCATATGGTCAGTAACTACATTTGACTTCCTTACTGTTATCCATTTTCTAGATATAAGCATGCATTTTAATTTTGCTTTACAGTAGAAGAAAATCAGCAAAAGCTTAATTTATTTCTAGGCAGTCTCAAATACCTGAGAAATTATGTAAATACTGGGAAGAAGAAGAGCTCCACGAATGCCAGAAGTGTGCAGAAAATGTGTTTATGTAAAATGCAGTACTATAAAATACAATGCAAGATGTTAAGGCTGCTTCTTGAATATATTTTATTATTTTTGTAAGGTGGTGGTGTATAAAAACAACAAAAGTTATATCAAAAGTTATATTTCCTTCTTTCTAAATTGTAGCCTTCTCAGGCCATGTGGTTTCTGGGAAGATCACAGGCTGGGAGGTAAGCATTTTTATGTCCTGTAATATTTTGTTTACTCAGAGAAATGTTATCCATGACACTCTAAGGAAATTCATCCCCATTTACCTCTTTCAAGTCTTGGACAATAGCAGTGAGCCTCTCATTCTCTGCCTGAACATTGGTGACCACAGCCCTGCTCTGCTTAAGCTCATTCTGCATCTCCAAAATCTTCCCAAGGTAATAGGCTTCCTTTGATGCAGACTCCTGGAGGAGAGTCTCTTCCCGTGTTTCGCCATCTTCAGCCACTTTGCGGTGAACAGAAAAGGACTGTCCAAAAGCCTGCAAGGGGAAAAGAGCACAGTAAAAACCTACTGAAATCCTAGAACAAATTATCAACAGCAACGAGCAGCTGCACAGCCAGCAGGAATGGGATAGATCTGCAAATCCCAAACCCTGACCAAATAAACACTGTCTTAGCAGCATCCCAGCAGCTGAGGGCTACCATCCCACTCAGCTGAAATGAAGCATCTTGAGGCTGCTCCTGTTTGCAGTAGGGATTTATGGCCCCCATCCAGCCAGCCTCCACTGAGATCAAGATGGTGCTCTGCCAACTGGCCGTTAATTAACACCAGTGGTTAACTCTCCTGCATGAGACCAGCCCATAATTCATCAACTCATTTCTTCTCTAATCCCGCAAAATAAACATCCTACGCTTGTTTTGCTTTAAAGAGCACAAATAGCTGACAAATCTTTCTGAATTACTTTCCATTTCCAACTATCTTTTCTTATAGGAGCTGATCTCCTGCTATGGAAAAACACTCCTATAACCTGGAAGAAAGATAAATGAGCTGAGTACCAAGCAGTGGTCACCTACACTTCTGGGATGCTAAATACAGAGTGTGCCAACCCCTTTATTTCATTTATACTCAGTGGCTTCTGCTAAATAGTTAACTGGTTGAGAAGCATCTAAGTATAAAGATAATTTTCAGTGATTGTCTTCTTGTTACTGGCTTACACTGAACAATTTAATAAGACAGTATTTCTCAGTGACAATTTCTGATGTTATTTTTGACAGCTTTGGAGCAACGTGGAAGAAAGCAAAGTACAAGCCATGATAGTAGCCATGATGATGGAGATATCACTTAACTATGAAAAACAGGGAGGAAAACCCAGCAATACTATAATAATATAAAAAAAATATAATAAAATAATAGACACACAAAAATAAACTAAAAATAGCAATAAAATAATATATAAAATAAAATAAAAGCTAAACCTGATTTAAGTCTATTACCTTTTAAAAAAAGACACTTAGTTGAAAATGACATGACGTAATTCTGGAGAAAGACAAAAGAAGGCTTCTAATGTTAACAGTATTTAGCCTAACACAGGCAGAAGGTCTCTCATATATCTTAAATCAAAGTGAACACATCTGAAACACCACAATTTTAATTTTTTTTCCTAATACATAAGGAAGATTTGAGTCATGGTAACATGCTATTTCAGCAAAAAAATATCCCTAAAAGCCTCATTTCTACCCAGTTCTATGAAACCACAAAAGCACAGCATGCATTTGTACCCACTGTAAGCTGTGGCATCCTTTGCCTCCCCATCGATAAGATTTGCCAAATTAAATCCATTGTTCAGAACACGTTCTAAGCTTCACTGGCACTAGAACTGAAGCAGCCCCTTAGAAAGTTCAAAGTAAAACTCTCTTCAAAAACTTCTCAGCTTTTAAGTCTACTTCACTTGAAGAATTCTGTGAACTCAGCTTTAAAGGATTCTAAAAATATTCAATAATGTATTAACCCAGCTGTCTTCTCAAAAAGCTCTAAGTTACTGAAATAGCAAGTGTCAGCAACTTGCCAAATAGGATTTTCTAAATAACAAGAAATCCAATTTAATAAAACTGTTAGGCACTGATATCTGTGAATCTAAGACAACTGTTTTGGGAACACTGCTAATAAATTATCTTACTCTACATATTATATTCATTATGGCTCACTGTTCCTAGGTTGAGACTGAGCAAAAAGCACCAGTTCAATAAAGACCCTACAAGACAAATGTAAAGGGCACTTCTCCAGGGGTAAAATAAGAGCACAGCAGAAGAGCAGGTTAAGACTTGCAGGGATGGGGAAGCTCATGAATAAATGTTACCTGGAGCCCTCTCCACCCAAGAACTACAGTTAAATACAAGCACACAGTGATGACAGCCTTCCAGATTCACTCCAGATTTTCCTGAACTGCACTTTGAAGGCGCATTTTTAGCATGTGTGATGTTTGAGAACAGCTATGAATACAGATTTAGGGGGGAGTGCATAGTATAGTGAAAAACTACTGTGTACTTCAGGTTTCCTTGTACCTAGACTACAGAAAACACATAGCTTTTTTTTCCTTATTTGAATGTTACTCTATCACAGAATGGGTCAGGCTGGAAGGGATCACAGTGGCTCACCTGGTCCAGCCTCCCTGCTCAAGCAGGGTCATCCCTGAGAACATGGCATAGGATTGCATCCAGAAGGTTCTTGAGCACCTCCTGTGAGGGAGACTCCATAAACTCTGAGCAATCTGTCCCAGTGCTCAGTCACCTGTACAGTAAAAAAGTTCTTCCTCATTTCTTTGATGGTCAAGCTACCACGTACCAGCTTTTAGCCTGTCCCAGCTCACACATAGCATAATATTTAATTCCTTTTTTAAACTGCTATCAAGATCTTAAAAATCAGGGGAAGGAAAGCAAGTAATCACAGTCCACTTTCCATACTGATGATAATTATGCAGATCAACACAACAAGGAGACAAACATGAAATACCTTTTAATTATAAGCAAGTAAAAAGTTCTGCTTCTCTATTTCTTAGCCTGTACAGAACATTAAAACGTTGAAACTTTCCAGACATGCCCACTTAAAGTCTTCCATGAGATCGATCACTTTTCAATTAAACCACATACCAATACTTTTCAGCTGGTAGCCAAATATTTGTTCTATTTTGATTGTATGTTTTAATAATTTGCTTTATACATTTACTTATCTATAAAACCTTTTAACCTTGCTATGATGTGAAATATTTCAAGTAACTGTGCTCACATGAGAAGGTGACTACTTGGACTGCAAGTTAAAGGAAGTTCACTTGCATTTGAGGCAAGTGTTGGATATAAACTGGTTTGTTGAATAGATTTTATGGTACTATATACGAGGGAATAACAATTTGCTATGGAAGCCTGATTGGAGAAACAGCTTTCCTTTGACATGACATGACATGACACCAAGGGAGAGGAAGAACTATGCAGATGATCCCTGAATTCACCATTGAATAAGATCTTGGCATTTTCATAGAATGGTCTCAAGTATTCTGAGAAGGTGCTATAGGATATTGTAAAGAATTAGTTAATGACCCTGTTTTTCCAGCACGGTGCTGCTGTGTTTGGTGGGATTCCTCATTAAAACCACTTAGAAATCACTACTGGTCCCTTGGTTTCAGTAACCACAGTGTGGGGCTTTCCTGACAAAATACATCATCTTTCAGATTCAAGTTTGGACTCAGAAGGGACTGTGTAGCCCTTGAGGGCTTCTGTTTCCTTGGGAAGCATGCTTCCAGAGTAGGCACAACACTTAAATCATCTACAAATACTGAGGCAAGTTTACTGATTTGACAAAGCCTGTCCTAACAGAGACCAGTCAGATTTTTACCTTACACTGGGGTCCCATCAATTCTCTGAAGATTTTGCTTGAAAGGATGCTCCTGATTTAGAAGATACTTTTTTTATAAATTGGCTGCAAAAGTCAAGTAACAAGACATCATTAAACTATACATAAATATAGATCTCTCTGTATCGTGAGATCTCAGAATTGTATAACACTACAATGATTTTTTTTACAGGTATCTTAAAATTTGAACTTTGAGAACAACAAAATACTGATCACTATTGAGGTTATGATAAAGGATGGTAAAAGTGGGTGCATACAAGGAAGAGGTCAATTTGATCATGCAGAAAGGTGTAACTTCAGAGGGAAAAAGCCATTTACTGTTGAAATCTGAACAACGCCAGACAGAAATTCCAGTGTTACAAGCAAACAAGCATAACAAAAATAATGCTGGAAACAGTGGGCACAGATTTGCAAAAGAACAACAGAAAAATGTGACTGTTCCAGACATATCATATTTATATGATAAATAAAAACAACAGCAGAAAGCTAATGTGCAGTGACACAAAATGATGTCTAAAATAAAAATTATATTTAGTGCTTCAAGAAAGAAAGGAAAAAGAGAAGCTGGATTTCTACTTTAGGTGTAGAAAGCAGCACACATGCAAAAGAGCAGTTAAAAACATAACTAGGTAATGAAGGCTGCTATTTCTAAATTTCACTTTTATTTTTACTAATCACCTCCTGGGACTGGAATTCTGAAGTGCTTCACAGAAATTCAGTCTTCTAGTCTGGGATTATTAATAAGCAATAAAACATGACCTGACTGCTACCAGGACAAGCAGGCAGCCTACCTTTATGGCTTTGACACTGAATGTAGTTTTTTCTGATGCATAATGCAACAGCATTGAACTAGTTCAAATTATTACCTACTTGAGCTGCTAGCTTGCTGCAAGCAGAATGTATTATGTATTAGTTACCTCCACATTCATAGCACAAAATCATGAAAAAAACAGCCTGAATTATCCAAAAGGGTAGCATATTTCCTAATCAAATGTCAGTATGCCATCACAGATGGAAATCTTTGCTAGGAATGCTACAGGTTAATGTCAAGGACAGGCTTTGTTTTGCTGCACAGCTTGAATGCCCATTTATCAGCAAATATTCCTTTAGTCACTTGCAATTCTGTGTCTCTCAGAAAAGATTTATTTTTTTAAGTTTACTACATACTTTTTCCCCACCAAAATTAATTAACAAAAGCTTAGGGTTCTTTGCAATTTTTCTGCTTAGAAGCAATCAGTGTCAGATAGAGGTCTATGAGGAAATCCCCTCTAGGCAAGGCTGAGCAGAGGAGCAGCAGCTGAACAGGGTCTACAACTTCCCTCAAAATCAGTCGGTACAAAACTGCCTCCTGCATAACTTGTGATGGGGCATCGAGTCAAAATCCAACATGTTTCCTGGCAGTGCAACAGCAAAAAACACCTGTGCAGAGGTGACTGGTGGGCACCAGGCATATTATATCTGCTTTCTTAAAACCTGGTAAAGTTTTTGGCCGCTAAATTTTGTCATAGTGTAGACTAAATCCTTATGCAGCTGGCATGACCTCCTCATGTTCATTTAAGATGGCTGAGACAGGTCAATAGTTTCCTTTTGGAAGCCAATGCTGAAGTGATTACAGCCTTCAAATGCAAATACGTGGCATATTGCAATCAAAACACAGGCAGATGCATGCTTAATGATGACAGAAGAAAAAAATTAATAGGCATTGCGAGGATAGTGCATGTGAGATGGACAGCCCTCACAGCAAAGCAGATTGAAAGCTCAAAAACAGATTGAGAAGACAGCCTGAAACAGCATGGGCTTAGAGACAAGAAAACTAGATCATGAACTTCTGGGTTGACATGCTAGCTGAAAACAGCTGATTGTCTGATTCCTCCTGTGTTCAAAGAGACTGAATTCTTCTGCAGAGGCAGAAGATTGGGCATCTTTCTATCTCATCACTAATTTAGCTTTCAGCTCAGAACAAACAAGGTCCCTACACTTAATAGTCCCTCAGTCAAAAGGGATGAGATAATTTATCAAAATTCCATCGTACCCAAGCAACTGTCTAAGCACCAGTCATTTCAAAGTTTCCAGACTCAAGATGATCAGTTTTATGCTCTATGGAACACAAGATGAATACGATTTTTGGGTGTTCGTTTAGAGTTTTATTTTCTTAATGTAACAACATACCTTCTACATCATATGCCCCATCTTGCAGAAAAAAAAAAAGGTTAAACGTTTTGCAGTCAAGTATAAAGCAAGCTAACAAACCAGGGGTTTCTTATTTGTTCTCATGCATGCAGTCTGCCTTTTGAAAATGGTGAAAATTAAAATTCAAATAATAGAGTTTTTTTTCAATTCATGCTACAGATACTTGAGGAAGCTGTTCCTCAACTTCCCATTTGAAAAATGCAGAAGACAGAATCTGCTACTCAGTGAAAAGGACGTTAGGGTAGATCCACTCAGGATCTGAAAAAAAATAAACTATAGTTATGACAGTACAAGGGGACACAGCCCCAAGCTGTGCCAGGGGAGGTTCAGACTGGACATCAAGAAGAATTTCTTCACTGAAAGGGTGGTTAGGCATTGGAACAGGCTGCCCAGGGAAGTGGTGGAATCACCATCCCTGGAAGTGTTTAAGAAATGACTGGACACGGCACTCAGTGCTAGGGTGGTGTTTGGCCAAAGTTTGGACTCTACCTTAGAGAGCTTCTCCAACCTTAATGATTCTATGAGCATAGTACAGGCAACTGAGAAATTTATAAAGGGTACTTGAAGAAGCTTTTTTATTACCACCAAAATGCAAAAAGCATTTAGCTTTATTTCCAAGCACCAGCTTACCTAATTCAACTCTCTTCAATAAAAATGCAAATACTGGTACAACGATAAAGTCACATAGGTCAATATCTGCATGAGAGATTTCACTTGCAAAAGGGACTTGCAAGCCAAGGTGATGGAGGTTTTACCTATGCCAGAAATGCTGAGGAGATCAGATGCACAGAAAACACAACTAATCCTGAGTCAATTTACAGATGTAGAGCAGTAGGACAAATGTCAACAATTCACAGGCTTTTCCCCGAGGCAGATTTGGATTAAAGTGGGAACAATGTGGATGCTTCTGTTTGTTCTCAGTGGATCCCTTCAGTGTCTACAGTCCTATTGAAATTCACATATTAGATGCTAATCAACAAAGCTTTCAGAAAACACAGAGAAATTTATACTCAGCTCAGCTACAGACCCAGCCATGCTTCGACAGTCCCAGTACAGAGCGTGCTGATTTCCATCAAGATGTGTGAAGCCCCAGGCAACCACTCTGCCTTTTTATAAATAAGGAACAAAACCACTCCTGAATGTGATGGTTAGGAAATATTTGTGGACAAGAAGAAAGCACTACTATGAAAATGAATATTCTATGTCAACCTCCATTGTTCATCCGCAATCCAGCAAAAGGGGGAGTGAATAAGAATTTCAATTTAATTGCCTTTAACTTCATTCTAGATGGGGATTTCAATTCCCCAGCCCTAAGCATTCCCTCCAGGCACAGAAAACACAAGAACGGGGAAGCTTATCTACAACACAACTAATTAGTTTCATGCTGGTAATTTTAAAGCAGCTCTGTTCAAAATTCCTATGGCAAATAATTAAATTATTTCTATAAACAAAATAATTCACATCTTGTTAATGAAACATAAGGTGGCTTACAATTTTGCACAAATTACTATCAGAACAACATCCAACTATAACAAAATTTCAATTAAAACCAATAGAAGCATTACCAAAACAAGCACATAAGACTGTCAGAGATTTAAATTTTTTTTTTAAACAAAATGTGCCTGAAGGCAGAGATGAAACCAGTATTTCAGGGAGGCCCTATTACATTTGAGTTAAGCACTAAAATTTCAATTTTACAAAGACTTGGGTTTTTTTTTTTTCTTTTCTAACTGATTTACTTCTCTTTTTCTAATATGAAATAATTGCAATTCTATCTCCTGTGCTTGCTTGAATAAAGCTGCAAAGAACGAATGCCAAAATACAGTTCTTTAAGAGTTGACAGCCTACTGGGATATTACAGTTATTTCAGATTAGCTCCCCATATGTAAACTCACATTCCTCAGTTAGAACACACTTACAGAGCATTTTAGGAGTGGTCTAAGCAAAGTGATGTTGATAGTGAATAATAAAAACAATCCATTGCTCGTTGAATCACCTGAAAGCTTTAAATTAGCTGGGCCTCATTTTATGAGGTCTTCTGGGACTTGGTCTCAAATTCAGAAAGAAACGGTATTCTTCTGCTGCAACACACTTAGCTGTATTTACATATATCCTAAAAGCCACAGCCTGTCTACTTTATTTAGATACTTTTAATATTTTACTGTTTTCTTTCAATTAAAGAGAAAATAAGGTCCCTTCCAAACCAAGCCATTCTATGAGTCCATTTAAAAAAAAAAAAACAGATATCAAAACTGGATTCTGGGTATAGGGTAAGTGGTAGTATTTTTGCTAAGCAGCAAAATTAAATATTTACTTCCCCAAGAACAGGAAGGTCCTCTCCTTGAATAAGAAAACAAGTAATATAGTTACCGTCTTGTCTTTAAAGCACTGTAAAATGTCACTCTGAGGCAGAAGCTCATGCTCAGAATTATTCTTTGACATTTAAACAAAAGAAATTAGAAGCTACAATGGGCACTTCCACTCTCCACATTTTCACAGAGGAGGACAAAAAGCCCTATCTCCTTAAAGGTATTTTTGAAACCCACAGGAAAGGTCTCAGATAAATCAAAGCATCACTATATTATCCTTGGAGTGACATTTAGAGACAAGCATAAAGACTTGCTCTGCTCTTCTTTGTGCTTCTCAATCTTTTTCCAAACAAGCGCTTACAGCTTGTCTTTTTCAGGGAGTTGCCAAGTAGATGGGAAGAGAACTGACTACAACCAGCATGTGCAGAGGTAAACACTGACATCCTAATCCTCACAAAAGCAATTTTTTCCCAGCAATTTGCAATCCCATTTGAACCTTTCATGAACATCTAAAGAGGCTGATTTCTATAGTTTTTGTAAATGAAGTGGGAGAATAGAGAGGGGGTACTATCTAGGGCTCATTGTCAAAATAGCCCAGTGAAACAAGCAGCCCTGGATGAGCAGAAGTCAGGAAAGCAAAGTAAATTTCAAGGGTGTCTGAAAGGTTCCCTACAGAAGAGAAGAAGGAACTGGGTTTTTTGTTCAGCACAAGTAGAATAGGTTAAGAAAAGGGAGACCTACTTGCAGTCTTTTCCTGACTGAAAGGGGATAGAGAAGAGAGTCAGACCCTTCTCAGCAGTGCACAGGAAAAGGGCAGGATCCAAGGTCACAATCTGAAACCAAAGAAATTCACACAAAACAAAGGAAAATCTACCCTGAGAGTGGCATGGTAGCAAAATAAGTGCCTAGAGTGGCTGTGTACCATCCATCCCTGGAGAGTTTCAGAAGTTGTGTAGGGCAAGACCCTGAATAACACTTAACTTTGAACTTCCATCAGGGGATAGACAAGATCATCATCAGGAACCTCTTGCAAACTAAATTCTATTATGATTCAGGGAGCAATTCTGTGCTGGAAGGACTAGTAGACACTACATTTCTCGTGGGGCACACAGTTGAAAGACCTATGAGTTGGCCATTTTCCTTAGTTGTCTTCAACACCTGTCTAAAATTGAAGATGACCAAATGCAACACAAATATGGTTTCACTATAATCAACAAATCTGATTATTTAAATGGAGCATACAGAGACATGAAGTTTTAATGCCAAGAGGACAAAGGGACCTTCAGCTTTACCTATTTGTGACACCAGCACTCTCAACCAGTTTTATTGTAGCACTCATACAAATCAGAGACATCAGAGATGTCAGCCAAAGTCATAGTAACAAGGCAAGATGAGGCTTAGGCCTACAGCAGTCAGAGTAGAAAAAGGTCATCCAAAATAAGAATTTCATTAACAACTATACTTACAGACGACATGTTTTCTGTATATCCCACTAAAGTAATCATGCTCATTAAATTTAAAGTCTTAATTTGCCTGCCTACACTTATACTTCCATTCTCTGCAGTTCTTTATGTGAATTGCCAGCACAGCAGTTCTGATTACTCCAGAGGTGACTAATAAGAATAAACTCTCTCCTTGTGAACACACACAACTCCCTTAATTCAGCATGTGGCAACCAGAGTTGCATTTATCATGTACCCTGAACAGTGGAATGCAGGGAAATACCTCCACATTCCAGTTCCTGGAATTCCAGGAGCTGGAGTATAAGCTGGCAGGGGGCACATATTAACTTTTAGAACAATCATTGTTTTAACCACAGGTTTGAAAGGAGAAAGATTATTCAGAGATTTCTGCTGCTTCAGGCATTTACAGAAACCCCTAAAAATTTAAACTGGAAAAAACCTCTAAATAAAAGCATGCCCTTCAAGAGGCCAAAATTACAGACCTCTCACTTATTTTCAAAGGAAGGTTTAATTAGAGGGCTGCCAGCGACAGACTTCCCATGAGGAACCTTATGCTTCCATTGGCATTGATTAGTGCAGGGCACACAACTATTTCACAGAATGCTCTTGCATCTGGGTGCTCACTGCAAGTGCTGGATAATCTCATGCCTCTAGAGCAAGTGAGATTTGAAGGTATATGGTGGTACTTATAACCATGTTCCAGCAGCAATAGCTTGCCTACTCAATACTCCAAAAAAAGTGAGACTTAAAGAATGGGATTGCCATAAGCTGTCCCACTTAAATCTTCAGAGCACTTTAATTCATTTAGCATTGGCTAAGAAGAAAAAACACCAAACAAACCCAAAAAAACCCTGCCCATTTATCCAGCCAAAGTAGAGACAGTGATGAAAGGAATGTGGTGTACACTGCTAACCAGAAGATCTATTCAGGAGCAGAGAGGGACATGTCTGACACAGGAGTTTGCGTGAGATGCCCTGGCACTCCTCCAAGCACTACTGCATCCACACCACATGTGTCTGTCTCAAGCCAACCTGACGACAAATTGAAGAAGGCAGACCATGCCCCATGCTGTACATTTATACACCTACTTGTCCAAGTGCAGCAGGGCTCCAGACTGATCCCATTTGTCACCCCAACACAAGCAAAAGACAGTAGTCCAACAAAGATTTGGCTTTATAAGCAAGAAATCTGCAACCCAAGCCATGTGTCCAGCCACAGCTCTCCCAGTGCTTTTGCCCAAGGGCCCAGGTGTCCCTATACCACTCGCCTTTTCCTGCATGAACACAGAGGAAGTTAGCTGCAAAAATGATAGGATTTGAAAACCACACACAAAACAATGAGACCAGGAATCAGAGGCAACATGCAGGGTTGCAGGCATGTTTATAGGATGGGCCTGTCTTAGCTCAACCAAAATTTTAAGTAGTTCCCAGCCTTGTTCCCTGACAGTGTTAAATACATAATACTGCCTGATGATGAAAACTCCCATTTGTGAAACACATTGTCTCCCAGTAAGCAATTTGCAAAGGATAACAAGTGTAAGAGGATAATGCGCTTTTGCTTTGTCAGCAGCTTTGTCTCAGGGTGACCAATGACTGTAAGATAACTGCAGAAGCCTGTGCAAATTAAGCATCCATGCCTTATCTAGTTCTACTGAGAAAGTAACCAGACATTTCATTGGCTTCAGTGAAGCCCAGATTTTACCATTGGGTATTTATTTCTAGATGGCATACTGTATTCTGGCTCCTGATTCACTATATTTGCTCATGTGGAAGTTGCCAGCAAATTACAACCCGTTTGAACAACAAACTTTTGAAAATCAGCAAAACCTGACAATCTGAGCTCTTTCAGTAACAGTCTAATTTTCACTGAGGCTTTCAAACTACTTCACCAGCAACATCAGGATTTTCCCTCTAGAAAACCTTGCTTTTTACAACAGCAGTTTTCATAAAATAGGAAGTCTTCTTTCCTCCCTTGATGCCCATCCCCGGGAGAACGGCTGATGGCCTGCAGAGCAGAGGATCAGCAGCACAGACAGGAGAACACCTCAGTCAGCAGCCAGAGAGGGAGTGCTTAGCTGGTTGGTTGCATCTGTCAGCGCCGGATGTGGGAGCTGTCCCTGTCTTTTCCAGAAAGGAAGCTCTCACACTTGGATCGCAGCATGAGCTGATGGCCATTTACACAATTGCAACAGGGGAGTGCAAATACCAATGCTTCCTACAAAAGTAGGTGAACGATTTCCTGCTTTTCTAAAGAGACTTAAAACAAAACTATTAATATTGGTGCCAATGAAGTACAAAAAGCTATATTTACACGTCTGCACATGTACTTACACACACAACACAAGAAACAGCAGAACAGGGGTTAAAAGGAAGGTTAGCAGTTATTTGCTAGAGTAACATACATGTGATTTCATGTAAAAGCAAAGATAGAACAAACTGAGCCAAAGATAAGATGCCAAGATAATGAAGAACAGGAGTGGAGCCATAAAATATCCAGACAAAGGAAAAGACAACTCTGAAATTCACTCTTCTGGATGAATGAAATGAAATACGATGCCCACCATCCACTCCTAATGCACAAAGCCAGTTTGGCATTACCAGTCAGTAAGAAACATGTTTAGGACCCAATGTCCCCTGTCCCATATCATACAAATGTTCCTGATGTGACCATTTGTGGACACATACATATCTTAGTTCTTGAGAATAAGAATGCATAAGAGTGTGAAAGAATGAAATCTGCAAAAAACCAGGAGTGTAGGTAGGTATTAAGTCAGACACCTGATTCATTCTGTAAAATTAACATCACCTACACACTCCATAAGGTCTCCAGAAGCACAAATGGTTTGCCTCAATTGGGATATGAGCGTTTTTTTTAGAAAAAAATATATACCTCTCTAACGTTAAACACCCACTGTAAGACCTCTTCATATTACTGGAACTACACCAGCTCACTGGGCAGGTGAGTTAACACAGTGAACACTTTGTCGAAAGCATACCTCACAATTCGCAAGTTTGAATTTATCCTCCAGTGTTGCAGTGAGTGGTGAAACTGGAAAACTGTGGTCTGGAGTCAGTGACCCACACCCTTTCATCCTTCTCACATGTGCGTGTTCCCAGTAGCACATCACACCAGCCTGCCACGGCAGCCTAACCACCACCCCTGCTCCTGGGCATTCCTCAGATACTGTGTGGCTGCTCTACACAAAATGAGAGTACACAAAATCAATGTGTGTATGTACAGCATATACTCAGTTGCAAGAATATGTCTACATCATCTTGTCTTTGAAATATTATGTGCACCTGTATGAGAACTATCATTTTGTTGATAGGAGATAGTGGAGCACATCATCCAGCAGACTTTTCAAAGACAAAACTTATCTTCCACACGTGACCACTGCCAGTGATTGATGGTCATGTGTTATGAACAAGACCCTCTAAGAATTCCAGGTGAACAGAAAGACTCACCATAGATGGAAGAGACACAGGATGCCCTGTGCCATCTTGGGCTCTCCCAATACCACAGCAGGCAGGGTCCTAGCATCAGGAAGGATGCAAGATTGTTATCACTTACTATAATTCCCATCTGTCATTGGATAACTTAATATAACCAATGGCTGTTTATATTCCTTACTTGGATCCCAAAAGAACCAGGATCACCTCAGTGCAAAACAAGCTGGAAGCAATTTCCATTTATTGTAAGCTTCTCCATGTTATGAAACTCTTCCACTGCTGAAAAAGCATTTTTAATCTACATTTGCAATTTATACTGTATCATATTTGCTGATTCTTTAGATAAAAAAACACTATTACAACATGACACCTGAAAGGGATGTAGCCTTGCTATAGGGATGCTTATTTTCAATTCATTGCTTTACAGACAAAGAGCCTTTTGAGAGTGTCAGACAAATCCAAATTGGGAAAATATGTCAGTTAATTGAACTATTTTACATTGGAAGGGGACAAAGAGCTCCCTATTGACTTGCGCTTTGAGGCAATTCCTGAGAGATTTGCCAGTTTCTTTTCTGATTGTCTTAAACTTGAACCTCTGAACTGTAGCAGGTCTACACATTAATTTGTAGGGAACACATCATTAGAAAAAGAAGCACTAAGTGAAAGTACACAGTGTCGTCAAACAACACATTTCTTTTGAAATTCATAGACACTCCATGGAGTCAAAATACAGTTGCAACAACCTTTACTGTTGGAAATCTGTAAGCCAGACTTTTAGAAACAGTGGTAACTTCATATAAAATCTGTGCAGATGACATTTTAGTCAAACTTCCCTACTTAGCATGGCTTAGAAGGAAAAATCAAGGAAAGAAGAATGCAATGAACTATTTTTCATAAATTTTTAGTATAATGTTATCATACATTTCTGCCCTAATGCAAATTTAAAAGGCTTCCCATATGGAGAACTCAGACTTATAGTGCTAGACCTCTGAAAAAAAAAATTGATTAGGACAGAATTTAAAAAAAAAAATTAACTCAATGTATCATGACTGCTGCTTATGACAGAAACAGCACAAAGACACTGTGCTGTGTATTTACATGCACATACATCTAATTGCACACCAGTGCTGGTGATTTCACAGCACTCCAAGATAGAGATTGATTTACTGCCAGATGAAGAATTGCTTGCACCTGGTGGGTTAATGCAACAATCATTTTGCAAAATCATTAGCCTATGGAACCATACAATCAAAACTATGATGAACATTAACCAGTGAGTAAGAAACTACACTTCATTGGTCTAAGGACCCACATATTAATGCACTACACCAGTTATGCCAACCTTTCTCCTAATTTGGAAAGTAGCTCCGAGTTCATGGGGCAGTCAAAGTATAATTCCAGGGTCACCAATCACCAGTAACCACTGGAGGGATCCCTGGGAAAAGGGAACACATGAGCCAGTGGGAGGAAGTATATGCTAGTGACTCTGGGGAAATGGTTATCATAGAAATGTTTCTTCAGGGAAAACCTATGAACACATATGTAAAAAATAATACAGGAACAGGAGCCTTTTCTGTCCTCAGCATGCACAATATCACAGAAGAAATATTCCCTCGTGCATCCAGCATTGAATAAAGAATTCCTGCTTCTTAATGCTACATTGTTGTTAAGGAGTTCTTTTTACCAATTTTTGGTAACAATTTTTTTTTATTTAGAAGACTGCCCAAAACTCTTAAACTGCTTGGAAAATAGCATCTCATTGGGGTTTTTTTAAGTACTCAATCCATTTTTACTAACATGCTCCAAGTAAATTCATTCAGGTCTATTTGGCAGGAGAATGTTACAGCTGAGCTGTAACACTGTCATCTCACAGCTGAGAAACACAGGCACATGATGAAACTGTGCCCAGAGACATCAGAGGAACAGTAATAAAGGAGAGAGAAATCAAGGATCCAAAACCTCATCACAGCCATGCCTAGGGTAAAGCCCACCGCATATGCTAATGACAAAGATGATAATGGAAAATGGGCCAAAAAAGAGAAATAATCACGTAGTATAACAGAAGATATTTGAATTCCAGCCTTTAAAAATTTTTCCAGATAATACCTGGCATGCTGCAATTGATGACACTAAAACTTATGTAGACCCTAAGGCTCAAATTGAACACATACTAGGTTTATTAAGCTGTGCTCAAAAAAACCCCAAAACACTGCATCATTTGGGGGAATTAAAAGAAGAGCAAAATGTTCAAGTATTTAAAATATCTGACTTCTTGGAAATACAAACAATTGAGACAGCTCTGCTGTCATAGTAGTATATTTATTATGAGGTTAGTCCCAATGAGTGAAAAGGTAAAATGTCTGAGCCACTGTGAGAATTACAGGAGGCAGGAAACTATTTCATTAGATCCCAAGATAATCATGTTTCATTGCTGACCCTGGCAATGCAGCACAGAATACAAATATTAGAATGACAGCACACAGCAACCCTCACTGACCGACAAAGAATAGGTGTATTTGGCAAAAAAACCCAGGAATTTGAGCTTTTAACTTCAGTGAAATAGAGTTCTGGGGTTTTGTCAAAGTCAGAATAAGACAACATTTTCTCTAGAAACTCAATAACACCATTTGTTGAATGCTCTGATGGTCTGGGCTTCTCAGGACAAAACACTGAAAATCACAGAAAAAGTGGCAAGATTTCATCTTGTGATACCATGGCAAAATTTGCTAGTATTCCGATAGAGATTTTGTGCTCAACATAGAGCAAGGTTTTATAGGTCCCATCCTATGCAGAAGATTAGGCCAAACTGCTGTAACAATTATTAAAAACTGAATGATTCTCAGCTGTAACTTGCATTGCTGGATGAACTTCCTACACAAAAGATTTGGTGGCACAGAGAAGTGCATTTCTAATGAGAAAGTAATTTATTAGCCTTCTTTTAAAGGGTTCACCAATGACAGCAAGCCTGTTCAGCAACACTAATTTCTTGCTGTGGAAGAAGGTAAGTTAAATACCTGGGAACATGTTACTCACTTGATCTCTCTAAGAAACAGCAGCACTGCACATTAATTACCAGCCTGTTTCAGCAGGGATATGACCAAGTCCCTTAAATGGACTGAAGTGGCCACTCAGGTCCTGTGACTGGCCACCTTCTTTGTCCATTACACCTCTAAAAGAAACCCAAATTTTTCAACTGTATTGTGACTACCATTTTGTGAAAGAGGCGATAAAAAAAATAAAAAAACCCAAAGAAACAAATAAAGAAAAGCACATTTTTCATTTCTGCTTTGATAGAAGTAAATAGTTTTAAACTTTTGCTTTCACTGTTTCACTGTAAGGTAGTTGGAAACACCCAAATAATCTACATGATTGAGTGCTACAGAATTACCCAGAGGGTGGTAACCTGACCAGTAACACTCAGCTAACACGGATTGAAAGGTCTCCATCCTTCCTCCCATTGTCTCAGAAAAAGGGCAAAATAAAGTCTCAGAAGCACAACCACAGAAGCTGAAGGAAATTGAAAGAGCTAGAACAGAAACACCTAATGTGCATCACATCTTGCAGGACTTGGTCTTACAGCCTACAGTACATGCTCTCCCCACACACCACTAGAACAGAAATAATCCAAATGCAAAAACTTTGTGACAGAGCATATTACTAAATACAGGGAGCCAGGGATCATGAGCAAAGCCGAAATGAGCAAATTATTACTGAAATCAAATTAGATGCCAATCAAGTTAGAACTGTACCAAACTTCATTAAGCATTTAAGCACGTGGGGGAGACATGGGTGATTTGCAACAGAAGGGTAAAATATAGAAAAAAGTCAGATTGCTCAAGGAACCAGAATAATAGATGACAGGGTCGGGCTCAATTCAGAAATGTAAGCTAATCCAATAACTAAAAATGAGCTAATAAGATGGACTTGATGAGTCCTGCAGTGCTTTAAAGGCTTTGCTATGTTATCAAGATTGCCTTAATGCTGTACATCCTTCAGACCTCACATTTTCTTACTGCTCTTCACAAAAAAGTGACTGCTGGGAACTGTAGCAGCATTTGTGCTCAAGAACAAGAGGGAACATAGTTAAAATGAAGACAGCCTCAAAGTAACAGTATAAGAAGGATGAAGTCATCTTTTAAAGGTGACCATTACTTCAGCAGGCATAAGAAGCCGTCTTGTGTGATCTTACAGATAATTTCTGAAAGACTGAAACATTTTACAGGAAGACTGAGATGAACTTTCCATGCTTTTTTAAAAAGTATGAAGAAGAGCCTATTCAAGTGATAATCTATTATAATGAAGGCCTGGAGACTAAAGAAAAATTCATGGATGAAGAGGAAACCAAAATAAAAATATGTAGATTAACCTGCATTAAAATTCTGGGCATGTCCTTAAATTATTCCAGAAACACCGGGTAACATCTGGCAGTAACTTGAGGGATGCGGAAAAAATACAGCTAAGATAAGAAACGAGTGCTTTGGTGAAGAGTCTCAGTGAAAACTGAGGGACATGAAATATCAAAGGTTTTATGGTTACAGGCCAAAAAACTCCCACAAACATTTATGATCAAAATAGGATAGCAGTAAGGTACCAAAGGGGATGAGAAGGACTACAGAGACAGAAGATGCAGATCATGAGTACATGTGAAGGTCCTGCAAGTAAAGGGGAAAGGAAAAGGTAATTAGCAAGGGAAAAGACCATTGTATGTTCAAAGAAAGACAGATTCAAGGGAGGACAACAAGACATCCCAAGCAGATTATTTTTACAGGACAATATTTTGGTGCTGATGTAGCCAACAGATGTCTATGAAAGACGTTAGGGAGAACTAGATTTCTGTTATTTACTCAAATTGGGCAATAGTGCCCAACCCAAAAGAAACAGAAAGGTGGGAGTGTCGAAGTGAATGTACTTAAAACTGGTCGAGCCCCACAGTGCCAGTACAGATATTTAACAGGAGCTGGAGGGACTGCAGTTTATTAGAGAAAGCAGGACAGGCAGCAACCCAGCATCAGACAGCTCTGCAGTCTGGTCAGGGCTGCAGCAGGCAGGAGATAGAATCCTCAATACATAGAACAGTCCCAAATCCAACAGAACAAGCCCTAAACCTTTCCACTTCACAAACAGTTTCACTTGTATCTAAATCACTGTGACCACATTAGCCAAACATAAGCTTTTAAATTCAACAGAAAAAAATTACTGTGAAATTTTATTTCCTGTATTTAACAGAAAATTGAGAAAATTAATGTAACAGTCTCTTCCAGCTTTCAGATTTCTTCTTCTCTTAGCGTTCCTGGCCTTTTAAAAACATATCTGAATAAAGCTCATTATCCTTCTTCTTTTCATAAATTTAACACTGGAGAACCTACACTGGTAATTACTGAGTTGATTCCAGTTAACTGAAAGTCGCAGGTCAATATCATAATTATTCTGACACTATCACTATCCTCAAAAGCCTATCTTTTCGCTGAGATATTAAGATAATTCAACAGCAAAGAATGCTTTCCATGTAGAAATCAGTTACCATCCATGAGTTTCACAGACAAGAGTTAAAAGTTAGACAGGAGTTACAAGTTAGGCAAAAAAGAAACAAGAAACTATATTGTAAAGGCAGGAAAACTTCCTACGTAACCACAATCATTTTGCATCACCTCTCTGCATGCATCAGTTCTTTCCACAACTTGACTAAGTTAATTATTCATTAACTAACAAAAATTCTTCTTCCTTCTCAGATAGCTGAAACCTACAGATACCACTTCAGTATGAATAAATAATAACACATTGACAGGAATGTGGTGTTCATACAGTCAGGAGGATGGTGGAGATAGATCAATGCTCAATTTGTACACTAAGAAGATACCACAGCAATCATGGCTTTATACACCACCACATCAATTTGATAATGGTTTTCAATACTGAAGACAATACCCAGCGTTTTTCAAAGAGTAACAAGTATCTACATTTACGTGGCTCAAAGGCCTTTGAATTTTAAAAACCAAGCAGTCAGTGCTTTCTAAACATTAAGTGCCTTGGAAGCTAGTTTCAAACTGGGCACTCATTAAGTAATTCCTTGCTGTTGTTATTTTGGAACCTTCCTGGAAAGGTTAACACTAGTTAGTATTTCCCCTCAAAAAATGGAGCAGAAACCCTTCTCTATCTAAGACACCTCATACTTTTAAATGCAAAAAACATACTAACCTTTCAGTTTGAAAAGCATGGAGTCTGGGATCTGGTAAAGGGAAAGAATCCAAATCCCTTCCCCACACTCATTTTGACAATCTGTGGCTGCGTACACATTTCCTTAGTTCTCTAAAGAGATGACAGTATTATCATACTTGGATTTTGTTGTTCGAATTATCAAATAGGATATGGCAGTGTTAATGTTTTTAACCTGGTGGTTTAATCTGCTATGGAACTTCTGTTAAGGGCAGTCCCAAAACAGAAGTTTTTAGCCTGTTTTTAACTACACACATGCTGCAAGTTCTATTAATAGCAGTGACAGCAAATTACACATCTTTACACGCTACAGGAATAGTTATATGCACTTTTTAAGTAAGATAACAAAAAATCTTTTTGCTTAAAAAGAAAATGAGCCAGCAACTTTACTTTCTCTCTGACTACAAAAAAACTTTACTTTTTAAGTAGTTTGTGTGTGTACAAGTCACCAGTTGATGCTGCAATTGTGCATTTTTACTGACTTTTCAAAATGCTTCAGAAAATCCACATAAATCTTTGAGGGTAAATCACATATCAAGAATGACAGAAATCCTATTGTGATTCTCTGTTGAAACAGTTGTGGCCCCAGTAGGCATTAAAAAACTCCATCAGTAAAATTACACAGACAATTTTAATGCTGCTGAAATAGCCTCACAATTTGCAGAAAATATCCCTTGTTTTCCCCCAAAGTACTGTGGATGTCATCTGTGACTATTACTCAAACCGTAAGGGTTAGTGCATTTCTGTACACAGAACTTAAATTGGCAAACCTCTACTACAGAGAGCAGTTCTGAGATAAACTAATTAGATTTTAAGCTGCTAAAACACTGACAGTGAGTGATGTCCTGGCTGCTTGCCCTATTATTTCTGCTGAACCAGAAAGAAACCCTTATGTTAATAACAGTATATTACTAGAAGTGTTTTAAGATAAGACACTACCTGCAATAAGAAGGTCCCATTAGAGCAATCTCAAAGGTTCCTGAAAGATCAGCAGATGACTGTGTGTGTGTTAAAGGCCAGCACTGGTGACATTCATTCAGTTTATTGTGAAGGACAGTGTTGAAATCATAAAGCTTCCCAAAAAATTATTATTCATATGTAGAATAAGCAGGAACCATATAAGAAAGACTCAATCAGTTTTCCAAAATACAGTTTAACACATGTAACAAGGGGGTACTTGTTCCCTGTAGGTTTCGGTTGCTATGGATTTTTTTAGGGCAGTTATCCATTTACAAGATACCAGAGCTTCCATGACTGATCTCTGGGCATTATTCAGTAAATTAACAGAGAGCCTCTTTTCCACTAAGTTTCTCTTGCATTAAGTTTCTTTATTTTCATTTCAAGTAGTTCACCAAGAAGGTAATAGGCAATAGTCACAAGGAAAGAAGAACGGCGAAAAAATATAATTTATTTTGTACTTGAATGTTTTATCACAAGTCTTTGCTGTATCTTCACTAGCCACAAAATTAGAGCCTAAAAAAACTATCACAAGTTTAAAAACTAGATAATGCTACTACAACTTTTAATGTACATATACACACACTCCCATGTAGGTATATTAATAGAAGGCAAAAAAGATGTTAATGCCAAAAGCCTAAACCCACTAACAGGATAGAGTTCCAGGAGTGCCAGCTATAGACTTGCCTCACTTTCTTCACCAGGATTACAATTAAATGATTTATTTTAAAAATAGGCTACTTGCCTATTTTTAGCTACTTGCCAGCATGTTGACTGTTCTTTTCTATGTCTTCACAGACAAGGATCAACAACATTGGCCCAAATTTCTTCCCAGCATATGTGACCATGGCAAGAGAACCCAGATCTCCTGGTCCCATGGGAAATGATCTGTATCAGTTGTAAGGCAGCAGGAAGGATAACAGACAAATAAGCGGAAAATGCTATGGGAGATGGAAGAGAAGAAATAAACCTCAGTGCTGTGAGACAGAGATTCTTTTAGACCCTTAACTTTCCCACTATTGTGGGAGCTGCTCAAAGCAAGACTAGTCCTAATTTTGGAATACACAAGATACATGGCACTGTAAGAACCCCAAAGGAGCTTCAACTTCAAAAGAAAGGTTCATGGAATTTACCAGATATTTGCCTTCCCCATTTTCTCACTAATAGCACATCTAACATCCATTTTGTGAGAAGAGCAAATTGCTTTTCCAGGATGCACAGACTATTCCATGGCAATAGCAATTCATCTTCTGACATGTCAGAGCAACAGCGTATTTGTGCATCCTAACACCTCGATCAATTTTATTGAACAAAGCTGCTGCCCCTTCTAAAACTGCATCTGAAGGAAATATCCTGGACTGTTTCTTTACACCAGATCCCTCTTTAGCATAGATTACTCATGCTTTTTGAGGTGAAGTAAGGCATGAGGCTCAAACATTTAAAGTCCCATCTCTTCATCCACAAAAGCATCCTCAGATTTTCTGAGAGATGGAGAGCTACCCAGCACACGAGCTGCTGACACAGATAGCTAAAGGAAATTCAGTTTCAAGGCTGGCTAGGTTTCAACTTTCATTTTAGTCTATTGTAAAGCACTGAGGAACCACATTTCTGAAAACATGTGAGAAGGAAAAAAAAAACGAGAAAAACACCCAGTAATTCTAAGCACATTTCTAACAATTGCAGACCAATTTTCTGCTTTCACTGATGAAATGCCACTCAATTCCTGCATGCCATGGAGTTTGTATGAAGCTGAAACTAAAGTCTAGAATCTCACAGCACATTGGGTAAAATGAAAAGCTACTACAAAGATGATCATTCCCCCACATTAAAACTGTACCTGATATCTGGGTCAGCTGGAAAATTATCACATTCAACATATGCCCACAGTGCCAGCATGGTGGGCAAGCAAGCCTGCAATCTGTCATTTTAACACTAAAAAAACCCCACCTTTGACAAAAAAAAAAAAAATCAGGTATTTTGCCTTCCATTTACTGTCCCTTTTTTCCTTGCTAGGAGCCAACTAGAGACCCATCAATTATATTTTCAAGCTGCTTTGTGATAAGCATTCTTTCACACCTAATTACTCTGCTTACTCTATCAGCCAGAAAACGTCTCATTTCCTTTTGCAGGTACCCTCTGGGTTTATTCACACTATCTTCTATAATGGTCTAGGCCTGAATTTATCTTCCCTGACTAAATAGGCTCGTTTGAATCACCTATTCTTTTTCATCTATTATTTTAAAATCTCTTGCCTATTATTCCACAGAGGTTTCATGCCTGCACAGCCTGTTTTTTCTGAGCATCAAAATGACACCATCAGATTCTTTGAGGTTTGGGGAGTACTTTTTGTTTTCCTTGTATACATCAGCAACGTCCTTTAAAAAAAAAAAACAAGCTGAAATGTCATAAATAGTTGCCTTTTGACAATGGTAAGGAATACTTTTCAATATTTATAAATATTGTTATGTGTGGATATGTATATATATGTAGCAATCATAAACAGGGATATTTACTGCAGTGAGAGCATGCAAACACAAAGTAGTTGGATCTAGTACTTAATTGAGGTGGGGGAAGAAGACAGGGGAAGGGCTGCTTTTCAGAATTTACCCCCCTACTTGGATTCTTTCCAAGTTGACAGCCTGTAATATAAAGTAGCCTAATGATATACTAAAGATTATTTTCCATGCATATACTAAGCATGGAAATTAAGTTGCTTTTAACTTGTTTTGAAAAAAAAAAATTAGACAGCTTATTTACCGAACAATCATACTTAGATGTTATATCTGCACATTTCAAGCTCATTTTATAGTTGGTGCTGCTCACTTCTATAGTTATTTACTTCACTATTTTAAATAACACATTTTCCATTAAAGGAAAAAAAAAGCCACAACAAAGAGTGTTTTCCCTCCCACTCACTCCCCTAACACAGTTTATTCATTCAGCAATCCTGGAAATTCTGTGGGGAATTATCAGCCTTCTGTTCAGCTACAGACCATCTCCAGGGACACAAGTAGGAGGGTAAAAAAAAGCAGCTGTGAATTGCAGCTGCCATTAACACCAAACCTGACTGAACAACCTTTCTGATAAATTACAGAAAAGAAGACAGAAAGAAAATTATTTTCTTTACCAATAAATGCCAAAGAAATAAGATGATAAAGACAACCTGATACTTCAGTGAATTAGGTAGTTTAATAAAAAAGAGCTCAGTATGATTTAAGAAATCAAACCAGCTGTTCTGAACCCAAAAGACTACAAGTAACCACTGTACATAACTTTGTGCTAAAGGAAGAGAGGGCACAGCGTTACTTCTGCCAGGGGAGGAAGGCTAGCCTGTGATATTTGTCAGCCCCCTGCTTCCCAGCTGGTGCCTTGGCCATGGGTGAAAGAAGGAGCACACAGACAGAGGAGGGGGTACTGATCCAGCTGCTTAGATCTCCAACAAGAAGCGTTTACAGAATCACACAGATATTACAGGAAGATATTACAGGAAGAACCAGTCCCTGAACCTAATGCAGCATACAGAGGTGCCTCCTCAGGCAGCCACAGGAGACCCATGGCCCAAGGAACAGACTGACCTATTGCACAGGCAAAAGCTGCAGCCACCAAGAACATCCTCCAGGCTCCAAGGAAAGAGTGAGCATGAAGTGCCACCCACAGATAAAAATCTGGCACAACATGAATGTGATTAAAAAAAAGAGTAGTCTTTGGTTTTTTTGTTCATTAACCCGAGGCATGAATTGAATCCGAACAAACAGAGGAACGTATTGCTGAAAGCTGCAAAGGAAGACAACTAGCATAATTACACAAACCCTGCTTGCTCAGCAAAGAGACCTGTATAACCACATATGGAAAAGGTTATCCACAGGTCAAAGCTGCCTGTGAGGAAGAGGAGAGAGCCTTCCTCCCGACGACCACTGAAGGGCAGAATAAGACCCCCTAGCAACCCGCCATGCAGACGCAGAGTACACCGGAAAGGAACCACGTCAACCGGAAGAGAACATGTATAAGAACTGAGGTACTGCGGGGGGAAAGGAGTGCGCCGTTGGCGGAGCTGAGACTCCCCGGCTGCCCAGCGCTGTTTTGCTTGGTGCTGCTTGCTTAATGATTCAATCAATTCCGGATTGATTTGTACCTATATTGGCTCTTGGTCATTTCAATCTATAACAATTTGGTGCCATGACTCGGATCAGGGCAACCTGGTGGAGGCCCCCTTGGGGAGGCGCCCCACTGCTCTGAGCAAGCGGCCCCGTGCGAGTGCTGTCCTCCAGGACCCTGACCGACGAACCTAAATTGGCAAACAAGCAAAAGAAAGCCGGCAACCCCATAATCTTTGTGCATGAAGCCCCAGATGAAGACACGAGAATCCGTCCAGTCGGGGTTGGGTATCCTCGAGTGTGCTATGTGAGATGCCCAATCGTGGGCGAATCGAGTGCGGACTCCTAAGTAGTGCAGTTCCCACACCCCGCGAGGGGCTGGGCCACAAACAGGGGGCAGTGAATGAGTGTGCGTGAAGGCACTTTGGAAGATGGGACAGAGGAAAAGCAAGCCCTCTGGTCCCATGGGTGAGGGGACCCATGAAAAACTCCCCCTGTATTACTAGATAGTCCCTTAGGACGAATGATTGCTCAATAGCATGTTTTCCCTTTAGAGAGGGGAAAGATAGGACTAAACTGATACATTATTGCATGGAAGTTTGGGGTGGGAAGAAGATTAGAGGAGACCACCTTTATTGGCCGATCTTTAGATCTTCTGAAGACTAGATCTGCCAAGTGCTGAACATTTACGTAAATTCTAAAGAACCTTTTAACCTGGAGGAAAGTGAGTATGCTGCCCTCTGGATAGTGACTGAAACTAGAGTAAACTCATTTGCTCTTAATACCCAAGAGCAGAAAAAGAAGCCCAAAAGTGAAATGGAGCTCCCAGGCCCCCCCTTCCCCATCATACATACCACCTCCTCCACCACCCTTACCCTCACCACCTCCCAATCCCTCGGCAGCCCTGGAAAGTGAGGGGTCAGATCCTAGTTCCCCAGAACCCGAGTGCCGAATAACTGGGAGTCAGTCTAGGAGGAAGCAAGAGGAACAAGCCCTGTTTCCACTCTGGGAGGTGGGAATGGGGATGGTACCAAATCCAAACGCGGGACAACAGGGACAGCCTGCACAGGTCCCAGGGATAGGATATGTGGCAATTCCACTCAATTCAGGAGATGTGAGAGAATTTAAGAAAGAAATGGGGCATCTTCTGGAGGATCCTTTAGGGGTAGTAGAGAGAGAGTGGACCAATTTTTGGGGCCTAATGTTTATACTTGGGATGAGATGCAATCTATTCTAAGCATCTTATTTACATCGAGGAAAAAAAAAAAAAAGAAGATGATCAGGACAGCCAGAATGAGGGTGTAGGATAATGAACATCAGGCAAGACCTTTAGCAGATGTTAAATGGCTTATGCAGCATCCTAATTAGAATAACCAGAACCCATAACACCAGGCACATATAGTGAATTTGAAGATAATAATAATTCAGAGAATAAGAGAATCTGTCCCTCGGGGACAGAACATTAACAAGGCATTTTGCAAACAACAAAAGAAAGATGAGGATCCTACTGAATGGCTGGGGAGACTTAAGAAAAGTTTCCAATTGTACTCAGGGGTGGACCTCGACATCCCTGTGGGACAGGCGTTGAAAACCCAATTTGCGGCAAGATCTTGGGCAGATACCCGAAAGAAACTAGAGAAGTTGGAAGACTGGCAGGGTAGAGGCCTGGATGAGTTATTAAGAGAAGCACAGAGAGTTTATGTTGAGAGAGAAGATGAGAATCACAAGAGGCGAGTGAAGATGATGGTTGCTGGGGTTCGGGAAGGTCAAAGGACGGGACCTCCACAAAGGGGGCCTGCCTGGCAAAAGGAAACTAGTCAGAGAAAAGAGAAGGGGAGGCGAGGCGTGGGCCTCACCCCCCAGGCTCCCCCTGTGTGGGCGGCTGTCTGCGCGCTCCCCGCTCTCGAAGCGAGCCGCTGGGGCGGAGCTCGTCCTTTCCCGGAGCTGCGCCCAGGGTGGTGGGTGCGGCGGCCAGAGAGTGAGAGACGACATGAAAATGCCGTGAAAAAGAGGGCCAAGAGAGAAAAGGAAGGAGGAGCGGTGTGCTTCTATTGTGAAAAAAGAAGACATATCAGGAGGGACTGTAGAAAAAGAACGGCTGATGAAAAAGCATTCCAAGAGGACTAGGGGGGTCAGGGGCTCTATCTGCTGGGGACACACGAAAGAACAGAGCCCCTGGTAAAACTCGAAGTTGGTCCCCAGCAACCAGAATTCGAGCTCCTTGTGGACTCAGGGGCAGAAAAATCAACTGTCCAGACCCTTCCCCGAGGGTACAAAATTTCAACTGAAAAGGTGCAGGTAGTGGAGGCAAAGGGAGAACCCTTTGGAGTACCTGTAATAAAAGAAGTGTTATTTGAAACCGACTCCAAAGTTGGGTTGGGATCTTTGTTGCTAGTCCCAGAAGCTGATTATAATTTGTTGGGACAGGATTGGATGATTGAATTAGGTATTGGAATTGAAATAATACAAGATAAATTGAACATTAGGTAGTGCCCTTTGCTCATGACAGATGAAGAGAAAATCAATCCTGAGGTGTGGTATGCTCCTGAGACTGTGGGTAGACTGGACATTGAACCCTTTGAAGTAACCATCAGAAACCCTGAAATCCCAGTAAGAATTAAACAATACCCCTTGTCTAAAGAGGGAAGACAAGGATTGAAGCCTGAAATTGACAGGCTACTCAAGCAGGGGTTACTTGAACCCTGCATGTCCCCTTTTAACACCCCTATTTTACCTGTAAGGAAAGCTGATGGAAATTACAGATTGGTGCACAACTTAAGAGAAATCAATAAAAGAACTATTGAAAGGTTCCCCATGGTTGCTAACCCTTATACAATATTAAACCAATTGGGACCTGAAGACCAATGGTATAGCATGATAGATTTGAAAGATACATTTTGGGCATGTCCTCTGAAAGAGATCTGTAGGGATTATTTCACCTTTGAGTGGGAGGATCCCGATACCCACAGAAAACAACAACTGAGGTGGACAGTGCTCCTGCAAGGGTTTACAGAATCCCCTAATTTATTCGGGCAAGCCTTAGAACAGATTTTGCAAGATTTTCACTTAGGGGAAGGGGCAACTTTGGTACAGTATGTGGATGATCTATTAATTGCTGGGAAACATGAGGAAACAGTCAGGCAAGAAAGCATACAACTGTTAAAATTCTTGAGTTTAAAAGGACTAAAAGATTCGAAGTCCAAATTGCAATTTGTAGAAATGAAAGTAAAATATTTGGGGGATTGATTAAGTCAAGGAACCAAGAAGCTAGATCCCGAAAGAGTTCAAGGGATTCTTTCTATCCAGGCCCCTAAAACTAAACGCCAAGTAAGGCAATTATTGGGATTGTCTGGATACTGTAGGCAATGGATTGAAAACTTTAGTGGGAAAGTTAGATTTTTGTATGATAAATTACCCAAAGAGGGTTTGGTTAAGTGGTCTCAAGGAGATGAAGAGCAATTAGAAGCCCTTAAAACAGAATTAATGAATGCACCCATACTCAGCCTCCCTGATTTGAAAAGGCCTTTTTATTTTTTTATTAATGTAAATGAAAAAAACAGTGTATGGGGTCCTAGCCCAGGATTAGGCTGGAAGTAAAAAATCTGTAGTTTATATGTCCAAACTACTTGACCCTGTCAGCAGGGGACGGCCTACGTGTTTGCAAGCAATAGTAGCAGCAGCTCTCCTGGTAGAGGAAGCCACCAAAATTACTTTTGGTAGTGAATTGAAGGTCATGTCTCCACATAACATAAGGGGAGTGTTACAGCAGAAAGCAGAAAAATGGATTACTGATGCGAGGCTTCCGAAATATGAAGGAATTTTGATATCGTCTCCCAAAATGACATTAGAAACAATGTCCCTTCAAAATCCTGCTCAATTCTTATACAGAGAGCCCAGCACAGAACTAGCACATAACTGTCTTCAACAGATAGAAGAACAGACAAAAATTAGGCCAGACTTAGAAGAGGAAGAATTAACAACAAGCGATAGGCTTTTTGTCGATGGATCTTCCCGAGTATTGGAGGGGAAGAGAAAGTCCAGCTATGCTGTGGTAAATGGGAAAACTTTAACTGTAGTAGAATCAAGTCCTTTGAATCCCAGCTGGTCTGCACAAGCATGTGAACTGTATGCAGTACTAAGAGCCTTAAAGCTACTAAACAGGAAGGTGGGGACTGTTTATACAGATTCGAAATATGCTTATGGTGTAGTACACACATTTGGCAACATTTGGGAAGAAAGGGGCATGATAAATTCTCAGGGAAAAGGATTGATTCATGAAGAACTAACCAGGCAAATTTTGCAAGGTATTAGATATCCAAAGGGAATAGCCGTTGTACATGTGCGGGGACATCAAACAGGGGTGGGAATTATGACAAGGAAATAATTTGGCCAATCAAGAAGCTAAGCGAGCAGCTTTGCTGACCCTAAAAAGCATAAAGACCGCCAAGAGAGAGGATTGTACAACTTGTGGGGTGGATTCAGAGGAGGAACCATTATGCGTGTTGGAAAGATTCTGGGATAGATAGAATGCAATGTGCCTGCAATAACCCTGGCAAGAAATATTGATGTATCCACATGGCATAACGCATGTTTTCATTTTTACCACCCAAGAACAAGAGAAACTGAAGCAGATGGGGATAAAAGAAAAAAGATGGACAAAGGTGGGAATTACCTGATGGATGAGAAGTCCTTCTGAGAGCTTTGGCTCTGTGGATACTATGGGCCATACACGAGAAGACCCATTGGGGAACCCAGGCATTAGTAGATCAGTTTGCTGTTAAATACATGTGTATCGGAATATACAATCTGGCCAAACAAGTTACCAATAGCTGTCTAATAAGTCAAAAGGTGAATAAGCAACAGCAAAGGAAGAGTGTAATGAGAGAAAGAGAATTGGCTCATAGACCTGCTGCGGCCCGAAGCAGGGGGCAGCAATCACACCAATATGATGCATGTAACAGGCTCCGTTTATTGTTGTACAGTACAGCCAATTATACAGTTTTTTGGTCCCGTCCACGCGATCGTGTAACTTCCCCATTGGTCCCGGTGTGTGTACTTCGTACTTTCTATTGGCTATATGTAAAATGTGTAACTTCCCTATTAGTCCCAGGTGTGTAAGCTGCGTGTCCCTTGTTCAAAAGCCTTTCATACTGTTTCAGGACCCCTCAGGCCCCAACATCTCCCCCTCTTTTTTCAAATACAGCAGTAGCTGCCAAAAGGATCTCATTCTTCCGGGGGAGATGTCAATGTAATGTTTAGGGATTGAACCAGGAAGCACTGCACAGCACCGTCACGCTGGCTAGGGGTAAACCCTACATCCTCCTAGGGCTAAACACAAGGCTGGCTGACCTGTGCGATTCGCTAAACGTTATCTCTAGGTGCAGCAATGTGTACAAGGCTGCTAGAACTATTTAATATAAGCATCAGGACACACACCACCCACTTGGTCATGGTATCTACAAGTTTGTTCACGTATAAAAGCAATAACTATAGTCTATTTCACTACTTCAGCAAAAGCAAGCCTATATTGCAAAAGATGTGCTATGCAACTAATCTCTAAGCGATCAATATCTTCAAACAATTTATCTTCCCATAGCTGATGTGGCTAAGTGTCTTGATCTAAATCACTCCCTAGCCACAAAGTAAGAGCCTCCTCAGGGAATGCAGAGAACCGGGGGTCTCTGCACTCTGAGCATCCAACGAGATGAGGCCCTAACCACACAGGGCCCTGAGTGTCGCCAGGGCCGTCTGCACTGCCCGCACTGTATCACAAAGTTTATTATTCTCTTACGACAGCCGCATGTAGTGGCACAAAGTGCGGCAAGCCTAGTTCTGACGGCACGCCTCACGACAGCATCCGCTTGCTCCTCTAAGGAGACAGAGTCCCAGCGCAGCTGACAATTGCTACCGGGTACGAGATCGGCTATAACCCGGGTGAGGGCTTCACAGAGGGGTTGCAGCCATCCCCGTCGTCGCTCTGATTCACAGGCTTGATCCAGGGCTTGACCCACTTTGCTGGGATCCAAAGGGAGATGGTTCCTGTGGAAACACAAGCATAACCTCGACCCCAAGTTAGCAACTGATGTGGTCCCTCCCACTTATTCATGGTATGGTCCCAGGTCTGAACATACACAGGTGTATGCAGCAGGGCCTAAGTAGCGTCTGAGAAATGGGAAAGAGGATTTGAGTTTGAGTCGGATTTTCAGCAGTAGTAGTACTAACTGCATTTTTCCAATTAAATACCACCAAGGCTTTATACAAGATTTCTGTAGGGGAAAGCTCCCCCTCTTTTTTCAAAGCCCCAAGCTTTTTTTTTTTTTTTTTTGCAGGCCTCTGGCTGATTAGTGGAAAAGTGAATGTGATTCAACTGCTAACTGCTTTGGTGACAAAGAATTTGTCATTTGCAAAGCAACTGCAGTGGGATACCCATCCCACCAATTCTAGCTCAAGGCTGACAAGTAAAGTGGCAATTCACCCATTTCTAAATATTATACTTAGTGTAAAGAAAATAACTTACTGGTTCTCAAAAAAAAACTCTGCAGGTGCAAGGACAGAGGACACAACTGTCCTTCTCTGCTTTGCCTTGGCTGTGTGTGAAAGAGATAATTCCCACAGAGTGTGAGAAAGCTGAAGGATTTCTCAGGAAAACCTCTGCCAGCTTTTTAGCAACCATATTTTTAGAGAAAAAGTACCAAAAAGGTCACATTTGCCATCCTTCTGTAGGATCCTTTGCAGGAGGAAGAACAAATTCAGCAAAAAGGGGTCTGTTTGGCAATGGCCAGTTACCAACCAGAGTCCATTTCAGATATCAATTTGGAATAGGCAGAAAGATTCTCCAGCAGTCTCATGAGAACCCATTTATATGTCTAGTCATTAATTCTAAATAGCTTTAAGAATTCTACATCAGTAATTAATTCTAGACAGTATTAAAGCTTCACATTCTACAATAACAATCTGACTCTATAGTATAAGAACTAAAAATTCTGTATAACAATTTGACTCTATAATATAAGAAGCTTAAAGTTCTGTATAACAATTTAAGAAACTTAAAAGTTCAGTCTCAATTAAAATTCAGTCTCTGCATGTAGAAGGGCCAGGCTGAGGATGGTCATCAATATCTGTGGGAACACCGAGGCTGGTGCGTCTCACCTGCAGACTGGCCAGTGGAGGGCGGCGGACCGGTCCGAGGACCGGCGAGCTCTGCCAGACCAGCCGCTGCTGTGAGTCTCCCAGCCCCCAGCCCCACCACAGGAAAGCGAGAGCGGTGCTGGGGCTGCTCTGCCGCTCATGCAGGCAGCGGCTGCGGCTTGGAGAAGAATAGAGCAGCTTCCGGACCGTTCGTAGTCGCAGCGTCTCTCACCTGCTCTGTCGCAGATTTTAAGACAGACAACGATCTTGGCTGCGTTGCCACGTCCCATCCCCACAGTCCCCGCTTCCATCTCGCTGCTTGGGGGAAGCAGCCGCTCGTCACGCCCCAAATCTCCCAAAGTCCTGCCTGCATCCCACAGGGTAGCAGAGCTCCCCAGGCCAGCGTGGCCGCAAACCCGCCGGGCGACCAGCAGAGGCATTTTGGAACTCACAGATTCCGCCCTGAAGCTGCCTAGGTGTGTGTGGGGGGGGGGGGGGCGGTTATATTTTCTGTTCGTCTGCTAGTTTAGGAAATTGCTCTTCTATATTTTTCAATCCTGATACAATTGCTGATGGGTCAGCAGGTGCGAGTGATGAGGACTTAGCATTAACAGGCACGCCACCCCACGGGGGTATTAAATCATCATAGGGACCTTTGTGTGCGGGGGCAGCAATAATCTCTTCAGTATGAACGAGTATTTCTCAGCAAAATCATCTACTGAGTAACCGAAGCGCATCCCTCTGTGCGGCGTTAAAGGTCGGATCTCATGGGGGTTCAGAGCTACAGTCTCTTCGGGGGCGTGGGCTCGTAGCTATAGGCACTCGATTGGTAAGGTCTCTGCCTGGCAGCCGCGGCAGGATACCTAGTTGTTCTCTCATATCATCGATATGCTCCCTCTCATCTCCGGTGAGACGGGCCTCAGCTCCACACCCTGCCACCCTTCCACAGTTCTTCACCTACTTTCTTCCACGCCGACAACTCAAACACTTGCGCAGTTTCTGACATCAAACCATGCCATTTCGCCCAGAATAACAACTCTGTCAGTTCAGACCGTGTAACCCTATAGTCTGTCCGCCCCGCCGGCTGAAGCAGCCCCTCCAGGGTTGCTTCTTCTGCCACTGATACAGTGAAAACTCATCCCGTCCAGACCTCAGTCTGCCTGACTCACCGGTCAGATGGCCACTTCTTCACCGCCTCTCTCGGGCGCCGAAGGCTTCTCCTGCTTCGTCTCTCGTCCACTGGCTTGTATCACGTCAGGGTCACCATTTGCTGCGGCCCGAAGCAGGGGGGGAGCAATCACACCAATATGATGCATGTAACAGGCTCCGTTTATTGTTGTACAGTACAGCCAATTATACAGTTTTTTGGTCCCGTCCACGCGATCGTGTAACTTCCCCATTGGTCCCGGTGTGTGTACTTCGTACTTTCTATTGGCTATATGTAAAATGTGTAACTTCCCTATTAGTCCCAGGTGTGTAAGCTGCGTGTCCCTTGTTCAAAAGCCTTTCATACTGTTTCAGGACCCCTCAGGCCCCAACATAGACCCTTTTCACATATACAAATAGATTTTACTGAACTACCGAAGGTAGAGAGGTGTAAGTACCTACTGGTCCTAGTAGATCACCTTACACATTACGTAGAGGCATTTCCCACTGCCAGGGCAACTGCACAAACTGTAGTAAAGATACTATTAGAAGAAATAATTCCAAGGTACGGAATGTTAGAAGTAATTGGTTCTGACAAAGGCCCTCACTTTGCCTCCAAAGTAATCAAAGAAGTTTTTACAACCTTAGGAACCCCATGGCAGTATCACACCCCCTGGCACCCCCAGAGCTCAGGAAGAGTAGAAAGAATGAATAGAGAAATAAAAAAAAATTGACAAAATTAATGATGGAGACTAACATGTCATGGGTAAAGTGCCTTCCCCTAGCATTACTGAATATCAGAACCCAACCCTGAACAGATGTGGGAATTTCCCCCTTTGAGATGTTGTATGGGATGTCCTATGACATAGAGACACCTACTGACCATCCCTGCTTAGAAGACACACAACTAAAAACATACATAACTCAAATAATGGCTAAGAAAAAAGAGTTAACAGAGAAGGGTCTGTTAGTACAAAGGCTACCTCTGGATATTGCAATCCACAAGATTAACCCTGGAGATAAAGTATTGATTAAGACTCAGAAAGAAACATCCTTAACACCTCGTTGGGAAGGACCCTATGTTGTTTTACTTACCACAGAGACAGCTATAAGGACTGCCAAGAGGGGCTGGACCCATGCAAGTTGGGTAAAAGGACCAATAGTCACCGAGGAACCCTGGAGAGTGACCAGCCAACCTGGGGAACTGAAAGTCACCCTTAAGAAAACCTGATGAACTCGGTATACGTAACTAAGGAGACCTGGTATGGAGACCAAACAAGTTATAATTACCCACTTGCCAGCGATTATAAAGTAAATTGTAAAGACACTGACTGTAACTGCTATCCTTTTGTATGCTTTGTCTGTAAGATTTGCCAAGAACGGTGGTGGGTCCATTGTCATAAAGAAAGGCCTCCCAGAGGAGTTTGTAAAGAGTGCTATCAGATAGAGAGAGAAGTAATGGAGGCATTTTTAAAAGCAAAGGAAGAGGCCGGAGAATTACAGAGGGAATCTCCAGAGTGGTGGGACATATTTGTAAAGGGAATCAGACCCGAAAACTGTTTCTTCCACTCGAACAAACCGGCCCCACTGGCAGCCGAGATCGTAAGAAGGTGTTGTCGGAAGGTCTTAACTGGCATACAGTGTAATTCACCTGTGGTACAGGATAAAAATGGAGTCATATAAGAGAAAAGGGGCGGAACAACAGACCTCCTGAAGAATACCCCTGCTGCCGAGAAGATGGTACACCTCGCAGCTCGAAGCAACCAAGTCGGCAGGCAAGGCAGAGAGGTAAGAGACTGTGGAGGAAAGAGTCACTGGATTGGAATAATTCAAAAATGTTCCAAGAAATGCCCCAAGGATATTGAAACTGACTCCTTTGGCAGGATCAATATGGATCAAGATAACACTCAGAGAGGCAAGAAACAGCTGGGGAATGGGCAACTAGAGTTCCAATTATTTCTGGAACTACAAGGACTCCACCGTTATTGGCAAATCCTGCTTGCATTTGCGATGCTGTGTAATCCTTCACTAGGAGAGAATTTACCCCAGCCATTCAATTTACACCAGCCGTTCAAGTGGTCCCTGATTAGGTGAGAAGACCAAAAGGTGGTCCAAACTGTTACTACTTCTGGAGCACCCAGTTTTACACCTAACCTGTGCCACTTAGTGCCTATACAACCTTGCTTGAACTGGATAGGATTTTATTTCTGTCCAAGCTTGAACCCTGGGCTGGGGTATTATAGTCCCGGACAATATTACTGCACATATTGGAGTTGTGAAAGACTGGGCTCCTGGGGCAGGGCCCGATAAGTTCCTTAAAACAGGATGGGGACCAAGTGGGTGGACTCCCCCTAAAAGGGACTCCAGTGGGGGCACGGTTTGGTCTGGGGATTGCCGATTTATATATGTCAATATATCCCAGCTAGCTGATATCAGATGGATGATTGGGAAAACATGGGGTATGAGGTACTGGGAACAGGGAACTGACCAGGGTGGATTAATATTGATAAAAAAGGAGCACATACCGCATGACAGCCAAACCATAGGACCTAACCCTGTAATTGCTGAACTCTCACCCCGATTGGAAGACCCTGAGAACACAACTAGCCAGGCAATGGGCAACCAGACCTTCATAACCCCAACTATGAGCCCCCAACCAAATACTCTCTAGAAACTAGTAGAAGCGACCTTCCGCATCTTAAAGGTAACCTATCCTCAATTCACAAAACATTGCTGGCTTTGTTTTGATATCAGACCCCCATTTTATGAAGCCATTGGGGTATCTGAAAAGGCCAGACGACTGAACGGTAGTAACCCTCCCCAGTGCCGTTGGAAGGAGAATTAAAATCAGGTAATAACTCTTGCCTCAGTAACAGGAAAAGGGAGATGTATTGGAAATATTCCAAAACAAAAATAACACCTGTGTGAAGTAATAGCAAAAGCCAAACGAGGAGAGAGTCCAGCAACCTGGCTGATCCCTGCTAAAAATACCAAATGGATCTGCTCGAGGGGAGGGCTTACTCCGTGCATTGCTCTTGATGTGTTCAATGAAACCTCTGATTACTGTGTACAAGTGCTAATAGTCCCAAAGATTGTGTATCATCCAGAGGAATATGCCTACAATTCACACATTAGCTCTAAACTTCGAGTGCAAAAAAGGGAACCTTTGACTGCACTAACAGTTGCCACTCTAATGATTGTAGGGGGAACAGGTGTAGGAACAGGAGTAGACTCTCTGGTAAAACAAAGTAAAGAGTTTAACTCCCTCAGAGTAGCAGCAGACGAAGACTTAACACATATTGAACAATCCATCTCAGCCCTTGAAAAGTCCATAAGATCCTTGTCCGAAGTGGTGTTGCAGAATCAAAGGGGGTTAGATCTAATATTCTTACAGCAAGGAAGGCTATGTGCTGCACTAAGAGAAGAATGCTATGTGTATGCTGATCACACAGAAATAGTAAGAGACACAATGGCTAAACTAAGAGAGGGATTAGAATGAAGGAAGAGAGAGAGGGAAGCCCAACAAAGTTGGTATGAAACCTGGTTCAAGAGCTCGCCCTGGCTCACCACTCTTCTGTCAACCATAGCAGGGCTGGGTAGTATAACTGATCTTAGTGCTAACTTTTGGACCCTGTATTTTTAACAAAATTTTAGAAATAGTAAAAGCAAGATTAGAAGCAGCACATTTAATGCTAATTAAGGCCAAATACAAAGAGATACCCAAAGACTTAGAAGCTGGGGAAGCCCTAGCTTTGAGCTACCAAGAATTAAAGCGTTTTAATGAACAAAATGGTAAAAAAGGAGGGATTGTGATTAAAAAAAAGAGTAGTCTTTGGTTTTTTTGTTCATTAACCCAAGGCATGAATTGATTCCGAACAAACAGAGGAATGTATTGCTGAAAGCTGCAAAGGAAGACAACTAGCATAATTACACAAACCCTGCTTGCTCAGCAAAGAGACCTGTATAACCACATATGGAAAAGGTTATCCACAGGTCAAAGCTGCCTGTGAGGAAGAGGAGAGAGCCTTCCTCCCGACGACCACTGAAGGGCAGAATAAGACCCCCTAGCAACCCGCCATGCAGACGCAGAGTACACCGGAAAGGAACCACGTCAACCGGAAGAGAACATGTATAAGAACTGAGGTACTGCGGGGGGAAAGGAGTGCGCCGTTGGCGGAGCTGAGACTCCCCGGCCGCCCAGCGCTGTTTTGCTTGGTGCCGCTTGCTTAATGATTGAATCAATTCCGGATTGATTTGTACCTATATTGGCTCTTGGTCATTTCAATCTATAACAATGAATATGCTCAAAGTACAATTTCTCAGCTAAGAAGTCTAGGCAAAGAAGACTTGCCCTTTTCTTCTTTGGTTTGAGGGTTTTGTTTGCTGTAGGCTCTGAGATTCTTTTTTTTTTTTTTTTACATTATCCCAGAGATAAAAAGATAAAACTTACATTGTAAGTGACACAAAAGCCTTTCTTATAGCTCAGAGACAGGCCGTCCTTGTATCAGCCTCCACCAATGGGATGGGGTCCATGAGAATGTCACTGAGAGCACACAGCAACGTGAGATCTTAAACACTGTCCAGGGCCATACAGATGCACCTAGTTAGCTGGGAATGAGCTAGACCAGGCATCAAAATGAGTATGAGCTTTGCTTGGTATATTGTTCCCTTTCAAACTCTCAGATGTTTCCAGGTTCTTGGGTAAAGTAGTTTTCAAGTAAATGATAAAACCTACAGGTTTTCATACCTACAGCCTGCATTTACAAGGCTCAAGGTAAGGGATATATGGATTTTGAGATGCCAAACCTTAGAAAAGGAAAAGCATCCGCCCACCTGAAGTCATTGATGCTACAGAGCAGCTGAAGGTAATGGCAAGGAAAGAACAAGATAATTTCTAATGATGTCTCTAACAAATCTTTTCCAACTTGTTTTAGAAGGCCAAGACAGAAGGTAAGAATTAAGCCAGGCAAGTGTTGTTCCAACATGAGAAAATATTCCTGCCAAAAAATGGATTTATAGTCATATGAACTTTATCCAACACAAGAGACCAGAACATCTGCCCATGTTATGTCTCCATTGCTTATTCAAGATTATTTTTACCATCCTTCTTATATATTGCTATCTTGGAACCCATAGGGTTCTGAGATTACAGAAAATTAATTTAGATAAGTGATTTCCTGCATTTCTCTTCTTCCAGGTACCTATTAGAACTTTGCTGTGGAGTGAATTTAAGTCAATTGACATCAAGACTATATCTAGATTAGTTACTCATTCTCCCCTTAAGAGAAGTAATTTCAGAGCTGTGAGGCATCCCTACATCATCCACTCAGAGCCACTCACAAGCTCTCATTTAGGCAGTTGCATTATGTGAAACATTATTACACAAATTTAAGAGTTACTGGGATCCATGGATTTTATCTTGCTATGTTTTCCTCTAGGTCACAAATAAAGTGTGACTGTGAATAACTGCCAGGGTCAGGTAACACAACTTAAGGAATGATTAATTCTTTCCCAGAGGCAGAGTCTCCCAGTGGGGGAAACATCACCTCTACCTCACCCCTTCCAATAAATCCCCAACCACAAACAAATACACAGGTGAGGTCATATATACCCCTTCAAAAATCTTGACTATGAACTCTACTTATGCTTTGAATTTGCATAGTGCAACAGCTGCTCAACTCCCTAGCAGCTTAAGATGTAAGAATAAGTATATACACATTTATCTTGTAAAATGTTGTCCTGAAGAAGCACATTAGAAAACTTACACATTCTTTATTTTCACCTGTCCTCCCTTTTCCTTTCCCCCAAATATCACTAATGCTTCTGTCAAATGTAATTTTTATCTTAAACAGGACCCAGAGAATGACAATTATCTTGAAGGATCTCAAGTGGATTCTAAAAATTTCAGTCCTACCAAATTCAAATGGAAGCTCAAGACATCTCAGTTGATGTTTTAAGATGCAGATTTACCCTCCTACCTGGTAAAATATACAAACTTAATGGCTGTATGAAGTGGTAGTGATTTTATTCAGCATGTAAGATGAATGTAAACACCAAAAAAGTTCCCTGCACTGACACTGATTATCAGTAATATCATTTAAGTATAAGCGAAGCATTTCACCCGAAAGGGGTTGAGAAAAGGAATCAAGTTCACTTCAAGTCATGAAGAACAATAAAAGCAGTGCAAAAGAGATTCAGCATTAGTAGAGAAAAAGCAGCAGAACTGCAAAAGCCATTTTAGGAGCCAAAATGGCAACGAGATTGATCCAGTTTCAATAAAAATGCAAAAGAATTCTCAATCCAGGAAAGCACTTAAGCATGTGGTAACTTTAGCCTGTAAATAGGCCTCCAGGTTTCCATGGCACTAATACAAAGATGTTTCACTGCATTAGGACAGAACCTCTTATTTTCTCCTTGCAGCTACTGAAATAATTATTTCAGGCTGAAAATGGTCTGGGTTATTCACAGACAGATCCACTACAACCTGAGAAAAAAGATCAGTCAGATATATTAACCAATATATTATCCTGGGGGTTTTTAACAATGCTAGAACTGAAAATTTTAGTTATTCCATTTTTCAGGGAAACTCACATAACTCTAAATACACAAGTAATACAGTATCATCTATAAACAATCTTTTCTTAAAGTCATTAGATGAAAAACGAGGTAACATGTGGAGGTGCCTTCCCCTGAAATCCTGGGGGGAGGGACCCTGCAGGGTACAAGTCTGTCCCTGTCCCTGCTCCCATGTCACGTGTGCCCCATACCTGTTCCTGATTGGGTGGTTTGGGTGCCCAGGGGCCGAGAGAGAGCAGGGTCCCAGGAGAGTCGGCTTGGGAACTCCAGCCACGCATCTGGAGGAATAAAATCATCTCTGAACATCTACAAAAATACCGCTTCATTTTTCCTTCCAACTCCATCGCTGTCTTATATATGCTGTAAGGATTCCCCACACTACAACAAATGGTGGAGAAATGCTGGCAAATGATCCCTGGAGAAGATGATTCGTGAGTAACTCTCAATATCTCTTCTTACTTTCGTTTTGATGTCCCGTCTCTGAATGATGGAGGACTCATGGAAGGACTCGTGGCTGTCCGAAACACAAAGGGACATTTACCTTAAGCTAAAAAAGGTTCTGGAACAGCAATATGTAGACTTTAGCTTAATTCAAGCTCAAAAAGAGCTAAGACACTTTTTGGCATGGCTGTTTAAAAACTTCTTCTATGTTTCTTGGGATTTGATTCCTACCAAGGACTTTTGGAAGACTGTTTGGACACAGTTAATTTCCGAATCAAAAAATATGCCGATGCAGGACTATTTCCGTGAATATTACCTAATTACAGAGACTGCTGAGCAACATTGGCCGTGTCCCGCTACTGTATCAGCAGCGAATATGTGGTTGAGCAGCGCGTGCATTGCAGAGGGTTCCTCCGCCATCTCGGAGACCGTGCGGCCCCGGCTGAGTGCACCAAGCGCATTGCGGGTGGCGGCGAGGGAGTTCCCATGTGTGGGAGAGCCAGTGAGGCCAGGCACGGCGGGAGCAGAGCCGGCGGGGAGACCAGAGGCAGCGGGAGTGGAGCCAGGAGCAGTGCGGTGGCGCAGGCCCGGCGGTGTTGGCCCTGAGGCAGCGGCGAGGGCAGGGGTGGCTGAGGTGCGACCTGGCAATGGCCGCCCCACATGGCGAGCGACAGTCCAACTCCGTGCCTCACACTGAGAAAGGCAGTGGCGATTGTGACAGTTGCTATGGCAACCGCAGTGAGCCACACTGAGCAGAGCCAGAGGGGTGTGGGGGGGCGAGAAGGGAACCGTGCTAGCCAACGGCCACACAGCCAACAGCAGCAGCGCCGGTGGTTTAAAGCCGTGCACACGCGAACGCCTCACAGGGCGCAGCCATGCAGCTGCGCAAATGCCCGGGAAGCACGGAGCAGTCACGTGGAGCTCCAGAGGGGAAGCGAGCATGGCGCCAAATGCCGCTCGGCCCCACATGCGATCCCGAAGAGTCCAGACCCCGCGACAGGAACACGCTGGCGGCCCCGGCCCCAGTGGTCCCGGCTGCGGCAGCTCTGATGCGAGAGCAAGCAAAACTGAAAGCAAGAACAAGGGAACTAGAAAAAATGAAAAAGTTATCACAGCTAGGGTTTTTGGAACTGTAAAATAGTATAATGTAAAGAAAAATTACAGTTTCTTGTTGAAAAACGATACTGGAAAAAGTATTTTTGTCCATAAATCTGCTATTGTGAAAAAGAACCCCAAAAGTGATGTTCCAAGCTTAGAAGAATGAGAAAGAGTAGAATTTAAAATTGTGCAAGGAAGGAAGGGCCCTCAAGCAGCATGTGTTACAGGCCCTGGGGTGTCCCTCTCAAAGGCAGTAGATATGCTGGACAATATCCCCATAATCCCTGTCCTTTCCCCTATCCCACTTTCCCCTTTTTTCCCACATCCCTTTATCTCCCATATATGCCCAGCCCAAATCTCCCTTTCTGGCTCCCCTCACAAAACCAGTCCTTTTCATTTGCCATTAATCCCTTTGCAATGCCGATGAGGGGTATGAAAAGAAGGGAGGGAAGAAATTGTCATTTTCTAAGATTCCAACAGGTACAAAAAGGAAAATCCTCTCCTCGGTTTCCATCTGAAGCGTGCTCAAGTCCTGTCTCCCTTCTGATGTTCCAAGGAAAATCTGTTTGGACATTTGGGGACTCAAGATAGTGGCTTCCTTTCCTTTGAAATTGTTTTGTTTTTTATCCAACTATTTCCCATGTTATTTTATTTAATAAGAAAGGGTGAATTGTAGAGGTGCCTCTCCCTGAAATCCTGGGGGGAGGGACCCTGCAGAGTACAAGTCTGTCCCTGTCCCTGCTCCCAGGTCACGTGTGCCCCATACCTGTTCCTGATTGGGTGGTTTGGGTGCCTGGGGGCTGGGGGGGGAGAGCAGGGTCCCAGGAGGAGGAGTCTGCTTGGGAACTCCAGCCATGCATCTGGAGGAATAAAATCATCTCTGAACATCTACAAAAATACCACTTCATTTTTCCTTCCAACTCCATCGCTGTCTTATATATTGTTGTAAGGATTCCCCACACTACAACAGTAACACAACTATGGGAACTTCTATTATATTTATCTACCCATAGCAATATTTTGGAAGAATCCAATAATGGTTAACTACTTTCAGAACGGCCAATCTTCCAACTATGTTTTAGAGACAGTAATATGCAATAATGAATATTTCACAAAAGAAAGGCGTTCTTGGTCAGTTTCCCCCAGTGAAGCTTAGTGCTTAGTTTAACAGAGAGAGACAAATGCACGCCCGCTTTTTAACAAAACTCTATGCCATTAGCAAATTAGGGAACGATCTCACAAGATCACATTATCTTTTTTTACTAATTGAGTTTTATTTGCCATCTGCAGCAGTATCAAAAGCATAACTTAGCACAGCTCCAATGAAAGGAAAAGCTGAAGTCATCTAAACAAAAAAATTCAAAACAAGTTAATTTGTTTTCCTCCAGCAACAAATTTAGGAAACATATAATCCTGAGCAAAACACGTCCTCAAGTTCCTACCCAGTCACTCCTACTGTGCCATCACAGCCAAAACCAAGCACTATTTCAGGATCCTCACTTTTCCTACCAGCCCCAAATAATTGCCCTCATGCAGTTGTCTCCCAAAAAACTATCCAGGAGCAGAGATGCCAGATGGAAATAAAAGTGAAACAGACTTTCTTTAAAAATTTTATAATGAACTATATTTACTTAGTTAAGGAACATTTAACTCTGTTATTTTAGCTGGTTTTGATTCAGATCTGTGTTGTCTGAGTGTCAGTACAAAACCCTGAGGAATTGTCTCACTGCACCTGCAGAAAGGAATTGCATGGACCCATACCCCTTAGAGAACTTAACAGCTGAAGAGCAAAATTCAGTAAATAATTGTTTAATGGTTTTCACATAACTCGACATGAATTAGCTGTCATAAAACAAGAAAGATATCTAGAGGGAGTTAAGGAGTCAAAGGCCTATATACCCCAGAAAACTTGATTAATATACTGCATGTGCAGTAAGGGAAACACTTCACAGGCTTGTACACTCCAGAAAACTTAATCAATAGTAATTGTTTAACCAGAACAGCAAATTTGTTAAAGCACTGTTTAGCTAGACAAAACTTGGGTTATCCATTAAACAAAGATAGATGAGCTGTTCTGGTAGTAATTAAAAGAAACAAAACACCCACACCATGATGCAGTAAATTGGGCAGACTTTGGGGAGTGTCTAGAAAAAAAATTTGGCTGTTAGTGTACATAAATGTCTGGAAATTGTTGTTTCTTTGAACACATCCATGGTGAATAAATTCCCACTATGTTCCCAGCCTTGACTCAAAATTGTTATTAGGCGTGTTCATCTCACAGCTTTTTGCTGTTAGATTGAAAGCTCTTTGTTTCAACAGGGCACTTCTCTCAGCCAACACTTCACAGTCAGATGCTTTCGGACAGGCTGGTCACAGCCCTGATGGCAGAAGCACCTCAAATCAGGAACTGGTTGGTCCCCACACCTTCCTCCACAGCTTAACTCATAACTATGCAGTGCTTGGGTCAGAGGTACACGATTCCAGGCTGCCATCAGCCTCCTGACTGTTGATCCAAGAAAATACACTTGCAGAGCATCTTCTTTACTGGAGAGAGTTGGGTTTTAGCCAAAATCTAAGCCAGCTTGCTCTTCAAATGCACAAAAGGTTATTCTAACCTCTGTACTTTGCTCTCAGTAGAGGAGAGAGCAGCATAAGAGCTCCTCTGTGGCTTCTTCCAGTGAGAACAACAAACAAAATGAAGTATTTTGAAGCACTGTTTTTGACAGTAAAAATTCCATACATATTACCTTTAACAAGAAAAGCTCTTAATGCATGTTTCATATATTTACTGAGGGGATTCAGAATAAATCCCTAGAATAAAGCCACATCAATATAGTTGATGAATATTTTCTAGTTCTAATGTAATTTAAACTTGTTTATCTCAGTGAAACTTCCTGTTTTCTGTGCATAACCTGAAATCACTCTCCTCTAATAAGATCCAGAATAGAATATATCAAGTTCCTCATTTTGGTACAATCATCTGTTTACCCCTTCTACAGGCCAGACTACAGCAGAGTTAAAGTGAGCAATGTGGAAAATGTAATAGTTCTATGAATCAATAAGGACATTAAAAGTGCAGAGTATAAAGGACAGCCACTGCCTGGAGATTGTGGTCTAAGGATTCTTTCCACTGCACCTCTCATTTATCTAACACCTACCTGTGATGAGAGCTTTTCCCTGAGCCAATTTATTCTTCTGTAGTTTCGCTGGTGTTACAGCCAGCTAAATTACAGAACTTTTGGCTACAAGAGAGAATTGCATTGAGAAATATATTTGCATTGATTTTACTAATACACGTCCAGCAGGATCAGAGAAACAAACATCTGGTCAGCTGGCAGAATGTTTCACTCAACTTGCATACTTTGGGCACATGTCTACAAATCCCCTTTCTCCCTCCTTGATTAAAAATGCAACAAAATATACAAGTGAAAGCAAATTTTTTGCAACTTCCTTTAGAACAGAGTTAATATGTTTGACAGTTGCCTAAACTGAAAAGCCTTCTCTTCAGAAAACACTTAATGAATCACCATCCCTTAATATATTCAATTAGACATATGCAGATTAATTTGCATCTTTAATTCAGGAGTATAGAACAAGTAATAGGAGAGTTGCAGTTGCTGCCTATGCACCCATTTTTCTCATTTAGAAGTCACATATTCTCCAAGAGCATCTATTATATATCAAATACTCTTATATACTTCACCATTCCAATTCACAAAAATAAGATTAATCTGATTGCTAATGTTTTATGCCTTTAGTAACATCACTAATATTCACTGTATTGCTGCTGTGGCTCATGGAAGGGAATAAAAGTCTATACTAAGATTTTTAGCCCATGTTTGAATTCTGACGTAAGGTTACAGACAGCTAACTCTAGCAAAGGCACTGGGTTAACTCCCAGGTCTGGCCACAGCCAAAAAATGTAGGATAACATTGTTGAGACATGTGAGCAACTGAGATCCCACTGTTTGCTAGCAAACAGAACGGAAGGGTTGGGGTTTTTAGGCAGTAGACATTAAATTCTAAGTCAGTAAGACAAATGTTTTATTAAGTCAAATGCATTTATATGGAACTAAAATCTTCTGTACTTTGAAGTGATACACATCTGTATCAATAGCCAGTTTTAGAAGCAAAAAGAAAATTATCCACAGGTAATCTTTGGAGCAAGATGCTAGCAACATGAGATTATATAAAAACAGCACAAAATAACCTAGTGGCACAAAAAGCAGTGCCTACAATCTGTGGAGATACCATCCATGAGGCACACTGAGTTGATCACAAGGAGCAGAGATTCTTTTCCATCAGTTACCTCATAATGACAGAATTCAACTACAGCCACAAAAAAACAGCAGCAAAGTGTCCTCTGCCTGTCAGCTTCTTTCTGTGACAAGTCTAAGCTCCAGACAGAAAAAAGGATGAAAATATAATTCATTCTCACGAAGAAAAAGGATTTGATTACAGCAGCCAGAGCCCTGTATCAGCTGTATGCATAAACTTTGATTTAACTGGCAGAATTGGAAGACTTAAGAAGTTATAATGATAAGTACACAGACATGAAACAAACTCATAGGCAATGCTTCTGTCTGGAACAAAAAGAAGATAACACACTAAATAATGAGCTTTTCTGTTACCTAGGTTTTGATGGTGAGATTGCCAAGGTTATTGCCTAGTCAGATATCCAACAAACTTACCAGTGCCCAAACCCATAGACACCAAATAGGAGGGAAGAAGTGCAGTAAAGGTTACACAGCACAGGTGAAGTGTGGGGACTGACAGGCGCTTGCCATGGCAAGAGCCTTGGGTTTGCCTGAACTAGCACAAAACTGAGCATGCAAGGAAGAAGCCTTGCAGTCTTTGTCCAGGGGATAGATCTGCCACGGCTAGTGGAATGGCTGATCAATATTCCCTCCTATAATTGGGATTCACATCTATAACAACAGCACTGCTGGGCTCATCTCACGCATACTGTCTTGCATAAACTCCTACCTTAAGTGGGCTGCAGCCCAATCTGTCTTGAAGTTGAAAGACAGTCCTTGAATACTTAAGCTTGGAGTAATGCACATGAAAAAACAGCTTTCTTGCACAAAAATCCCCCAAGTTACTATTATTTCAGTTAGCTTATGGATGGAGAGCTGGGCATGTCATTCTTCCCTTTTCTTCCACATGCTTCATAAGGGTCATGACAATGGAATACACCTGAAGTTAATCAAAGCCTGTTGCTTTTTAAAACTGATTCTTTCCATCACAATACAAACATGTTTACCATCTGCTGAAGATGGAGCCCTGTCCCTTATTATTGTCCTCTTACGCCTTAACTCTTAGTTAATTTTTCTGAAAAAATGCATATATACTAGCTGCACCTCTGATAGCTCTGTTTTTCTCTCACCCAAACCCCAATATTCATATTTTCTTTTTATCTTTAACATCCTCTCAAAACTGGTATTTCCAGTACCTTAACTGTGACATACTAATAAAGCAGATGATAGAATTGGCACTCAGAGAGCTTTTTTTTTTTTTTTAGTTTCTTCTTCTTTCTCTCCATCTTACTCTATTGGCAATCTTTTCCCCTACAGCATAAAGAAATCAGATGGAGGAAAGATAAAACGCCCTGCCAAGGACTGTTCAATGACATGAGCAGGCTTCCACCTGGCTCTTCAGCAATCCCTCAGCCAAAAACATTCATTAGCTACAAACACCATCATGGAAAACCATCTTTAAGTCTGGCCTAAAAACCAGCCATTTCATTATTTAGGGAGTACTTTTATTTTTTTTCTGCACCATTCTCTACACCCCAAGTCCCAGCCACCTTCATATTCATAAGGAATGCAACCCTGCCATATCACTAAAGACAAAATGCCAATCCAATTTTAGCTCCCAAGGCTCTGCAGTGATGGCTTGTGACAAAGTAATCCAGGCATGGTACGATTTCAAGACCTTAGATCTGAGCTGGCAGCCCTGGGTAATGTTAGCTCTACTGCTCCAAGCATCCCCTGACAGAAGGGCACAAGTCTTCCTTGGGTCCTTCTAGTCATACACTGCTCATGCCTTCCCTTGCCTTTACCCTTCCTGGAGCTGCCAGTATCTCTTGCTTGCTCTGTTTGCAAATCTGTATTTAGCTCATGCCCAAGTTTGAACCCTGCCTTGCAAGTTGACCAATCCTCAGAACTTCTCTCATCACAAAAGCACCTCAAGTGCTCCTGCTGCTTCAGGGATTGCTCCCCACGGAAGTCTCAGTCCTTTGTCCTCAGCCTGATCCTTTTGTCCTTCCTTTTTTAAAAGTGTCTGTGACTGAACACAGGCAAAAACAATTTTGACTTAAAAAGGCAGGAGAGATGAAAATCATCTCTTTGTATTCACTCATTTGTGTTTCACCCCATTACTGAATTTTGATGATAACCTGCTTGCTTCTCTTTAGATCAAGAGATTACTTTTTCCTTTTCAGGCCATGGTAATGAAAATGTTTTCTCTTTCTTTTAACCATTTGAAAAATACTACTAAAATTTGAAACAGGGACTGAGCTATGAAACTTGCCTGTTTATTTTAAAAACATTTTTAAACAGACACAAATTCTTCAGCTTAAACAGCAGCGAGACATGCAACAATATCTGTGCACATGTACATATATACACAACAAAACCCAAATTTCAGCCATACAGAATAAGGTGCACTCCAAAATGCAACTGAAACCGCTGATTTCACCTAAATCCAGAGCACATCATATATCACCACCTCTTGCATATACCCTGATGAAGCAGCTGTGGGTGCCAGCAGGTACCCCTTGATTTACTTTGGAGGATGTTAACTCAGGCCTCAGTGTTGTCCTCACAAATATCCTCATTTGCTGGCTCTGCCCAGTAGGAGAGCATGAAATGGAGAGATCTGGAAATCAGATGACAGGTAAAAAACCCATCTATTCAGAATAAAAAAAAAAAATCAGAATTTATTTTGTTTAAACATACACCTGCAAAATGCATATTCACCTGCAGTTAGTCCCCTGTAACTCCCAGCTTACCCTGAAAGAATAATTTCCAACTGCTTTAACAATGTCTGAGATCAAAGACTAGCTTGATTACATGTTTTCAGCATGAGAACATTGTCACATAATAAAAAAAAAATGTCAGAAAGTCAAATTTGCATTTTAAGTTCAAAATAACTGTCAAACGACTAAATACAGAAAGCCATCCTTTACATCAGCCACATCACCTGAAGCTGTTCTCAGAGGCAGAGCCAATGAGGGGTGGGTGGATGAAGTTCAGCCAAGCACTCCCACAGACAGCAGAGAGGAAGGGAGGCAGGACTTTTGTTTCCCTACTTGACCATCTCAAACTTACCTGAAGGCATGGGATAGCATCGCTGTTGACTGTCCCAAAAGAGAAATCATTCCTTGACAGAAGAAATGAATTCCCATTAATTTTATTATTTGCCATTACAGTTTTCAGTCAAGGACTGTGTCATGGTTTAACCCCTGACAGCAACAAAATCCTGAACTGCTGCTTTCTCACTCCCCTCCAGTGGGAGAATTCAAAGGGTAAAAAGGGAAAAGAAACCTCATGGGTTGAGATAAATGACGGTTTAACAACTAAAACAACATCCACACACACAAGCAAAGCAGCACAAGGAATTCATTCACCACTTCCAATTGGTGACAGGTGTTCAACCATCCTCAGGACAGCAGAGCTCCATCACACATAACAGTGACTCAGGAAGACAAAAGTCATCTCTCTGAACATGCCCCTCCAACCAATGCTGCAGCTTCTTCTCCCTAGTTTATATGCTGAGCATGATACCATATGGTCTGGAATATCCCTTGGGTAGGTTAGGATCAGCTGCCCTGGCTTTAACCCTTCCCAAATGCTTGTGCTCCCCCAGCCCACTCACTGGTGGGACAGGGTGAGAGACAGAAAAGGCCTTGACTCTGTGCAAGGCCTGCTCAGTAATAACCAAAACATCCCTGAGTTATCAATGCTATTTTGGTCACAAATCCAAACAGCCCCAAACCAGCTACTCTGAAGAAAAAAAAAACTATCCCAACCCAAACCAAACCAAGACATTCTGTTTCTGCTTAAAATGGAAGTAAGGATATGCATTAAGCTTACTAATAAAACAGTTAACTGCCAAGAATGATGGTATGAACTTGACTACAGAGAAAAGAAGAAGAAAACACAGAAGATTAACATTTTAAACCTTATAATTGCAAGAAAAACAAATTCTCATGTTTAGCTGAGGATACTAGATTCGAAGTAGCAGTAGAACATCCTCATGAAGTTGAAAAAACAACCAGATTTTTTCCAAGAACATGGTAAAACACAGTCATTATATCATAGATGGCAGAGAACCAAGAAGTTACACCTCACCAGCAACACTTACACAGATAACAGGCTAAATTTCTCATTTTACCTCTCCCATTAATTGTATTACTACACCTTCCCATCTTTCCACAGGGCCCAAAGTATTACTTTAAGCAATGTGTCAAACAGATCCTGATATTTTCTTCATGACTTGCTTCTTGAATATGCTTGCCAAAAATCAATTATCAATAAAAGTCAAGAAGATGCAAAAAGTCAAGAAGGTGCAAATACAAGATTTTTCTTATGACATTCATTCTCTACCTGCTTTAGTTGATGCAGAACCAGCCCTTATTTCCAGGAATCTCTTGCAACGTTACATTGAACCAGTTACAGACATATAATTCTGAAAATAAGCTAATCAATTTTTCTTAAATGCTTTGCAGAACCATCTAGAAGAATGCAAACATTCAAAGTGCATGTTACCAAGACCTATTAGAATAATAAACCCAGATCTCCAGCAGCTCTGCATCGGTTTTTCCTCATATTACAGCATGTCACTTTTTTTGTTGTTAGAAGAATATCAATTATAGAATTATTAGATCAACATTGTATTTCCTACATAATTTCTCTTCTGTACTATTTCAACAGAGGAAGTGTTACTCTGCTAACTGGTAGACTACTCAACTACAGATATCTTGCCTCATTCAACCTGTAGGACTGGCCATTAAGATGGCGTTATCCCTAGATTTATATCAAAAATCACCCCCTCATGGAACTGTTCTTGCAGACTGCATTGCCCATGACACACATGATGTCCTCTCCTAATCTTCCCAAGAAGACATGAAGTAGCACAAAGCCTGGAGAGCAATTTACATAAGAGAAATAACACAATGAAAGACAATGCAAGGACAGATGTGGTGAAATAAATTCTTGCATACACAGAATACCAGCCTGCTCTGCACCCCTAACTAGGCAGGGAGAAGTTAAATATACTACCTCTCTGCCTACAACCTCCTCTTGTTTTCTCAAGAAACAGCCTTCTTTTACAGAGCTTAAACCTTTTCCCCCACCCCCAAATAAAATCACCCATTCACATTAGTGATGTCTAAAGATATGGCTAAAGAGAATCAAAAGAGGGCAAACAGGAAGAGCAGACAACAGGTCATGATTCCTTTGACATGGCTCCTGCTGCATTTAAGATCATCTTTAGAAAGATCAAAGAGCAAGGATAAATCTGCAAGTGTTCTTAACTTTACCCTCAAAACTCACATAAATTCTGAACTGTCATAATGTTTTTGAAGTCTTACGCAAATTCCCTTTTCTACTGCAGTAGAAGCAAAAACAACGAAAGGGAGAAAAGGATACTGGTATCTTCCAGAAAACATTATTTTCAATATTCCAAGTAAAAGTTCATCCAGCTGCTGAACACAGCACTACATCCTCTCTATCAATGAACTCCAATTTAACTTATATTCCATGTCTAACCAAGGGAGCAGACCAAGACAACAGCATCTTAGGTTCTTAGTTAATGCATGCAGAGAGCTGTAATACCCACAATCATCTGAGAACTGAAGAGTGGAAACACACTCCCACTAAAGCTGTCACTGAAGCACAATATATTAGGTGTTGTCATGAATGGAGTGTACATCAAGAGAGAGAGTTTCATTTATATGACATGATAAACTTCCATCCTAGTGAATTAATAGAGTGTTAAAAAAGGTGTTATGGAGCTCCCCATCTGAACCTTTCCACACAAAATTCATTTACAAAACCGCCTGAACAGAATTTGTCTGCTCAGTATGCTGCGTATGGACATTTCAGCTGCGGCAGTGAACAATTCATCTGTACCTAAGACAAGACAAATGAAAAAATATTCCAGCAAAGAAAGTTGCATGCTTGGCAAAATAAAAGTACGAAGCTTGCATTTATTAAAAGGAACCAGTTTTTATTTATGTTCCTTACATTTCATCTGCTCCAATTCTGCATTTCAGAGAATAAAAAACAAGGAAACCAAGTATTTTCTTCTTACCTACTATGCACAGTTACAGTAAGTGAAATGAAAGTTTGTTAACATTAAAAATTTCCCCTAATTAAGTATTAGCTCAGAGATGCTGATACAAAATGTATCTTCAAATAAACCATATCATGGTATACTGGGATGGAGTTAACTTCCTTCACAGCAGCCCAGATGGTGCCAGGTTTTATGTCTGTGGTTAAATAGTGTTAGTAACTCACAAGTGTTTTGGCAACTGCTGAGCAGCGCTTGTAGGGCATCAAGGTCACCTTTTTTTTCCAATTTATCCCCTCAGTGAGTAGGGGTGGGCAAGAGGCTGGGAAGGAATGCAGCTGGGACAGCTGATCCCAACTGCCCAAATGAGCAACCCAGACCACAGAACACCAAACTCTGTGATTAAACTGGAGACAGCCTGCCCCAGGTAGGCATCACTTATCATCAGTCAGATGGTGGGAGGTAGTAGCAAGTGATTTCCTTTGCATTCCACATTTATTTCTCTCTTCCTAATCAGAATTCAGTTAATCAGCATTCCTTTTCAATTTGTTTTTTTTTTTGTTTACTTCTTGTGGCAGTGTACAAGACGCCATGGAACTGAGTTGTGCCATGGAATGCAAGAAACTCAGAGGGCAGCCAAACAGGAGCATCTCTCAACATCTCCTATAATGGTGCCCTAGGAAGTCAGGGAACATCCATTTTAGAAAGCAAAATCTGTAATTTAAATTAGAGGAGCCAGCAACTCATTTGCAGACAGAGTGAGTAGGGCTGCTAGAGATCAGCAGTCACAGCACAAGCTCTGCTGGACACACATCGTGCACAATGAGAACTTGCATTCTGACAAGGCAAGCAAACAACTGTTTCAAACAGAATGGGAGTTAAACTGAGTTCCCAGCTATTTCTAGTCCTCATCAAGCTGAAGCTTCCTAAGTGAATGAGACTGAAAATTCAGTTTCCTTCCCAGATCTGCCTCTGATCCAATCTAGACCTAAACTGAAATTCATCAGACTACGACCAAATAGCAGAGTGAGTGTGCACTGCCATTGCCTCGCTGCTGGGCTCCACCTCCAGCACTGTACCATCTCCTCATGCAGGTGTGAAACTGGGCAGCCTTTAGGTCTCTGCTTGGCTACTACCAGCTATCAGATCCCCAGAACACTGTACCATTCCAACTGATTTAATTTTTAAAGCCAGGAGTAGCAGAGTTACACATACTGCTCTCCAAACCCACAACATAAGGGTTTTTTCTTTACTGACAGGCACTTTAAAAAATAAACAATGACACAAAAACGTTAGCAAACCGTTGTTACCTCATAACAACGTATTATGCTATATCTTGATTTTGGGAAGCTAATGGTTTTTACCCTCACAAATAAACAGGTGTAAGCAAAGAACAGCAGAGTCCAGGTCTTCCATGTCTGCTTGTGCTCTGCCTTTAATTCACCTTGTTTATTCCATTTCTGTCTTGAAGAGATTACTATCTGTTTTATACAGTGCCATAATACTGCACAGCAATTTCAGGACCCAACGAACAATAAACACATCATTAATAATAAAATGATAACTTATATCAGAGTCAGAACAAGTCTTCATCTGAGCAATTTTTTAAGCATCTTCTGTACAGGATTAAAATCTATTTATTTATATAGAGCATATGTATATACATATTTGCATACCTACACATATGTCTATATAAATACTTGTATATATACACCCCATACACATTTGACATATATAATCTACAATTGTATAGATATTGCATATTAGAACTCATAAAATTTACATATGTATACATATGCTTCATATATATTTTATCATATATAATGGTGACTGGTCACCTGCTTCCTCCAGACTGTTAAATCCATTTCTCTGTAGAGAAGTAATCCTTTTTCCAAAGGAAAAAACACTGAGGGTGCCAAAAGCAGAAAGTGGCAGAAAAGTCCAAATGTTGAGAAGACAAAACCACCACACTGATCCCACTTGCCAGCAGGGGGGCAGAAGCAGCAGAAGCAGAGGCCCAGAGCATTGAGGGCCGGGAAGTCTGTGCGGGTATCACCACTGGACCTGGGAGCCTCAGCTCACACACTCCCTGTGGAGGACGACAGGAGTGACTGGGAAGCCCATAGAGAATATTCCAAATAGAACAGCAGGAAAGAGTCCAAAATAGACTGTTCCAGAACGGAAATTTTGCCTTAATAACTTTCCCACCAGCCTTACTATCTCCCTTTTCAACTTGCTGCTTTATAAACCAAAGATGAGGCACTAAAATGGTGCATTTATGGACTTGGTGGTGCTGCATAAGCTTACAACTCAGTAGACTTTATGACTGCAAGTCATTTGTATTGATTTATTTACTTCATTAGTGAGGGGAAGATGTAATTCTGCATTGATGTAGAGTCACATTGAAGAACGAATAGCTGATTAGGCATTTTAAAAATCACATTTCATAGTGAAGTTTTATAATGGTACATCTAAAATGAAATACTAAGAGTATAAACAATCTAAAGTCAGACACTTATATCATTAATCTGATCTGTAGACAAGTGAGTTATGCAGCTGCTTTACAAACTCTTAGCTTACCTCCCCTACTCAGTGAAGTTTTCCTAGATGTGCTAATGTAATTATGAAAACTCTTTAATTGCATACAGAGCACTGCAAAGCAATCTTGGGCTTTGAAGGCACTGTATTGACTGAGACCAACAGTTTCCTACAAACATAGCTGGATGCTCAGGGAGCTCCCTTCCTACCAGCCACTGTACACAGTGCAGTAAAAACATTGTGCCTTTGAATCCCACACCATTTTGGCATTTGCTTTGATGCAGGCTCTCCAGCAGCACTCTGGGATAATTATCATTAAAACAATAATTTGGCAAGCAAGAAATATAACCTTTGAGTGGGAAAATAATCTTCCCAGATTAGGAGATGCAAATATTTAATTCTAAGGAGCAAAATTAATACAAGAAGTTGGAAAAATATGCAAGTCTATGAATAACAATACTCACCACCTTTTTGTTGGGCATCTCAAAGTAGTATAAAAGGGTAAATAAGCATTATTTTCTTGATTTAACTGTGGGAATGGTGGGTGCAAATTTCTCAAGGCCACAGAGTGAGTCAGAAGAGTAATCAAGGTGCAAGGCTGAGGCTCTTCAGTCCCACTTCAGTACCCTGCTATTGCACTACACCTTATCATGCAAATTGCTACAGAAGAGACAACAAAGAAATCCCCTGTCCTGCTGGCCTCCCCAGCATCACTCTTCCTCTGCTGGCTCTCTAAAGACCACTTTTTCCACCTGCCTTCCCCTTTTGGGTAACTCAGCCATGGGGCAAGGCCTGCCAGGAGCCTCCCAGCCAGCACCATGCCTGGGGCAGAGAGCAGAGCCAGGACATCCCCACAACTGCAGCCTCCACAAAAATAACCAGGCAACAGCTCTGCTGGGTACAGCACTCTGGAGGGAGGATCTCCTGAGCGACTGAACTTCTCAGGAGGGCAGAGTCAGCTCCATCACTACCTCATGACGATCCAGGAATGGACATAATGAAACATGATGTCAGCACTCAGAGAAAATAAGCTGTCATACCAACCTAATGCAGCCTGAATCTTTAATGTGATATTGATTTCACTAATGTTCCTCCATTCTGCCATCTGGAAGCAAACTACTTCTTTGTTATATAGTGAACTACACTCAGGGTCATGCAGTACAATAGCCAATATCATTATAAAGAAGGTTTTGGGTTTTGTGGGTTTTTTTGCGTTTTGTTGTTGCCTTTTTTTTTAAGGAGCAAAGATACTTAAAACTCGGCAGTCACCAACATTCTTGGCACTAAGAGAAAAGCTGGTCATACCTAATTCCAGTCATTTTGTCTTATATCTTCTAAGGAAAAGACATCTCCACGTGGCAGGCATGTCCTAAGAAAGGGGGCAAGGAAGGGTGGTGGAGCTGCAGGAGTTACAGAATAAGGTGCTGCAACACTAAATCAGCATTTCAGTTCTCACTTCAAGGGCTCTTGTGATCAGAATTTTTGTTCTTTTTCCCATCTTTTCTCACTATGCAAGTTAAACAGTATTTTTTCCATCAAATGGTTAATCTTACATTTTAAGATTGCCCAATTTAAATAGGCTGAAGATTCACCATTTCCCACTGATCTGGGGGGAAGTGTGTTATTTCTGTTTCCGCAATGCAGATGCAGGAAGCTCAGAACTAATTGCAGAGATTCAAGAAATCCTGGTGGCAAAAGATTTTGCTACTCAATTCCTTCACCAAAACCCTTTCCTTCCCAAGCCCTTGTAGGACAAGCACAAATTTTAGTACCATTCCTTTCCCTCCCTCAGATCACAGCCAGTCCTCAGCCATCTTATATCATCATTATTAAATAGAACTATGTTTCTAATAAGGAAAAGAGAGGTTAAACTTTTTTTTGGGTGCAACCCTACCAGGTGTCTTAAGAACTGTCTTTTGTCTAGGTCTTAAAGACAGCAGCATTTGTGGTCATTCATCATCTTTGCCTTTTATGCTGTAACTGCAGGCAGATGAGCCCATTATTCACCATGTTTTCCGCCTCATCTCACACATTTCATTATGATGTATTTGAGGCTATTCCCTGCTTCCTCTCCCACATTTGATACCTTCTACCGCTCTCACTGACCTCAGCAAAGAGAAGAGACCACAGCAGGTTTAGAGTTATAACAATGCACCCATGGTCCACCTGCCTCTTTTTTTGAAATCCAGAGATGGTTACTGAGCATGATCCCACTTAAAGCAGGGCAACTATTTCTTTAGGTGCTGAGAAATATCTTCATCTGGCAGACAGCTGTGATAACTCCTGTCAGTGAATAAATGATGAAATGCCTCCCTAAGAAGTGTTATAACTATAGTTAGAATATACAAGATGACTCAATCCTGAAAAATTATTATCCCCATCTGTCAGATTCAAAAAGCAAGGAAACTCTATTTAGAAATCGTACAACTTTCCTTCAACTTTCCTTTCCTGCCAAATCTGTATCTTTTCTAAAATTGTAACCTTCCTCACTCTGCAGCTCAGAACACTATTTTTGGATGATGCCCCACTACAGATTAGTAGTACAAATTTGTTTTCTTTACTCTTTACCTGGCTGCAAACAAGTAAAAGCCTGGGGGGTAAAAAGTAATTATTAGTCATCAGTAGAAGAACCTCTGCCAGACGGCCAAAATGAAGGATGCATTAGGTTAAACACATTTCAACTCTGAGGGAAGTTAACTGTGTGAATGTTCTTCTACAAGTACTTCTATGTACTTAAAAGAACTATGGCATTCATAAGCTGCCCTATTTTCTTCAGAAATTCATGTAGAAAAATAATTTTGAAGAATAATGGTCAGATACAGTCAAATTTTAACATGTATTTACACATAAGACATGGATTTTGTCTAACCACGGGGGAGTTCTGGGGGGTTTTCTGTTCCTTTTTAAGGATGGCAAATGCTCCTGAGCAAAGAAAGCACTATGGACATCAAAGCTTCACTGCTCCAAGGAGTTTCTGCTGTAAAAGTATTAATACGGTACACTTTAGGAAGAATTTTAAAACCATCTACTTCACTGTTTAAATGCTATCCAATTAGCTACATTATCACTGAAGATGCTTATGAAAAAAGTTTATGCTCCAAGCATAAGAACTGTAATCTTATGTATGACAACCACAGGTTTTTGATGATGTTTAGAAAAAAAAGTGATATTACTGAATCATTTTACTCATTCTTTTCCCCTTAGAAAAGAAATCTAAAATCTCAAAAACATCCTTATATTTGCAAAGTTCCATCTCTGCTTCCAGGATCTGTGGTGACCTGAAAATGGTTTAGTGCTTTGATCTGGGCTGGGCTTTTTCACAGCTGTGCAGGAGATACCACCAGTGAATCCTGAGATGTCTTCTACCTCTCCATTTTAGGTAGGTCAGTCAGATTTAGTCCTACTTTGTATCACAACTCAAGTGTTTCAAAGAGTCCATTTCTTTTTCATTGAAGTGAGCACAGGAAAAAGAATAATTGGAATATTTTGTACAAAGCATTGTCTGGGTCATCACAAAGTCAGTATACCTAGAGGAAAATGAAGTCACTAATAAAGCAGGAACCTTTATTCAAGAAGATTCTCTAAACATTTTCAGTCCTTTATGACTTACAAAGCTGACTCAGTGTTTCTATAGCAAAGGAAGTTTAAATCCAATTTAAAAATTAAAAAAAAAAAAACAACAAACAAAACATCTACTGCAGTATCGGTCTTCAGTCCTGCTATTAAATTCCTCAGAGCTTCCATTGCTTCCAACCTTTCAAGCTTATGTTACACAGCAAAATAACCAAGTCCCTCCCCTCCATGAACAGCAATGCTGCTAGAGAAACTAGGCAAGCAGGAAACCTAGGAAACCCAGCCTGAAACACCAGGGAAAGCTGTTCCAGGGGCATGGACCTGAGTGCCAAGATCCAGGCACTTTGGGGACAGTTTCTCTCCCTGCCCTGGCTCCTAAGAGGCACACAGGGCCCTGTTCCTGACAGCAGCGTCCCCTCAAATCAGTGCCTCATGGCAACAGCCTAAACTCTGAGCTTCATCAAACTGCGGTCATGCACAGCCAGCATGTAAAGAAGCTAAGCAGGGATCAGGTAGCTCCTGCCACGCAGTATTCAGATTTATTTTTTTCCCCTTTTACATGCAGCCAGATTTTTTTTTTTTTAATCACCATTCCAGGGGAAGCAAAAAGCAAAATCTGAAAACATTTCTAGTTGTTTCACAGAACAATTGAAAAGGAGCAAGAGAGCTTGGAGAGGCAGAAATGTCAGTAGTGTAATTCAATCAAGATATACTTTGCAGCACAAGTAATGGATTTCAGGGCACCTTGCAATAGTAAAGGAACCCATCATTTTATGGAGAGGGAAAGGTCTCCCTCACATTCCAGCTCAATAATGTAAAGAGCTTCACAGATCTTTGCCATAGTTGATAAAAGAAACTGAATTAGCCATGGTAGCTCAATTAAATATACACAAAATTAGACTAGGAGAATTAGTGAAAAACCACTACAAAGCTGATCATATGTTAAGCATTAGCTACTACGAACATTCATGTCATGAATTACTATAGTGATTATTTTAAATCCGGACAATTAATATTTTGTTCTGTGGGTCTCCATTATTAGTACTACCTTTAAGTAAATGCTATCAGCATTTATACATTACTTTAAAAGTTTTGCTTTTTGAAGAGATATATATGATTTTAAATTGTTTTCCTCCAAAGAAAAAAAATATGGTGATTAGGTTTGTCCAAAACCAGGATTTTAACTTGCCCATATTGTACATACACACCCTGTAACAAGTCAGTTTCCAGCGCCCTAAATTGTTAGGGACCACAAACACTAATTCCCACATGTCATACGAACAGGAAGATTTTACCACATGTTTGAGGGATGACAATATGCTTTTCAATGCTATACTGGAAAACACTTTGCTATAAAATACATTATTTCATAGATCACCATCCTAATCAGCTGCTGGCAATATTTGCATTATTTAAAGCTGCTTCTCACACTAAGTGTGTGTTAACTCAGCACAGACCTTCTTTAACCATTATAAGGTTCAAGAAGTCATGCAACTTTTCTTTAAACTCACCAGTGAACTTCTATTACCCACTACGCATCTTCAAATGAGCTTCTGTGTTTCCCAGCCACTTCACTCCTTTGGCCAAGAGAGTGATGCACACTTTACACCTCCCATCTCCCCTGCTGTTGGGGAGGATGAAATAGGGAAAACTTATAAATATGACTGCTTGGCAAAAGATTCTGAAAATATGAAACCTGTAAGCAAAATAGAAATGAAAGCTAGCTTTGAGATAAAGGATACCAAGCTATTAGTTACTGTACAACCAAAAAACAATGGGCTAGCCAGCTGAAAGAGAATCCCTCTTGATTGAACAATGTCTTTAGCAGTGAAGAGGAGGCTCCAGCAAGCAGAGAAGTCCAAGGGTCAGAGAAACCCTGCCAGTGTGGCAGGGAAGACAAAAGTAGTTTTAGAAAGTAGTTAAAATGTAACACAGTATGGTAATGTAGTAGTTTTGATAGGTTGTATGTAAATTCTATAGGGATTTCTGTCTTCTATTGATTGGATGTTGTACTATTACCATATTCAGAATAAGAAGAGATATAATATCATGTAACCAGACTTTTAGGCTTCTCTCGCAATCTCTCTCTCTCTGCTCTCTAGCCCTCTCTGGCTCTCTCGCTCTCTCTGGGGCATGCTCTAAGCTGAGTTTAAGCAGTTTAAGCAGAGCTCCTGCACCCACGACACTTGCAAATAAACTGCATGTTTCAGGAGCTGCCTTGAACTGTAGAGATCACCTGAACCGCCTCATCCCCGCCACCTTTTTATTTTCTACACCCTGCAGCTCATATTTTGGGGTACCCAGAGTTACCCCAGGGCAGTGGGGAATGTTGACCCATTTTGTATGAAGTAAAGGGCCTGTCTCTTCCTATATTTCCTGGTACCAACCTTATTCATCTGTTCTGCTCTGAAAACACCCAAACCAGAAATTATTTAAAGAGTCTAGCTCTTTAAATGGTTGCTAGGTCACATTCTCAATGACAGAGCATGAAAGATTTCTAAAGAAGCTTTCCTAAAGCCTTCTAGCCCTGTGGCAAAACAGACACAAAGTATTTGAAACCTAACCAAAAAATTACTTATTTTAAAACGCCTATTGTAAAACTGCTGCAAAACCTTTTGTCATTAATTATAATTTGACTTTTGCTAGCAATGTTTTAGAAGTATTATTTGTTAATGTAAGCTAAGCCAGTAGCCAACAGGTTCACATAAGTTTATGAAACTCTGCTTGTTATTTTACACCAGTTTTCAAAAATCAAATTAATTTTGATTGAATAAATACAGCTTTTGAGGAAAGATTATGCGCATTCTACAAACAGGCCAAGGTGCACAGCTTAACAGAATAAGCCAAGCACAATTTTCTTCCATGAAGAGCCTTTCCTGGTCCTAACTCCTTCTCCTGCCTTGCACAGCCTCATCATCAGTGGGATCCATGGAGCTGTGCTGACTGCCAGATCAGGGATCCAGAAAAGTCAACCCAGAACACAACTCAAAAAAACCCCAAAAAACCAAAAAAAAAAAAAAAACCCAAAAAAAAAGAAACCAAAGAAAGAAGCCTTTAATTCTCTTTTCAGTCACCAATGATCCTGTCTACTATTTGGTGAGCTGGCTACAGGTCAAATAAGCTTGATCTAGAGCCCTACCTGCTTTACCTACAACAGAGTAGGGCGCTCACCTGCTTCTTTCAAGGCAGCAGCTCTAAAAGTAGCTCTAGAAATATAAGAGATGAAGAGAGGATTTGTTGGTAATTACTACTGTAAACCACGAAGTCTGCAGAATAGCAGTGTAATTCACAAGTATTTGTCATACATACACTTGTTTTCTGTTTTCAGGGAGGTATGAAAGGCTGTACAAGCCAGGCAAGAGCCCATTTTTGCTTTCCAACAGCCAGCAACAGCGGAGCCTCAGGGAATCTGCTCATAAAGAGGCAAAGCATGCACCACCATGTCCTCAGAACACACTTCAGATTGTGAGGCTCAGGCTTAGAGGCAGAAATACCCTTTTCCTATTTCACAACCTTCAGGAGATGTTCCTGAAACCTATTCTGTCACTATGTGAACCAATGCAGAGGGCCATGTGACAGCTACACAGCAAACACAAGGAAGACTCATTCCCCAGGCAAGTCCCCCCTGACATCATATCTCTGTCACTGGAGCTCCTTGACAGCCGGAAGAATTGTACTATATTTCATCATTCCACTTTCACAAATCATTCTTTGCTTTTCCACTGCTGTTGCTCTTGTCCACACCTCCTCCAGTTAAACTGTGGCATTTTAGAAATGACCATACATTTTGATTTCAGGTTTGAGTTTCAGGTTTTTGACCACTACTGAGAGGCTGTTTTCATAGGAATGGCTTTTACAATCTTAAGGCATTACTTCTGAAGGTAAACTGGCAGTTCAAATCAATACATTGATTCACCCATGACCTTCTGCTGCCCAGTTGCTCAACCTCATAAAGCCCATCTGCAATTTCTCTGTTAGGTCCCAGTCTGACTACCCTGAATACTCAAGTATCAGCAGCAGCTCATTCACTTCACTGTTCACTGTCTTTTCCAAGTTACCCATCAATATATCGAGCTGCACAGGCTCCAGAAGAGACCTCTGCAGTTGTTTACTGGTGGCTTGATTTCCACCATAAGATTTTCCCATTTTACTGCATTTTGTAATTTTTTGTCCATTATTAATTCATTTGAAGATTTACTTTGTGTGTCCATTGCAGTGTTGGGGGTTTTTAATTTTTTTTTAAATGAAGTGTGGTTGGTGATATTGTTAAATACTTACGGAAAATCCCAGTGTATCACCTTACCTGGCAATCATCTCTGTTCACATGTTCACCATGTGCTTCAGAGAACTCCAGTAATTAAATGGGGTAATCTTGTTGTTGCAAAAGCCATACTGACCATTCTGCTATCATGTTCACCCAAAGGTGAACTGTATCATTAAAAGTAAACTCAATTAATCTCCCAGATAAGGACAACGGCTTTTTTGGTCTTCCCTGGAAACTGTCTCCCCCTTGCCCTTTACCATCCTTTCAGTCTTCTAAAAGTGCAAAATCATATTAAATGAATTATATTAAAGTGAGCAGTTAAATATTACAAGTAATTTTTCTGTCCTTCAAGGCACACCACACTATAGTGATGACAAGTCCTATTATATTTTAGTTATGTTATTCCTCACCTTTTCTACAGGCACCAAGACAAATCCTTTGATGCCTGCTTCCCTCATAGGGGATGTTGTGGGGCATTTAAAACTCCCACAGTCTTCACCAGGATGGCAAAAGTGATAAAATAGTTTGATTTTACTATTGCAACTTACTTCTCTGAATGTTTTTGAAAAAAGAACAGATATACACATCACAGAACAGGGTCTACTGGATAAATGTTTTTCCTTGGAGTCTCCAGCACTATGTCTTTAAATCACCACAGAGATTTGACCCTTAACTATGCCTTTCAGCATTTGTTTAAAAAACCAAAACAACCAACCAAAAAACAAACACCTCAAACAAAACCAACCCCCACAGCAAATACCATCTTTTTCCACTCTCTCAGAGCTGTCTTCAGCTTCTGGGAGGGAGTCTTCTCTCTTTTGCTGCCCCAGCAAAGATGCTGAACTTACACACACTGTAACTACTACCACAGAGCAGCTTTACTGTGACATTTTGAAATTGCTCCGCATGCTCAGGAACCAGACACTACCTCCCCCCTTATGAATCCTCTCACTAGCTTGTCTCTGCAGCTGCCACTGACAGTGTTTAAATCTTATTTGCAGCATCCCATCCCAAGATGACACAGCTGTTGCACCCCATCCCTTTACAGTCTCTCCCAGAGCACTGATGGCAATAACACAATCCTATTACTATGCTTTTTCTTTGCTATGGCTAAACTCACTGGGATTTTTCTGTTACTTACAGCAGGCTGCTGATCTGACTTGACTTTAAGCTTTAAAATACAGCACAATGTCTCTGCCAGCTCAGCCTACTCCAGCTCTCTCTCTACTTTGACACTGTGTTATCCCAGCACTTACCACCATCCTGCCACATTTAAGATGCATATTATGTCAATATCCTCTTTTAAAGACAAGCATTTAGTTCTGCATTTTAGCACTTTGGTTTCTGGGATTAACACAGAAATACATATCACATGTTCTGATTTCGTTTTCTTCTGTGCACGTTCAAGTAGCACTTCATTGGGTCCCACTCTTCCCTTCTGTTTCCTACCTAGTTACTGATAGGGGACAAAAGAGGACCTACACAGAGCAGGGCCGAGGAGTTACTGCCTAAGTTTTGTTTCCAGAATCTCTGGATTCACTGCACCATGGATACAGGCAAGATATCTTGACCACTGAGTCCTCCTCTTCCCTTCTTAGGAACCTGTCCAAACACACTGTCATGCCCACCATCACTCCTGTGCCCAACAAGCAGGTCACCAGGCACTCCTTACTTGAGTAACACAAGCTGGCTTTAATATATTCCCCTTAATTTAATATTTCCTCCTACTTCAAAAAGCCTAGGAATATATTTTCAGTGCAATGCACATGGTACGAGGAGAAGGAGTCATGATCACACTCAATTGCCTCACAAACAAGTCACCACGCTCCTGCTGCTACTAGGGCTGCTGCTTTAGAGGTAGGACTGGCATCACTCAGCCCTGACGTGCTCCTACATAACCTTCTCTGCCTCTTTTCCCATTCCCTCAGCAACACTAGCACTGCTGACACAAAAGCAAACTTCCCCAGCAACAGCAGTGCCCCTCCATCCCCCAGCTTTCCTTCGCATCCTTGACTTAGGAGAGCTTTGGCTCAAAGAGCCCTGAGCTGTTCTGAGAAGATAAACCATGTTTTGGAAAGTCAGATCAGGAAATTGAGAAGCACAAACATGAAAGAGATTAAATATCCCTACTTTTGCCTGGCAGCAGATAGTCCTAAATTCCCAATGACACCCTACACTGAACATTTCATAAAAATTATAGTGGCATTCCATTGTTGTGAACAACACAAAACCACCCTGAAAGTATACAGCAACACATCTTCCACACACCATTCAGAGTAGCAATGGACAGACAAAGTCAAGGTGCTGTGAGAGAAGCCACAACTCTGCACTGCCATCAGAATTTGGAGGAATAGGGATGAGAGTGGACTTTCCTTCACTGCCACTGCACTTTTTTTCTCCATAACTCTGACACTGCAATGAAAGAAAGACATCACCTCTATGTAAGGCAGGAGGGAAGCCTGGGTATTAAGATTAGAAAGTTAATATAAAGGAAGCTTTGAAAACAGTTCTTACTGACATTAACAAAGAACTAAATTATTCATGCTACTGAGCACATAGGGAGGTGCTGACACAGGTGATTGCTTAGATGAGAAGCTTTCCAGTCTCCACAGCCATACCAAACCTCTGCTTTTAGATATATGCAAGAGGTCTTGCCCTTGGATAGATGTTACATGAAGTGGTTACTTATCTACTCTAGATCTAAATTGCATAAAACTAATTTTTTTAAACTCCTCCAAGACTCTTGAGTGCTTATCAGATAAAAGCAGCAGATTGCCTGTTGTTAGAGAGTTCTTAAGTTCATCTCTGATACTCAGTAACATCCCTCCAAGTACCAGCAGATGCATGCACACTCAAGGAGAAGTTTCCTTATTGATTTATAAGCCATTTATCACAGCCAAAAGGACAGCAACAAATAAATTTCACATAATGCGTTAAACACAAAGGATATAAAAAGGATTCAACCTCATCTTCCAAGGGGCTTCTACTCAACCTAAAATGTGGAAGCACGAGCTGCACCTGTATAATAGCCATGCTACAGCTACATCAATTGCTTCTCCACACAGGAAGAAGGTGAAGGCACAGTACCAGAAATTATTTTTTTTAAAAAAACCAAATGGGTTAAAGTCTCTTGGTTGTGCTTCCAGTGTTGATAAAACCTTTTTTTTTCCTGAGGTATACAGGTTTTTTGCAGGTTGTTGTGATACCCCTGTAAAGCCTAGAAACAAACCTATTGACAAATTCTGAATTTCACAAGTTACATGTATTTGTGGCAGAAATGTAAACCACTGGAATTTTAAGACATTTCTTCTTTTTATCTCTACAAAAAAAAAAAAAAAAAAAAACAAAAAAAAAAACAAAAAAAAAAAACAAAAAAGAAAACACCACAGAAAATGAACTGCACTTTGCCCTCTGCCCAGGCTTTATTACACACTTGTAAGCAAGAATGTTTTCTCCTAGATCCTAGAATTCTATTTTAAAAAGTCTCTATTCAGGCCAATCTGGAGGTTCCCCAATTAACTACATGTCTAAGCATAATGTATGTTATACTGATTCGTTGACGGACATCATAAAAAGTGCAACACATCATAAAAAGTGCAGCTTCCTAGGTACATTACTAGCATATTTAATTTTCTCATTAAATGAATGCAATTTAATAAATTCACATATTTTTAAATATTATAAAGTTTTCAACTAATATCAACAAATTCAACACCACATGAAGGCACAGCGAGTACAGCACAGCCCCTCATTTTGCCAGAGTACTACAAAATATTGCCAGATGACACAAGCATCTTCCTTGCCTTGGAAAGCTCCTTTACTTTTCACTGCTTGTTCTTTAGCTCTAATAAGCATTATCACATTTCCTTTCTCGCCTCACTTCTTACAGCCTTACCAATATAACCATTACTTTGAATATATACGAAAAGTTAGAAGCTCTTTTCTGCAGCTTCCAAATCCAGTAATACTGCTGTGGTCAGGATATAGAGTGCACATACGGCTAATGCCAGAAGCATAAGCATCACTCATTGTGGAATTACTTATTTTTTTTAAGACTGCTTATAAAGTTTATCTTCATAGTAGCAACTTCTTTCCAACATTTGATGAAAAATCAGAGGAATTCTATGAAGCTGATTTCAGCTTATTACAGTTCTTAAACAAATAACTGAACACATGCACAAACAGATCACATCACCTGCTGCAAATCAACACCCTAGCAGGATGCTCTGCAATTCTGATTAATGTATTTTAGTCTAATCATTATCATAGTCAATGGAAATAATTTATACAAATATTTTTGATTTGCCGTCTTTAATCCTGCAGGACAAAAACTGCATAAATGTTCAATTATACTCTATAACTCTTCAGATGTAAACATTTTCTCAGTCTGGGGGCTAGGATTGGATCCAGCTGCACCAAGACTCCTGTGTGAGGAGGTGTTGAGAAAGCAAGAGGGTCCTTCTGCACCTCATGACTCAGTGGGAGGCTCTCCCTGACGAACTTCTTATGAAGTTTCCATTCTGTCTGCGAAGTTTCCATTCTGTCTGCAACACATAGATCCCACCCAACAAACATTTAGGCTTACCACACACAGCTGCACTGAAAGTCAGTCATCAGACATTAGGCAGTTTGGGCGAAGCCCTTCATCATTGACACAAAATTACCCAAATCCATCTTAACTGGAAAAAAAAAACAAATCCACAACCACTTCCAAGAACACAGGGAATAATAAGAAGAGAAAATTTTGCAATGGAAAGGTTCGTTTGGCTAATAACACACAAGGCAGATCATTTGGAAAAGACAGTGCAGAACTAACACTAATATTAGGTCTGCCAAATCACAATATAAAGCTTTAATCATTGTTTCCAAATATTTACTGCCCTTCAAATGCTGTAAAGGTCACTCCATAATAACCCAAACATGCACATCTTGGACGGATTAGTCACACCAGTATGCTTCAGATTTAGTATTCATTAGATTCTCCCTCTTAATTCCTCATAATATTTCTGTCTTTTCATTTAAAATGGCAGTGTATATCAAACTTTCAAATCCAAACTCCCAAATATTGCAGATATTCCTATTTAGACAGCAAACAAAATCCCAGTGTGGCACCATCCCTAAGGTTCCTGCCTTTCTTTTTTCCAATGGGCAGGTATTACATACTCCAGTTCAGAAAGGCAATCTCTCTTATCCAAGAAAAGTCAAGTGCAGATCAAACAAAATAGCCAATTCAAAAATTGTTTCAGCAGTTTCTTTTATAGCCACAACAGCAACAATTTACTCCTTGCAAAAGCATATTATATTAAGAATAATGGAAGAAAGAGCCATAAATGAGTTTTAAAAGGCTCACAGTCTCAGGCCATTTGGAAGAGAGAGATGGAAGAAAGCTCAGGACAATTAATTGTTACTAGATGGATCACTGTAACACAAAAGCTTTAAAAATATTAAGCTACAAAGCATTCCATGTTTCATTATGAACTATCAAAAGACACATATAGGCTGACAGGGAAAATAAAGCAACAACATTACATCTAAGAATATTACATCGTTAAAGCTTTATGTTTAAATCAAGCAATGTTTTCTGACCACTTAAGCCCACAATTCTCCTTATTGCATAGAACAATACCAAATTTCAGACATGCTGATTCTTGTCTAAAATAACCATGGAAGTGTCCAAGAGCAAACCTGTCCTGCAAAAGCTGAGGTTTAACTATGGACAGAACACAACTACAGTGGAAACCTCGGAAACATCTTCAAGTGGCAGTTCCTGGAGATTTCTAAAAGTATTTCCAAAAGGCAGAGGTTTTCCTGACAGCCAGCATTCTGAAAGATGCGTTTTCTAAAATTAATTCACTGCCTGAGCTGTCTGTTCCCCCCTCTCTGTCCTTTCACGGAGGCTTGCAGGCTAAGAGCACAAAGGTACTAAAAGCACTAAGCAATCAAGAATCCTCTTTGGAGCTAACAAGCATTACAAGAGACCCTCAGAGCCTTTAAAACTGCTGAGTTCAGCTGAAAATGGTTCAGCAGGGTTTATTTTGGCACATCTGGGGTTGCTATGGAGCAGATTGAACTGAAGAGGGCTACAGGGGCAGCTGTGCAGCTCAAACCACACTCCAGCACCTCCTCTGCAGCACCAGGCTCATCTCGCGTACCACATAAAAAGGAAACCCCAGCTCAGGATGAGATCATGCAGTGCAAGCATCTGGAATTTTTCAGACAACTCAGGTGCCGTGCTGTCTGTGGGATTTTGAGGTTTCCTCTAACTGTTCTCCTTTTACACTGGAGCTTGTAAATTTACAATTACAATTCTTGCAAACAACTCCAAGATGATTTAAAAATAGACTGTGGATAAGATTGGGCTCAAATTTTCAGTTCACCCTTCAGCTATTAACATCTGCTTTTCTTTTTCCAAAATCCTTATCGGAAAATTCCCGCAGCAACCAGGTGTTACTTCCAAAAAACTTTGATTTTCACCTCCAGATCAGCCTGGGAGATACAGGTAATAACTGTGGGCACAAACCATCATTATCTATCCCGTAGATGAGATACACAATGAAACAACTTAGAGGGTGACTAGAATTCCAACTATATAGTATAAAAGGCTTTTGTAGAGTGTTGCGGTGGACCCCCTGCCCCCCCCGCCCCCGGCCGGATCCCTGCCATGTGACTGAGTCAGGTCTACTTTGGGCTCAAGCCGCGCAGGCTCTGATCTGGTTGGTTGGTTGGTTGTCCCATCTCCGCCCCTGGTATCCCCTTTCCCCCTGTCTGTGATAAAACCAGCAGGGGGGGAAACCCCTCCGCTCTTACCTCGCCGACTGTTGCCCGGGTTCGTCCTCTGTCCCCCTCCAGGACAGAGGGAATAAATGATTTAACATCAAAAGAGGTATTAGCTATATTTCTCTTCTCAACTTCTGCTCTGGGGATAGCTGTCACTAACACTGGCTTAGGTGGAGCTGCACGGTCGAAGGAATATTTAGGCTGTTTGTGAATGGTCTAGGATATTCCGAGACTTCAGAGGCAAGCTTGCCACAGAATTAAGCAGTGGACAGCTGATAACCCCCACAGTAGAGGATATAAATTAGAAGTGAGGATGAGCTATTAATTTCTGATATTGATTAAAATACTCCTAAAATACCACACAGTAAACAATTCCTTATTGGAATGGCAGATGTTGGAAAACTACCCAGCACTGTGGAAGAGCTAGAACTATCGAACAACAAATTACAGAAAACCTCAGCTATTTTACAAACATACATAAGATGCTTCCTCTCTACCTTCCCCTTCAACCCTCCCAAAAGCACTGATCTACAGAAATACCATTTCCCATCAGGTCAAGGTGCTCATCCTTCTGCCTTCCTGTGCACTTGTCTCATTAGGTCATGGCACATTTGTCCCTTGGCCTCTGTTATTTGGTAATGAGCAGCAAATGCACACATCACCCACCCTCCCACAAGCATTCCTTTTTTGTATTGAGGTGAAAACAAGAAGCTCTGCCTCTTCAGGTGGATCTAGTGCAGAGACCCAGGCTAGGAAGCAACAGGCAGCCTTTGCCCCCAGGTATCCTGGCTGTATCTTCACAGCTCCAGTTTAAGAAGTAGGGTAGTATTTTGTCACTAAAACCAGGGTGAGGACTGAATTTAAAAGTAATAAATGGCAAAAAACTTTCACTGTTGTAAAATGTGGAATATGTAAAAATTTTCTTAAGAAAGGATGTTCTTTGATTTTTGTATACTTTCATGCCTAATCAACAAGAATGGAGATCTAATCCATAAAACAGCGGCTAACAAGCGAGCTCTAAGTGATGTCCATGTGTTAGAAAAACAAACTACTTGTTGGAAGAATTGCCTCGTTAAAGTTTAGGGCTTGACATGCTTCAATGATCTCAGACCAAGGGACAGGTTACCAAACCTCGGGAAGAAGGATGACCATTGATAGCAGATACAAGGAATGTAGGATTTATGGGCCACAAAGTCTTCAGGCAGAACCCTCAAGATAAGAGAAACTGATAAACTCAACTGAGCAACTATGCTGAAATCAGCTCCAACTAAGTAAAAGGTAATTCCAGCAGGGGGAGATCGGGACCACCAACCCAAGAGGATTGAAAGACTTTGCATGTGACTAATTAGCACGAGAAGCAAGAAAATCATTAACCAACAGAAGACAGAAATTAGTGTTCTTAGGCTACAAGTTACATAGTTCTCTTATTAATTAGTATTCTTTCTTTGCTAAAATATAGAAGTAGTAAAACATTTTCATAGCTGCTGTGCTTCATTTGTGGAATTCAAGCAAGCACCTTGGATTGCACAGCTCAGAAATAAATAATCCATGTTTCTCTCAAATGTGTAATCATTGGCTTGTTGCACACCACAACAAACCAGATTTCTGCAGACTACACCACCACTTAATGTGATAAGTTAGAAACCGGTTTTGTTCATTGAACAATAAGACAGTAAGTGCTATGGTTTTTGTGGGTTTGCAAACGTGCAGAATGTACTGTCCTAATCATTTCATAAACATTGCCCAACAACCTGATAAAGAAGAAGTAAATGAGTGACCAGAGAGAGAAAGATTATCTGCTTTCAGCACTCGACCATCAGGAGGCAGAAAACGACCCCCAGCATCTGGCGGCGCCGGCAAGAAGATAAGGAAGCGCTCTGATGCCACGGATACAGGAAACGAAGCAGTATATATGGGAGTTTGAGGGAAAGAAAAAGCGCGCGCTGTAGGTGGAGCGAAGACTCCCCGCCCGCCCAGCACTGATTCTGCTCGCTTGCTTGCTGAAATTAATAAAATTCTTATTGATTTTGACACATAAAATTCAACGTGTCACAATTTATTACACTTAAGACTCTAAACACTTTTGGTAGTACCCATAATTTTAAACAAACAGGTTATTTTCCCACTTGTCAATCATAAGTCACATCTTAATATCTATTACCTAAGAACTACTTACAAGTTTAATAAGGTGTTTTTATTCCTTAAGTGGATAAAGACACTTGAAATAGAAAAGAGAAAATCATGTATTTTGAGAAACATGCACGAAAATCTCATTATTTCCCAAAATGACAGGTATGAAATGAATCTTATACACAGATTTATATAAGGACTTATGAGCTTCAGAAGTCCTCTGACTCCTCACTGCATCTGCCTCATTGGTATTCCAGCAATGCTGTATTGTCTGGAAACAGAAATACTAACACTTCAAGATAGCAGCAGATAATAACATTGACATTTTAGTGTGGTAAACAAGTTTCAGCCAGCCAATGTGGTTTGCATACATTAATCATCATCCTTTAAGCAACTCATTCACCAGATTGAGTCTAAATGGCTTAAACAACTGGATACACAAATACTTCTTAGTAAACTAGAATCAAGGCAGTTATTGCTCCATCTTCCCACAAGCCAGTCTGCAAAAGAAATGGGAGGCATGTGCTTCATGGAACAAGCTACTGCCATCAGACAGAAGCTGCTTTTGCTCCTTAATGTAACCCCGCAACTGGCTCAACTGGCATCACAGGACCAGAGCAACTGCACTATTCCAGACTAAAACTTGTTTCTGGTTTGTAGTGCTATGGAGTCATCCCTTTGTCTGGCGAAGCCCTGATGAAAGTGCAGGAAGCAAGGAGTCATCACTGAGGGCTCCAGTGCCAGCAGAAAGCTGCCACCACCACTTTTGTTAATTTTGTTAGTTAGGGTAGGGCTCCTCTCCAGAAACATCCAAGCAAGAGAGCTGGAGGTGGCTGGAATCAAACTGGAAGCATTTTCAGGAAATCAGCTGTTTGGATGATGAGCATAGAGATCCAGGCAGAGCCAGTTAATAATGTAGGAAACACAGAAGTAGAAAACCAACAAACAGGGTAGGCTGCCATGACTGCTTTACCCTCCTCCATTCTGTAGCCTCATGGAGTTACACAGAACCCCTGGCTCAGGCATCACACAGCCATCTGCTGCTTGATTAAAGGAGTTGTAAGCAGATTTGTTCCCTCATCTCCCCTGAATTCAGGCATTTCTCCTGACTTATCCCTCCAGTATCATTTGCATGACCACAGAGAGAAAGGAGTGTGCTTTTACAGAGGAGATGGGAGTGAGAAACAGTCCTGGGGAGAAAATGGAAGTGTGGAAAATGGAAGAGCACAGCTATGCTGGAGAAATAAACCGCCCATTCAAAGATGTTCAATGCAGAATAAACTACAATAAGAGATGAGATCTAACTAGCAGGGATTGATTCCACATACTCTTTTCTTCCTATCTTGCTGGAAGGAAAGATTGTATTTCAAAGAATAGCTATTAGAGATTCTGCCTTTTCCATAAGAAATCTGAAGCACTCAATTCCCATTATGATCCATTAAGTGTCTGACTGGAGACTTACTCATTGGGAGCCATTTGCTCTGCCTGGATGCATGAGGACTTCCAGCATAAAAATGATACAATATCACACACACAGAAAAGAGCATCTTTATCATCTGTCTTGATTAAAGAACAAAAAAACCCCAAAACTATGAACTAGTTAAAGCATTTATCATTCAGTCTTGTTATCTCCCACTCAACTCTATTCACACCACCCTTCAAAACAGAGTCACTGCACGGCCTCAGACCTGAGTCTTTTCTGGTACTGACAAAGACTCTCACCTAAATGATGATGACATGGTCCTCACGGGCTAAAAAGCTTTGAGTTTTGCCAAAGCCTGAAGAAGGAAGGTCGGAAGTTATGTACAAACCTACTAATTCAGATGCTGTCATCACCACCACACCTTTTGTGGTTCTCTCCTTTCACAGTACCAAAGTCTTCAATTGCTCTGCAGACTCTTTTTTATTAACTTACATTATAGAATCTGGCATGCAGTTGCTTTAATACTTTATTTTCATAATTGTTTATATTCTGCCCCAAGTACATTCATCATGGATTTAAACTGAAGCCTACCTTTAAGCAGATAAAACAGTCCCAACAGAACTTCCTACAAGAGCTTACAGTCCTTTGCGGATGTTTTGGCAATGCTACTGAATTCTTTTTGTCAAAGCAGGGTAGCAAAAATAAGCTCACAGTAGCTTTGCATAACAAGTATTAGTAACATCAACCTTGCTGATGCAAACCTGGCAAATAATCACGTTCTGTACTTAACTACATAGTGGATTGCTAAATAAGCAAAATATGTCTCCATAAAAGAAACTTAAAAGAAAAAATAATTATAAACAAAAACATTGAAACTACAGAAGAAAAAATATAAACCATAATCATGTGGTCCAGTGTTACCACTAGGAGACTGTGCAATGCTATTAATCATTGAAATAACCATGTTCTTTTAAAAGCACTACAGAAAGTTGCTTATTAGTGCTGGTAAACCATTCTATCCCCCAAATTCAAAACCAAATTAAAATATTCTGAGGTTTTAAACCAGCCAAGGTGAAACCCCCTTTTGCTGCAGCTGAACCAAACAAAACCAGCGTATGTGCTACCTGCATTTGAGATAATCTCAATTTAAGAAGCTAATGCACCTCTTGTTTGTCACAACAAAGGAGTTAAAAACATATCAGTGTCTCCTGTTCGTGTGGCCAGTGAAATCCTTCAAAACTTTGTTGTACATCAAACTGCTTCATCAAAACCCACACACAATTTTTTTTTATTAATGTATACATGCAGCACTCACCTGTAAAAGATATTTCAGAAACAGCAGACACATGAACTACTAGTGCAACAAGGTTTACCCTGGGTCACCTACATTTAACTTCCAGGACATCAGTAAGCAACCAAAACACAGAGAAACAGCAGTTCTTGGATTTCTAACTGATCAACAACAAAACTAGTTACTAATCACTTTCCAGATAGACTGTTTACATCCTTGCTGAAGCAAAAAAAAAAACCTGCAATACTTTATCTTGTTTTAGCAAAATAACCATTTACAGGCTATACAGAGCAGCGTTCTGGTTAACATGCTGTGTTTAATTTAATGACAGATTTGAATGCCAGGTTTAAAAAAAAAACCCAAACAAAAAATCCCACAAAAATACTCACAAGACAAGAGATTTATGTGATTTAAATTATGGTCTGATTGCAAAGCACATTAGCTACAGAGCTCAAAACATACCAGGATTTCCAGAGTGTGTGTTAACAAATTAGGCAGTTATCTTTAGACTCACGGCCTAAATTGCACCTGTATGTAAATCCAGTGGGTTGCACTGTCTGCAACGAGTTGGAGTCAAAAAACCCCATAACAGTAAAAATAAAAAAGGTGACATTTGAATGGAATCTGGTGTTCTAACAGAAAGGTCAGCAGCTCCAGAGCCTAGCCATGCATGCCCAATAAAGGCAGTTTCAGGGAGAGGGCACACCTCACCTTGCACCAAGTAATGCACTACAGGAGCGACACCCAGACAGCCCAACAGCACTTGCCCTTAGAGGATTATAATCCTCACTGGATGGGGAGGACACCACAGTCCACTGCACTTTGCACATTCTCTCACAAATAAAAGGTTCGATGTGGAAGCTGCCAGCCAGAATCCTACCCTGAGCTATCCCAGTACACAACTTCCAGTACTCAAAGGGGTAAATAACAACCAGCGGTTCATAAACTACACAGATTTATTTCTGCTTCTACCTCCTTCTGCAACTCAGGCAGGGAAGCAATTGCTCCTGTGCAAACAGTGGCTTAGAAAAGATCCTCCCAAAGGGCTCTTGGAACTTTCCAATTAATTTTTCCATCCCAAACTCCTTGCAGGAAAACTCCCCTGGAATCTGAGCCAAATTATTCCTATCATTCCTTTCCAGCTGTGCAGCCCCTTGACAGAAAATACAATGGAGTTATTATGCCTTCATTATATCCAAATGGGATTCCATGAAGACTGAGCTTGTTGTCCCCTTCCCCAAGTACACTTACACCCTGACTAATGATGGCCACAAGCCTTTTGCCCTAGAAAATTTTATTTTAAACTTACAGAAGATTCTTCCTCTCTTTCTTCCTTCTGCATCAGATTGCACAGCACATATTTTTATTTGTAAGTTTTCTAAGTATCAAAGTAGAAAGTACAAACTTACACACCCCTCTCCTGACAAACTTTTGTGAAATAGGACCGATGAAATTCCTGTGATAACTGATACTTTCTGATGACCTGCAAGGAGTCTCTGCTGCCCTGCATTCACTTCTTGGGAGAAAACAGGATGACTAGGGTAAGTGATGCGGGTGAGGGGTTAAGTAGTGACACTGCAACTAAAGTATCAGTTTGAAAAAGGGTTTTTGACAGAATTCCAGCCCTAATACCTGGGTGCTTGCCTGTAAAAATGTATTTATTCTGTTGCTAAAGTCAAATGTATACTTGAATTTGTTTCCAAATGAAAATGCATTTTTCTCTTTAAGTAAGATTTCTCTCAGCTTACAGTTTATCCAACAAAACAAAAACTGCTTCAACAAAATTTAAGTGTTTTCATACAAAAAAAACCCTGAGTCTCATTACATTAACAGTTTCACCAGACTGAAGAGCCACTCTGGTGAGGTCCCACCTGGGACACTGCATCCAGCTCTGGGGCCCCCTACCTAAGAAAGACATGGACCTCCTGGAGCAAATCCAGAGGAGACTACAAAGATGATCAGAGGGCTGGAGCACCTCTGCTACGGAGAAAGGCTAGGCGAGTTGTGGTTGTTCAGCCAGGAGAAGAGAAGGCCCTCGGGAGACATTAGAGCACCTTCCAGTGCCTAAAGGGGCTGCAGGAGAGCCGGAGAGGGACCTTTTACAAGGGCATGGAGTGACAGACAAGGGGTTGACTGCTTTCAACTGAAGGTGGGTTTGGATTGGATGTCAGGAAGAAATTCTTTCCAGTGAGGGTGGTGAGGCCCTGGCACAGGTTGTCCAGACAAGCTGAGACTGCCCCATCCCTCAAAGTGTTCAAGACCAGGCTATAAGGGGCTTTAAACAACCTGAGCCAGTGGGACTTGGAACTGCAGGATCTTTACAATCCCAACCTAAACCATTCTAGGATTTCAAGGACAAGAATCATCTCCCAGTTCTGTGCCTACACAGAGTTTAGACCAGTGATGTTATAAATAAGGGACCAGATTATCGATTTAACAATTATTCATTTATTTTGTACTACATTGTAGCTTTAAATGTAATTTTGTACTTTGTTGTAGCTTTATAAGTTAAAATTTCTCTTGCAGTTTAAAAAGCCCCCACTTAGTTGTGAAGAAACCAGCTTCTTATCAGGGCTTGCATTCCAATGCAGGAATTTACGACCCCCTCCTTACCCCTTTCGAAGCTGGCCTGCCTGGAGAGTAGTAGATAAGGAAAAAGACAGAAAGAAAAGAGAAGAAAAGGGGCTGAATATGCAAACTAGAGCCAAAAAGACCCTTGGGAGTAAAAATCCCTAGAAAATAATAATTTAAAACGAGCCAACAAACTTTTAAGAAAAATGAACCAGGGTGCTCTATCGGCAACTACTACCTGGCCAGCTTTTGAGTTTCTTCAAGTAGTCACCTTAACGAAAAAGTCTATTGGAGCCACTGCCCTGAGGACGGCGAATTAGCACCATGGCCTTCGTATACCCCTTGGTATACAGCCACGCCTCGTGAGGAACACTTGAAGGCCCGGCTCTATCACAGGGAGTGATAGAGTCGAATTTCCTCCTCCTCCAAGTCGAAGCTGGGGGCAACGAAGCTGGCCAGAGCCCCCACCCGAGCTGATCACTTTTAATAAAGGCTTAAAAAGGACCATCAGTCCTGCCCTTTTTTATTTCAAGTGAGGTGCTGCTCATGCTCTGGAAGCACCCTGACAATCACCCTAGTTACCATAATCATTAATTTGAAGTACCCAAGCAGGCTGAGGGTAAAATTAGACGAAACTGAAAAGTTATATTACACTGAAGGCATTCAGTGTGAATATGATGCAAGTCTTGCTCCGGTTCATTTCTTCTCAGAACAACAAAAATGGCTGCTTAGGAAATTGTGATTCAATTACCACCCTTTTTAACTTAGCAGGTTTGATTTGAAACAGATACTGTTCCAAAGAAAAATTACTTTTGCATTTTAAGAGCACTGAGACATCTACTGTTCACAAAGTTGCTCATTAAACAGCTGCCAGAACTTCTTTCAACCCTCATCCCATTTCTTCTCCTCAGTAAACAGTGATTATCACTCTCCAAAAAAACACAAAAACAATACCAAAAAAACCCAAACAAAACAAAGAAAACAGAGGAGGACAGCACTGGCACTTTGCTTAATTTTGAAGTACAGGACTCCAGACCTTTCAGATCACCTGGGAGTGATGAAACTATGATGGCATTGGCTCATCTGACACATTTTCTCTCTTCTTCCTCCCCCAGCTAAATAAACTTAATTGCTCAGAAAGCTTAGATTTGTTCTGATTTAAGCTTCAGCATTCCCAAAATGGAATTCTTCTGTCCAAGCAGCCCCAGTCAATATTCATTATTTTTGACTGACATTCAAACACATTATATGAACACACCACCACCCCCATCTTAAAGGGGATTTGGTTAAGAAGTACATTAGTACCCAAAAAGCTGTTTCCCACTTAGCTAATTAACTTAGAGTGATACACTGTCAGTGATATAATCGTGTAGATAAGTACACCACTGTTTGGAGGGGTTACAGGGTTGGTTTGGGTTTTTTTTTTTTTTAAGTTTCATTGTGTACCTTTATAAAAGAAACTCTGCAACATATAACCTTTTTTACAATACTATAAAAAAGAACCTAAAAATAATTATCTGCAGCCATGCAATAACAAAGAATGAAGATATGAATCAGTATTTTTCATGCTGCTCTTTGAAAGATTTTACTGCAAGATTCATACCATTGTATCTCAAAGATATGAAGGAGGGTTTTTTTTCATAATCCAGTCTTTTGAAGAGCAATATAAAAATCTTGGAAATTAGCTGTCAAAAAAAATCTTCATTTTTCCTCCATTTTACAGTATTATGCAGGGGAAATTGCATAACTGCAGGCAGATGATATACAAGAGATGAAACACAGGGTCAAATATGCTTTTTCATTAAACTTTCACCACCACTTCCTACTGAAGACTACAGACTGCAGAGACTGTTTCTAATTAACAAGGCACAGGTCTGGCACTATTTGGCATTTTTACGAATAATGTTGGCAGCTACAAAAGCTCTGAAGAGAAATGAGACATAGTAGAGGATGAGCAAGTCAGCACAAGTCTCTCTATGATTCTTCATCAGGAAAGAGCAAGCATAATCCTCATATGTATAGAGAGGAATTAGGAAGCAAGAATGCAATTTTTCTCCCCAAGTAAGGTACTAGCTACACAGATGTAGGATTAACCAAGAGTTCCAATACCTCACTTAAAAAGGACACCAAAAATCAGGAGATGATGCAGAGAATTACAATTCTGTCTCAAGGTTATATGAAAACTCAGCATTGAGGGAAAGGAGCTCGCTCTGTTTAGGAGATGAAAGCCGACAGCTGGGTGACATGACTACAACATCTAATAAAAAGGAAAGAAGAAAATCACCTCCGGCAGAAATTTAAATGTCCTTGAAGCTTTTTATTCAAACAAAGGAAAGTATATATAAAGGAATTTTTCAGCTAGAATTTAAATTTAAAACCAAACACATTGAAATCTGATCTTAGGCACAGAGTTTTTAATCAGAGGGAGTTAACTAATAAAACTAATTGCCAAGAAAACAGTCAAGTCTGCCTTTTAATTGCTTCACATCCAGACTGCCTTTTCAGAAGATGCCCACAAAACAAATGCAAACCATAGGGTTCAGCACAAAGCTAAACGAGAGCTATACTCCAGCTCTTACTCCCAAGGTCAGGCTACACAAGCCCTGAGCACTTTTAACCCTTGCACTCCATGAATTTGTTCATCCAGTCAAAAGCAAATCTGAATGGTGCAGCTAGAAGTACTTCTGGTGGGATTCATCTTCCTCAGCATGAAGTAATCTGAAAATTTGCTGCCCACCCTAAACCCATCAGTAGCTCCTCACAGGAGAAGGACTTCCAGAGGTGACCTCTTGCACTGTCTGTCCATCCGTCTACCTCCATCAGGTAAGGGGGCAGCCCCAAAGGCTATTCAATTAGCATTTGGGTGGAAGAAGGTGAGCAAGATGAATAGAGGCTTTCATGACAGGATGTAACACTATTAAAGACAAAAGCTTGAATTGGTAACTCATTTCAGTAAAAGTTGTGAAGACTAAGACAAAAACTTAAATACCCTTTTACATATGTAAAAATAGCTAGTGAAGAAATGTCTCCTCTTGTAAAACAATCCCATTAATTTATTTGTCATTTAAATAGTCACTGAACACAAAGCAAAGAAATATTTTGGAAAACCTAAACATCTGTGCATGATGCAGTTTTCCAGAGATTTACTCCAGACACTCAAGAGAGAAAATCCTAGTAAATAGAAAAAGAGGATAAAGCCACTACAGAATAAGAAATTAGAGAAATTAAAGTGACACAGCAGGAAGAAAAGACAGATAACACACATGCATCAGCAATTATTTGTGATTTTAAACTATGCCAGGAGCACATTTTATATGATCCTTAGAGATCATTTCAAAGGACAGATGTGAGGTACTACAGGTTTCAAAAAGGGCATGCTAGAGGTCTCTCTTTGGTCAGAGGAAGTTAAATGAAGTAAGGTTTGAAACATGAAAATTACAGTTATCCATTAAACCCAGTTCTGTTAACAGTTCTCTGATTTTGAGGGCACATTTCTACACCCAAGCAGGGAGGACTCCAATTCCAGTCCCTGAATTTTGGGATACAGCTATAATTAAGGAAAAAAAAAAAAGGGGGGGGGGGGGAACCAAAACAAAACACAACAGCCAGACAATCTCACCAACCAATCCACACTTTTCTTCGAGTCCTTGAAAATACATTTGTAGCTTGAAAAGAATGACAAGATAAGCTGACACGGAGCAGGCAAACTCTCATCTTTTGAGAGGCAGAAAAAAATTCAGACAATGCAGTAAACAATGCTGAAATACTGTCAAGCCAGAGATTAGAAAAAATTACCTGCTAGCTGGTGTTCACAAAAACCTTCTACAATCAAAATTAAACCAGAATGAATTCACACTTAACTCATACCTCCAGTATTAGTGGCCTTCATAGCACCCTCTGACATTTAAACCTAAACAATAGTTTGGAAAAACAATTGCATTCAAGGTTTCTATTAGCAGTTTGATCCATCCAGGCAAGTAGTAAGAACAAGACTAGAATTTCAACCTTCACTATAGACTCATCTAAAACACAGGTCTAATTAAAGAAAAGGAAAATAAAACAAAGCCATAACATGGCAGTTTAACTTCTACTAGGAATGCCCTATCTTATCAAGAATTTTTTTAATAAGAAAATATGTGTTAATGTGACTGCAGAAAATCATTCTTTTCAGTACAATTTCCATTTAGTCAGAGCCACTAGCACAGAAATTTGCTGCTCGGTAATGACCCTAAATATTTGTAAACATTCTTACAAATGTTTTTTTTTCACAGAAATCATAATGAACTTAACATAATGAACGTGTGCTATCCTTAAGGCAAACCTTACATATTTAATAGATGCATGTAGGCAGAAACAAAAGGAACAGAAAACCTGAGGCCTAAAAACTAGGCTACTCTATGTCTGTAACAAATTTTGCATCCTGAACTATCAGTTAAAATTTGTTTGAAGACCATCCATGATGAACTGAAAGCTGCATCCAGTAACTTCTTCAGCCAAGGGAACGTACACAACACAAAACCCTCAACACTGAACTCAAGTCCTTTGACCAGCTCATCCTTACAGAAAACAGAATCCTCATTTATCAGATTAAAGCAGGAGAATGCAGTAGGGAAAGGAAATGCCATCAAAATATTCAGTTTCATACATTCATCCTTGTAGAGCAGGCTACGAATGTTCACATTCATGCATTGCCAGACACAGAAACATCGCTAAATTGTCAGCTAACAAGCAGGAAAGTCAATCTCTCTTTCAATTCTATCACATATCTGACACTTGGTTAGCCCAGGGGATCAACTCAGGCTGCAGTTAAAATACCAGCATAGCTTTGTGCTGAAATTACCAAGTCTTCTTTTCCACTGCTACCTTTCTTCCCCTCAGAAAAGAAGATTAAAATTTTGACATTTTAGGATTCTATGCTTAGAATTCTATGGGAGAGTTAACAAGAAAAAAAAAAAATAAGACTTCTCTAAATACCATTCCCAACAAATAGCAAAGTCACAGAGTTCACCCCTTCCCACACAGCCTCAGAAAAAACCAAGGATTCCAGAAGCTCAGTTACCACCCCAAGATATATTTTCACAGCTGAGCTGAGAAAGCTGTAAAACAAAAGAAATAGCATTATTTAAGATCTTACTTACCCAACCAGGGCTGAGAATATTCTTATGTCTTTCAGGAGGCACCAGCAGAAGCAGTACATTTTATACAGTCAAGACAGACACACAGCATAGTAAAGAGAAGGGCTATGCATGACTAGGCAGCTCCCACAGCCAGTATACCTGACCACATGGGAAACAACACAAAACCAGGTAAACGTACACTGATAAAAATACAGAATTTCCTCCCAACATAAGCAGGACTCAGCCCTAAAGAGACTCCCCAGATAACCCAACACAGCTAAACCCCTGCTGCTCTGGCACTCTCCCATCTGCAAGCAAAGGCCAGACCCATCCTTCTCGTTGGGTGCACTCCCTTCTTCTCCAAGAGGGAAAATAGATGTTTACAGGACAGGCAGAAGTAAACAACAGAACCTTCTCAAAAGCCCCAAGAGCCCTCCCCTTAGACAGCCAATTTTACAGCCCTCACCTGCAACAAGAGGCAGTGCTGAGGAGTGCTGCTCCCTGCCATGGCAGCATCACTTCAGCCCAGGCAGGATGAAGTCAAGCAGAGTAGCAGAGCAGGCAGCTGGGGGGAGATAGTCTATCTCATCTCTCTACTGCAAACACACCAGGATTGTTTATTTACTTGTTTCAACCTCCCTGAAGCATCAAAAACCTGCAGAATAAGCATAGCAGACCCTGAGCCAAAGCTTAATCACAGCTCCTGTGCTGTCAGCTGGCCCTTATTGAGCTGGCCTAGCCTTCAGGGACACACAGCTGAAGCAGACAGACTGCCTGAAGCTTTCAAGCCCAGCTGCTCTGTACTTTGCATAGCATTGAAAACACAGAGATCAAAACAGCACTTACCAACTTCAGTGTGAAAACTAATGCAAGGAAATAGTTCCTTGAATATTGCTCAGAATCAGTCAGTAGCTTTTTAATCAGAATCTCCATGACTTCTCTGTTGTAACCACCAGACATCTCTGCCCCTCGAAACCTACCTCCTTTCCCTTCTCCTTTATAGACTATTTTATTTTGTAGCTGATCCTGTTGCTAAGCCACGCACAAAAAAAAAAAAAAAAAAATCCCCTATGTAGAGGCCGGTGGGCCTGCTGAGAAAGCTTCCCCAGAATGCTCTGTTCTGTTATGCTAATGTTCCCCAGTTCTGCTCCCCTGGTTGGCTCTGTTGGTGGCTACAACCCCTGTTACTTGATACATCCTTGGAGTTGCTTCATCAGTTCCCTTACCCTGGGCCCCTCATTGTTCTCCCCGAGAGACTTCCCTGAACCCTTCGAGGGGTGCGGACACATTAAATCTCTCCTGTAGAACCCTATGCAAGGACTCTTGCTGCTCATTTCATCGTCGGACTGTTTTAGCCAGCTATCTGGTCGGTGTGTGTAAGCTGCCTGTGCCGGACGACTTTCTCCTGGAGACGCTTTCAGGAAGGTCGCAACATGGAACCAGCTAAGAAGAAAGCGACACCCCTACATATCTCTTTTCCATTCAATACATAATATTATTAAAAATTTGTAGCTAAGGACTGGAGACTTTCCTTTTCACATGCTTTTTTCAGAATTGCATTAAAGAGCAATCACCAGTGGGCAATGAGGAAGACCTCCATAGTTACGGGTCAGTAAGCAAAAGCAGTAATCCCTTATTTTGGTAAAATAACAACAGGAATAATGTGTATGACTGCAGGCTTAACTATTCATGTGCTCTCATGGTGGGACTTCACGGAGAGTGAGACTACTTGTTCTCTTTGAATTGCTGTAAATACATTCCTGTAAACATCAAATGTGGCAAAAAACTGGGTCAGCCTGGTTTTCTTCAAACACTCCAAACCAGCCTCTTATCCTGAGGTGCTCTCCTGGAAAAAATGCTGTCAAAATTCAGCACCTCTTTAGTTATTCCTACACACAGAAGATGGGGGACCCAGCCCCAACAGTACACGAATGACCTCACCTCCAGTAAGGCATCCAGCAATGCAGCAGAAGCCACTACCAGATTTCATACACCCATGTACACAAATTCCTCCATCTCGTGGCATATTTGGAACTAAAACTGTCACCTTACTCAGTACTGAATCCCTGTGAATTCAAAATTAGCTTCTTTGTGCCTGTGTATAGCACTAATCAAAGATGTTACCACTCAGGACTTGTGGGAACACCTGTGTCATTCATAAATTATGAACCAGACTTCTTTAAGCCATGGTAATTACTACAGGTATGCAGCACGACGTAGAAATGCAATATTTACAGAGCAGTGTTTCACTAAAATGTCAATATCACAAAGCCTGTAACTGATTAGATTATTCCGGGGGAGAACTTCAGATACAAAACCAACCAGCTTTTTTTGATGCTGACACAGGCAGCACAATTCACTAACTGTAAATTACAGCTATTTTTTTTCTGCTTTCTTGTCCTCTGTTGCATCCATTACAGAGCATGAATACCTCTGCACATCTCATGAAGACTATCAAAGAAAATAGTCTTGCAATGCAGTTCACTTTCATTCACAAGTCTCTAAAAATATTTAAAGACAGAGGAGAAATATTTTGAGGATGTGTTGCATTATCATGGCTGAAACAAAACAAACAAAAACTGTTGCAGAAGATACAAATATTATTTTAATTTGAAATTAATATCTACTGCAACCTTTTCCCCACCCCATGTTTTTTCAAACTACTTTGTACTGCTATTACAAAGAAGGGAGAAACCCACCTACTCTGAATGACATAGATATGTAGACGAAATTGATACAGCCTGGGAAGTAAAAAAAGGCTTCCACTGGAATTGAAAGGAAATAACACAATTTATTTTAATTTTTTTAAGCTTAATTTAGAAACTGTTTCATTTCAGTCAGTTACAGATGCAAGTTTCTTCTAAATTACAGCCAAAGTTATTGTGACCACAAATACAACAGTGATTACTGCAAAGAGTAAGATTTTTCCATTTGTTTGAAATGCCATCTCATTCCAGTTCCTGCTGACATTGTACTTCCATAAATTAGTGTGCATAAAGACAGAGAAGAGAAGGGAGTTGCTGTTTGTTTACTGTTGTTTATTGAGGGAAGGAGAACCAACACTGTCCATTTTCTCTCTTGGTAGTTGTGGTTCACAGCCATCATAGAACAACTCGATTTACAGCCATGGCATTACAGCCATGGCATTACAGCCTGTGTATCTCAGGGGGAAGGATGCACATTTCAGGGATCCTGTTGTTCCATGAGTATTTATCTGCCCTCTTAATGCTGTTTTTTCCTGTGGGATAAGAGACCTGTATACGCCCAAGTTTCATATTTAGATTGCACTTATTACTGCACAAAGAAGAAAAAGAAAACATCCCGCACTCTCCATATGAAAGATATGGTTAAACAAACCTTTAGCAATGAATTCATAAGAACAAAACCAATGTTTTTACTGTGTTTATCTAACACCAGCATCCCTGTTCCAGCTAGTCCAGGAGGTCTTCCACAGGTTTTAAAAGTTAATTCTGCTGGGCACAATCCAGTGTGCAGCCTTGTCTGGTGAGATGCTCCTTTTATAAATCTGACCTCTTGTTCTACATTCCTTTATTTTCCCTTTATGGATGTGATGAGGGAATTCAAGCAGAGAAGCAAATATCTTCCATGGATTTCACACATTAACAGTGAGCTTTGAAGCCACTTTTAAGAATTCCTTTATTTAGACTCAGATTCACACTGTAGCTGAAGCAGAAAGGACTTCTGGAGGTCATGTGCACTTCAGCATGGAAGGTAAGCCAAGTCCAGAAGCACCAATTTCGGCCTAATTATCCAGGGCAAACAAGGAGCAACTTTTACCCTGTTTCCTAGGAGTAACTTGAAATATCTACATGGCAAATTCTGACCAAATTCGACTAAAGGATATAGATTACAAAGGTGATTAATCTCTCCTACCAACTCTGTAAAAACAGACAGCTGAGGGTAGCTATTTTGATATTAAATTTACCCCCCAAAAAAGCAGCAGAATATTAATTTTCTTTTTCAAAAAGTAATATGCAATCATTTCATAAAAACAACACAAAAACCAAACTACAAACCACACTGCCAGGATATCAGGTCATTTTTGACTCAGAAGGCAGGGCACTGAGTCACCAGTGCTTCCAGTCTGCTGTCAGGTCCTTCCATCAAAACACCTTACAGTTCTGGGAATGCCATAATGAAGTCACTGTCAGAGTTGTGTGACTTCACACTATAAAGAACCAAGTTCTTTGCCAGCATAATTCTGTTGATTTCAGGAGAGGTGCTGCAGCAGAGAATTCAGACCATAACTCACGTGCTGTCATGGAGTCCAATATTTTTATTTTTTAAAAAACCTGAAAAAATATTCACTGTAACTGGCTCTGCATACCTTGCGTTCTGGATTAGCACCAGTGCTTTTGGCTGCAGGCCACTACATGATCTTCATAAAAATAAACTGGCCACCAGAAGAGATTTTCGGTATGAATATGTTAAAACACAAAATTCTGGTGTAATTACTATGGTTACCACAGTAGAAATAGAACATGGATTGAAAAAAAACAATTCAGGGACGAATATGCTCCTCGTTAGATACAACCTACCAAGGATAGTTGCATCCTTGCATTGATTACTGGGAGCCCACTACTCTAAGCCCCTGAACCACCATGTGACACTCTCAATCAGTCATTTTCACCATCGTGGCACCAGCTCTCAGCTTCCTGAAAATGTCAGGTTTGTGCTCATTGAAGGAAGAAGGTTCTCATTAGTCTTAGTAAAAAATTTGGATGAATAACGTACCCCTTGGATACCTAAATTTAAATTTCAGAGTCATTACCATCTTTTTTGGTAGACATCTGGCAAAGGATAAAAAGAGATTTGTGGAAGAAGTCTCTGAAGGCCTCTATAGTTCAGCTTTCTTGACATCTGGGGAAGAAGATGGACAGGAGGAGCCTTCAGACCTGGATGAGCCATGTGGACAGGAGGACCCATGTCACACTGTTCCTGGCACTGTGCTCCCACCACTCAGGAGCCCATCTCCACAGCCAGATGCCACCCCTCCTGCCAAGGGGATGAGGAACAGCTGTTGAAAGACTGCATGTGACAAAGCAACCCAAAGGCTTTATCCCACCCTTTTTACCCCAGCTGAGGGAAGGCAGGGTTCAGATCCACCAGCATCTCATACTCCATACCGGGAAACAAAAGCCTACTTCTTGCAGCTGCAGCAGCTGGATCACCCTGATCCAGCACAGCACAGCTGATTCTGTATGTGCCATACATAAACTGGGTAAAGAGCAACCAGGAGATCAGTAGCTTGCTTTGCTTCTTTTCACCTGATTAAAAATCTGGACAATTGAAACCCACTTTTAGTGAGAAGAGCCTTTAATCAAACAAGGGTTCCATTGTGTAAAAGCTTGATGTTACAACAAAAGGATGCACAAACCAGTGAACCATCCAACAATTTTGTTTTGGGATTTTCCACCACTGCCTACACAAACAGAGCTAAAGGTTTGTGACAGCTGCTTGTGTTTTGATTATCTCTTTCAGGATCTCAAAGTTCAAAACCACATTCTAGAGAAGCAACTGGCAGAAGGAAATTATTTCTAACAGCCCATCCACAGAAGAGGTCCCATTTTATTATTAATTACTCATATTGCCATAGAATCTAATTGTCTCAGCCAAGAATAGAGGCTCACTGTGTTCATTCAGTACAAACAGGAGGGCAAGGGCAGGCCTTGACCCACAGAGCTCACCCTCTACAAACTCCTGGTCCAAGCTCCACGTTAACCACTGCCAGCTCTGCAAGAAGCCTCATCTAGTGCTCCACACACCCCATGAGATTTCAGCCAGCTTGAATTCCCAAAGAACTAAAAAAGTCACACCTCACAGATTTAAATTAAGATTTCCCATGTATTCCCATTGTAAAGGTCATCCCACATGCTGGATCTCACTACAGTAAAGCCTGTCATTTAACTTTTTTCCCCATGCAGCAATAGGAACAAGGGGTTCTTTGTGGGGTGAGGCTACTCAGAGACCGCAGGCAAGGAGAGGTGAGATGCATTCCTTGCAGCTGGAATTTGGTTTCCCCTACCAGCACTGAACAACTAGGTGTATGGAAAGAGTAAAGGAAAAATAAGCATTTCAACCAGCTGCACGCATTAGTAAATGCTGGTGTGAAAATCTCAATCCCAGCAGAGGAGAGTTGTGGTTCAGGAAGAGGTAAGTGGGAAGGAGTAGCAAGATTGTTAGAAATAGTGGAATGACAGCCAAGGGCAGTCAGCTTCCAAAGGGGGGAAGAGCAAAGCATAAAGGGCAGCTCAGGGTGAGAGAAGGGGACATATTCCGGGATCCTAGGTACTTTCTGCGTGCTCTGGATCACCAGAGTGGGGGAGAGGGACCACAAAGGGAAGGTGCAGCCCAAGGGGACAGGATGCTCTGATGAGCTGCTGATGGTCTCTAATGACAAGAGCTTTTGCCACTGAAAAACTTTGAAACAAACCAAAGAGTTTTATCTGAGTTTTTCATCCTCGTTTTTCCTTCAGTTTTGATTGTGATAAAGTAGCAAAACTACCAGCAACACCATTCCTAAATGGCCTTACTGGTCAACCTGCCACCAGTGGGAGATACTGCCAATGCACACCCTGGTCTGTGAGCACAGGGCAGTTGATTGCTTTGGCTTTCTGGTTGACCGGCTTTTTTAAATGGAACGATTTGGAAGATAAATGATTGGACTAGATCTGAGAAAAATCCATGTTTTCCTTGTGATTTAGCCACAGATTTCCTTTGAAATTATGGCTGAATAGCCTATCCTGCCACAGCTTCTGTACTTCTATTACTTATCTGTAAATTCCCCTTATTATTCCTTAATAGAAAATCCCTGACAAAGTCCAATTTCCACAGTAAAATCTCTAATTTTCTATTTATATGCCTGCAACTAACTCATTGTACCAGGCATCGCAGAATCCCCAGGTGTTACTGTCATGCAATAAATAACAATTTATCCCACCCTGCTGAGACTCAGTGTGTCAAATTGCAGCTCACAGAATGAGCAGCATTCTGAATGTTCAGGCTGTTTCCACTTTCCCAGAGTGCAGTCTGTGCTGTCACAGGCTAACAAAGAACTAGATCTGCTTTTAATAACTACAACTACCTTAGGTTGATGTTTCCAAGACTGTATACAACTGACACCTTTCAGACACACACCAGTAGCGGTTAATTATTCCAGTGGATTTTATTTCACCAATCTTTTTCCACTAGAGACCCCAACCAATGTCAGTGCCCCTGGAGGCTGGATGTGACACCCACCCCTGTGGCAGCAGCCAAGGTCATGCTGACTCACTGCCTCTGGCTTTTTCCTGCATCCATCCAGTGCCAGTGCTCTGGTAAGTGCTTGACTATTCATTACACTGTCACTTGCAAAGCTTCGACTCCTTTCCCCACAGACAGCACAAACCATTGGACTGCAGGCTCCTAAAAATGTTGCTTATCAGATTTTGGATGCCTTTTCAAAGGGTAGATTACTTTCTGCTACAAAAATAACTGATGACAGGAGAAGAATCTCTGTTACAGGGTTTTGGGGCAGAATTCAGGATCCCCTTTCCCAAACCCAGTTCTTCAGACTGGAATATTTAATAAGCATATCCTTCGTGTAATGGCAACAAAGCAGCAGCTCTCAGTACCCAGCCCAGCATCAGCTGGGGGTGCCAAACTCAAGCTCTCACTGGTTAAGAAACCAGGGCCACATTTCAAGAAGCATCTTGCAAATGAGAGACAGCATGGTCTTCATCTGCAACTCTTCCTGTTATGCACACGGAAAGGGTTCTGTATATCCAAACAAGGCTCATTTTAGGTTTAAGTGTCTTGCCATCAGTCTAATCTGCTACAAAAGCAAATTCAACAAAGCAAATAAAAACACAAGCATGACTGAGTGTCTCTAACAATTAGCCCAGGGAACAGTGAGTAAAGTACTTTTCAAACGCAAGTGTTAAAATTATAATCAAGGTATCACTGCATTTTCTGTTCTTGAATAAGAATCTCTCCACAAGCAAGTAGACAGATAATATTTTAAATTACAAATCATGATGCAGTATGAAATAACTACAGCAAAAATATTTAAGGCCAGGAGCTTACGTGTATATTATATCACTTAGTTATGTGATCTGTAATTTCAAAGTGTGTAGGCAAAAAGAAGCAATCTAGGTTTCAATGCAAAGTTGTTCAGCCTGCTTGATCAAGAAAACCCAATGTTTTCCAATACAAATAAAATACAGACTCTGGGGACAAATTTCCAGGTATCTAAATTTGATAATTCAGTTCTATTACTTTAATATGGATTTTATTTTGGGAATAGAAAGCATCCAAGAACTACAGCATCCCTGTAACACTAAATTCAGCACATTTGGAAAAAATGTTGCCCCTCAACTGTGTTGTTCCAGATTTGCTACTATTTTTACAAAGCTGATCTTACAGCATCTTAAGTGAAAGTTTTGTTATTATCAGATGGCAACCATCAGCCCTTATCTGTCAGAGAAATAAAAAGCTTACCTAATGCCCAAGAAATGGAATTACCTAATGACCAAAGTACTCCTAACAATGCCATGCAACTCCATCTCCCTTATTGGTATACACAGACACTTATATTCCATCTAAATTCTGTTCCTCTTCTCTAATGTTATATATCATACACTTTATTTCACAGAGGAGTCCGTGGTACCATATCCTTACAATTTACTTTTAAAATTGTCACCAAGGGCCCAGATTTATGACTAAGAATTTATGGATCTAGTGCACATTTTTAGCTTACTGCAGATGGAAGATCCATGTCAGCTGCAAACTCTTTCCTTCAGATTTCTGATGTGTTCTGTGTTTGGTTGTGGGGGATTTTTCACCTTGCTCTTACACATTTGGGGCTGGTCAAGTGCATGCACATGAGCAGTCACAGAAGCTCAGCAGAGTTATAACAACGCATTAAACTGCAAGAACAAGATCACATGCTTGCGATACAATAATTATAATTATGCCAGCTCTTCCTACTTCAGTGGGAAGAAATCTGAATTCTCAGTTTGCAACACATTTTATCACTTGCATCTTGGTGACAGTGCTGTTTGCCAGTGGGTGGTAGGCAGAAATTCAACAATAAATCATTGCCCCCTTTTATCTTTGACTTACCCATGGAGGCAGGACTTCAGCATTGGTCCTCAAGTCATATCTGCTATAGATGACCCTAAGGGACAACCCTGAATAGAGGATATTCTGTTAGAGATAGCATTCTTCACATGGGATGCTTAAACGTTTCCTAACTGTTTGCAGGTGGGAATTAAAAGCAATTATTAAAGAAAGAAAGGACAGTGCAAATGTTGCCCTCAAGTAGCCTCAGGTGAGTTCTGCATGTTTGTCATTGCTGTGCAATCACCTGGAATTATCCAGAACTGTGCAACCTTTTAATGGTTTGTATAAACTCTATGAGGTATTCAGGGTATGAGAAAAACTTTTCCTACTCACTTAAAAAAAAAGCCCCATAAGCTTCTCTTTATTAAGAGTATCTGTTACAGGCACTACAAGCTACTGAGAGCACATTTTTAATAAAAGGAAACATAGATTCAGGTTGGACAATAAAGCTGTTAAGTATCTTGGCTTAGCCATCAAATTGAGAACCAGAGGCTATGACTACAAGACACTTTAGCCCAGCTGTGAACTCTCCATCTGCCTCCAAATGCTCCAGTTCTCCTAACGCTCAAATGTCGAAAGGTGGAGAGTTCTATCTTTCTGGGCAGGGGCAGGATTCAGTGCAGTTTGGCATCCTGCACCTTGCCTTGTGGGTGTGAGTAGACAATACTCCAGTCCTGAGAAGACAAAATCCAAATTCTGCTGTGTTCATGTTCAGCCAACAGCCAAGCTTTCATAAATTAATTATTTCACCAAGCCACCTGTTCCCTTTGCCTGACCCAAATTCCTATCTTTATCCTTAAAAGCTTGCTTTTCTGTCCTCCTTTCTGAGCTTTTCAACTACAAGGAGCTGGGTTTCCCCCGCTAAGCATCCAAAACAGAAGTTAAAGCTGCAGCTTCCAGCTTACCCTCTGTGGGAATTCACCAATAGTCAGTGATGACAAACAGCACTTTGCAGTTCATTCTCACTGTGCTGACATTAAAATCCATGCAGAGTACCAAGGCATCCGAGGAAAGACTGCTTGGTGCCGACAGACTTCTCAGAGTGCATATCAAACATGCAGCACTGCCTCCACTACTCCTGTGCCACCTGTGAGCCCTGAGAGATCACAGGATTAAAAACAAACAAACACAGACCAAACAAACCCCAAACCACCAGGAAGGGAAGATGAAGTTTATAAAATTTAGCTAGAATGTCCCCAGAGGTGATTGACTGAAGTGAAAGGTGATTAACTCTGGTAACTGAAGATACCTTCCATGCTTCTTGGCTAAGCGCAGCTGTCTCTATCACTGCTAGAGAACCACTTGCTGTGTAGGTGGTTGAAGACAGTGCCAAAGTAAGTTAGGTGTGATTCGGGGGAGCAAGGGTGATGGAGAAGGTATAGCGGGACCATGTGGATAATGGGACCCATTACCAGCACTGATCAAAAAAAGAGTGTGTTATATAAGCTCACTGGGCACCTGTTGTCTTGTCTGAGTTTAAATAAATAACTCTAGAAACTATACTCTATATAGCTATAGATATATGTTGGGGTTTTTTTAAAGGGAGAATAACCTTTTTTCTAAAAAAGGTGGTGAGTTTCCTAAAGCCTTATGGAAAGGTGTCTTCTTGCTATGCATCCACACAGCAAACCCGATTTTAAAGCTGCCCAAAAAGTGATCTTTCCAGGGACGGTTTTAATGGTGAGGCTGCTACAAAGCAGAGGGGACAAATCCTTGGTTGTTTCATTTTCAGTCCATGCTAAAACAACATTTCAAAGTATTTCTCAGAATCCCTCATGCCCTTACAATATGTGAGCATAGTATGGAAGGTCTAGTCTGCCAAAAAATGGCCAGATTTCTTACATTCACACAATGACAAAAAGGCTCTTTAATATAAAAAATTCAGTTCCAAATCTCAGAGAGCAGCAAATGAACACTGAGTAAGATATAGGGCAAAGACTGAAAAAAAAAATGTAAGTACATAAACCGTCAAGAACAGGAGACAAACACTGTACAAGAATGATAATGAGGCTTCAGACAGAGAGGGAGGAACCCCAAGAGAGATGAAGAAAATGGGATTGGATGCATTTCAGTCTTAGTGAAAGCCTCTTGGTGTCTCATAGGTCTGTCCCAAAACCATGGATTTAGGACAGTAGCCTGCTTCTTCTTTTAACTACCAAGGTAATTAAACTTTGACAGTGAAAGAAATTCAGAAACATAAATATTATAATCTCAAAATTATTTTTAATACTGCCCTCTTCAGAGAAGTAGAGACCCCAATAAAACACTAATCTGTAACCTAGCTTAATTTCTACCTGCCTAGTTCAGCTTTAAGCACCTGCCCTTGCTCAGGCACATTTTTCACCTTTTGACTAGTCCCAGCTACTTCCATCTGTAGTTGATTTGTACTCATGGACTGCATTCACAGTACAGTACAAAAAATTTCTGGTTTCTCCTCATAGTCATCTGCTGTGAGTGATGCAAGTGATAAAGGGACAAAGGGCTCATTCATGTCTCTACATGCTATATCAATTCCTCTAAATAAGGAAAATACTCTCCTCCCACATGAAATGAGTGTTGTTGAGTTCTCAAGGAAATAAAGAAGAGGTTTATGAAAGTCACACAAATGTAAGAGTTCAGCAGAAATAAATGTATGCTTTTCAGTCTCTACCATTATAAATTAAAGTCATCCCTCCCACAACAAAAAGGACAGTATGGAATTGTACTGAATTAAAAATTACTCCCTCAGGTACGAGACAAAGATGTAAGGGAAATCCATAACAGAGGCAAAGCTCTACAAAGTAGCAGAGACCTGAGGAAAGCTGGAGCAAGCGGTGATTCTGATTTTACTCCCATTGTCCATATGGAGAAAACACCAATGCAAAAACATAAGAGAGAACAAAGTACTGAAGAAAAAGCACATTCAGTCTCAAGAAGAAAGCTCTTCCTCTAGAAGCCCTCAATACAGCCAGGAAAACACAAAATCTTGCCCATATTTTCCACTAGCTGCCAATTGCATAAGGTATATAAAAGTTGCCCAGGTGGAAATTTACTCTATCTGACTTGGAGAATGCTCCTCATTTTACCATGATGAATGTTCAGAAATTACTGGTTTATGCCAAATCTTCTTTTCTCCACCATTGTTTTGCCTCTATTGCACCTTCAATAAAGCCAGGTGTTTACCCTGAATGCTGATGTGTACACAGACTGCACATACACACCCTGAGAAAGAAAATCCACTAGGCAACACAGAAGGGAAGGAAAAGTATTTCACCTAAAGTAAGGTGAAGAGATGGTAGCAAATTATTTCTCTTTTAATCCACTACAAAAGGCCTAATTCCAAACAGATGTGGACCTTCAGATTAAAATCTCTCCTGTGACCCCTAATTTTACATTCATAAGACTTATACAAGAAGTAGTTCACAATAAAAATGCCTGGCTCACCCAGTAACACCTCAATCAAGTCATATTAGATTTGGTACTAATCCAATATTTCCTAGAAAATCTATGGAAAATTTACTTCTCCATGACATAAAATCCAGTTATAACTTCCATTTATCTCTGAGGAGTTCAACCCAGATGGCTGATTCAAACAGAATTGCTTTGATTAGAAAGGGATTTATTTGATGAAAGTGTGAAATGAAGAAAATAATTTTGACTATTGGGAGGAAACAAATTGAAGTCTGTTTAGATTTACTTTTGTGAGTATGTGAGACCCCAGTGTTGAAAGCTGACCATCCCTGCTTAAGGGCTGCCTATTATAGGAGGACTAATATTGCATGTTCATCTGTACTGGCTCCTAAGGATACAACACAATTACTGAGAGCAACTGGGAATACAGGTCCCTGGAAAAAAAAACAAAAGGTTCACCTTCATTTTTCTTTGCCTGCTGCCAAAGCTTCAACAATAGTCCTAATTTCCCCCTAACATGATTCCAGCTGCTTATGTTTTCTGTAGGCTAATGCACAGGATTCACTTCCTCTTGGAGGAAGCAATCCTGATGTAATTTGATGAGCATTTCTCTTAACATCAATACCTGCTTCAGCAGTTCATTCCGTCCCCCTCTTCCCTCTGCATTCACTCCTCTCCTGGTGCTAACTTTTAGGCAAAGGTAAAACAGTTCACTGGGAGGTACTGTGAATCGGAAGATGAAACCAATCTGGTTTACAGACAGCAACAATCCCTCCTCGGTTATTTTTAACTGAGTTTAGTTTTCTACCCTGCTGTGACAGTATGAACAGTTGCACAGCCGAGAGCCAGAACAGGGGCAGGAATGGAAGAGGGAGATGTAGGAGTGTCTTGCTGAGAGACGTGCACATCAAACTCCACCCTTAGTAACCTCAGGTCACTGCAGACTTAATGACAGGCAAGAGAAAATGAAATTCAAGCACGAAGTGAGGCTCAGTCACTGTTTCCAGGCAGGACATTACTGTGTATAGGGTAACTCACCCTATAGCAACCTGCCACTGGAATTTAACTAGGCACAGTGGGAACCCTTGAGAGACTTTGCACTGCTTAAGGTCCCTTACTGTCTGCCTCCTTTCTCCCCTAGTGCAACCTCCTCTCACAGCAGAATCAGCTCTGCACTCAGACCAGGTTCCTGAGGGCTATATCTAGTTGGGGCTTGAAAAATTCCAGGGAAAGAGACTGCATAACCTCTCTGGTCAGCCTGTGGGACTGCCTGTGCTCAGGGGGAAACAGATCTACCTTACATTCAGTCTGAACCTCTATAGTTTCAATTTATGCCAGTCATCTCTTGCCTTCCCACCCTTCACAGAATCACTGAATGGCTGCAGTTGGCAGGGACCACTGGAAGTCAGCTAGGCCAACCTCCCTTCTTCTAGGGAAGGAGATTCCACAACCTCTTCCAGTCCTCAGTCACCAGCACAGTAAAGAAGTTCTTCCTCATTTTAAGGTGGAACTTGCTTGTAATGGGCAACAATTTCTGCCCATTGCCTCTTGTCCTATTGCTTAGCACCACCAGGAAGAGCCTGGTCCATCCTCTTGACATCCTCCCTTCAGACACTATCGACACTGACGAGTTCCCCTCATTTGTCTCTTCTCGAGGCTGGAAAGACCCAGCTCCCTCAGCCTGTCCTTGTAAGAGAGATGCTCCTGTCCCTTCATCTTTGTCACCCTCCACTAGACCCGCTCCAGGAGCTGTGTGTCTCTCTTGTACTGGGGAGCCCAGGACTGGACACAGTGCTCCAGATGTGCCTCACCAGGGCTGAGTAGAGGGGCAGGATCACATCATTCAATCTGCTGGCAATGCTCTTCCTAATGTACCCCAGGACACCATTGGCTTTCTTGGCCACAAGGACACTTTTTTGGCTCATGGACAGTTTGTTGATCAGCAGGACCCCCAGGTCCTTCTCTACAGAGCTGCTTCCCAGCAGATCAGCCCCTAGCCAGGTGCATGAGGTACATGAGGCTTCACTTGCCTTTTCTGAATTTCAGAAGGTTCATCTGTGCCCATCTTTCCCATCTCTATTGAGATCCTTCTGAAGGGCTCACACCATTCTGGGGTATTGGCCACTCCTCCCAGCTTTGTGTCAGCAGTGAACTTGCTGAGGAGGCATCTGCTCTTCATCCAAGCCATTGATGAATGAGTTAAACAATATTGGGCCCAGTACTGACCCTAGGGGGACACCAATAGTGACAGGCCTCCAACTAGAGGTATAGGGCACTGCTGCAAAAAGCCTGGCTCTGACATCTCAATACTCTTTGTATGTATGGACAGGCTGATGCTGGGTCCCTCATAGCCTTCACTTTTTCTGGCTGGACAAGCTCAGCCCCCTCAGCCTCTCTACACAGGGCAAGTGTTTCAACTCTTGACCATCTTGGTGGTCGTTTGCTGAATACAGTCCAGTTTATCCATGTCTTTCTTGTATTAAGGGAGTCAACACCAGATGCTGTTTTCTAGATGTGGTAAAGTGATCATCACTTCTCTCAGTCTACCAGCTCTGCTTCTGCTACTAAAGGTGCAGGATGCTGTTGGAATTTTCAATGTCAGGGCACACCACTGTCCTACATTTAGCCTACTGTCCTCGAGGATTCCCAAATCCTTTGCCACAGACCTGACTCCCAGCCAGTCAGTCCCCAGCCTGTAACAACTGAATGTCCTCATCTCTGAGCTGGGTGTGGGGCAGCACAGCCCTTCCGAGTGACACAACATGAACAGGCACCAAGGACAAAGCGGTGAAATCAGGATGAGATGCCGGAAACGTTTCGCCTCATCTAACACAGATGCTGTCATTGGAAAGAGGTGTAAAGATACACTGACATGGCATCAGTTCACAGCTCCCAAGCTCCATAGCTGGAACACATTCTGCTTTGGAGAGAATTTAGAACATCTCAGTGGGATTCTTCACACTTTCCTAAGCATCCTATGATGTAGACAGGAGTGTGTGAGAATCCACATTTAAGAGGGCTGTATTTGGATACTTTTTGGGAGGAGCCTCCCCCTCTTCCAGGCTTTTTTGGATCGAGAGAAGTCCCACCAAATGTACACTGCGAAGATGGAAGAGGCAGAGGTGATTCAAGTAGCAGAAGGGTGAGAGCTTTTGGAGAATAGTGAGGGAGCTGGAGGGGCAGTGTCACTTCAGAAGAGAGGAAAGATGGAGATTGAGTCACCTGTGCTGAAGCAGTGCAGGGAAGAGCTCTACTCCTCTAAAAACCCTTTCAGACAAAGACCAAGAATTACTTCTGGAAGCCCTGAGTAAGCACTTCATAATCATTGATACAACATTTCTGTGAGGTAAAGAAAACAGACACCTGCCAAGGATAGGGCTACTAATCACTAGCTTGGTTTCCAGTCATTTACCACAGATAATCTGGTTTAAATTAAAGCAAGCACCAAACTGCCTGGAAATCAGATTGTTGCTGTTACCCCCTAGGGACGGCAAGATCACACTAGACATGAAGCAGGTCAGAGGACATGAAGCAGGTCAGAGGTGCATGGTCAGAGCATAGCTGAGACCCATTTAATGGAAAGCTTTTATTATAGTGTGGTTCGCAAATGGGAAATTACATTACTGGTCCAGACTAACCACCCACCAAGACTGACAAGTAAAGTGGCAAATCACCCATTTCTAAATATTATTCTTAGAGTAAAGAAAATAACTTTCTGGTTCTCAAAACAGCTCTGCAGGTGCAAGGATAGAGGACACAACTGTCCTTCTCTCTTTTGCCTTGGCTATGTGTGAAAGAGATAATTCCCACAGAATGTGAGAAAGCTGAAGGATTTCTCAGGAAAACCTTCTCTGCCAGCTTTTTAGCAACCATATCAGATAGCCAGTGCCATGTGTAACCCAGTAGAAGAGTCTATCTCCACAGAATGAAATACATAAAAGCCAAGAAGACAAGCGAAATATTGCCTAAATTAGTCAGTCAGAAAGGGAGTCAAGGAGAGTAACAGCTGCTATGTTCATTATTTGATGCCCAAAAAAGAAATTTCTGCTACAATTTCCCAGCCCTTGTACAGTTGGACCCCAAAAGTGCCTTCCATCCCCATTTTATCATGACTAGAAGTGACTGATATTTCTCTGCTTTAACAGCTTTACAGACCACCAGTGCCCAGTAGCTGATCAGAAAATCATGGAATGGCTGAGGTTGGAAGGGACCCCCATGCCAAAGCAGGGACAGCTACAGCAAACAGCTCAAGCAAGAAGATCAATACGAAGCAAATTTACACTTCCATTAAAAGAAACAGAACTAACAACAAATATAATTGTTACAGCAAATGCAATGTGAACATGTAAGACCAGATATAATAAAACCATTGGAAGATGTTTTACATAAAATATGATGGTCATTAAACTCCCAACTCAGCAAGACAAGGAAAACAAGCTACCTTTAGTCCCATGACTAACAGCAACAAGTCTTAGTCTCTGAATTTTTATGGACTGCACGTTTAAAAGCACATCTGCTAAAGTAACATTCAGAACAGGGGCCCTAAAGCGATAGTGTTTTACCAAAGATCCAAAATTCTACTAGACTCAGATGTAGTTGACTGAGGTGGAGAAACATCATTTTTAGACTGAAAAAAAACCCAAAGTCAAACCCTATTTAAATCAATAAAGTTTTAAATAATAATAGTGGGTTTGCACAAATTTATCTCATGGCCCAAAACATCAAAATCCTGGGCTAAAGCAGAGATCTCTGAACACAGCAGAAGAAACCTCAGAGGTTAATAAAACAATTCATATCGCAGAGTGGAGAGCATATATCCTGTACACAAGTATTAATATTTAATGTAATATATTGTAATTAGCTTTTACTTCAACATCTGATAATGGCCTTAGTTTCCCATTCCACTCCAATGATGGAAATTATTGTATAGCTGAGGTATTGCCATTTACATGGAAAAGGACTGCTGAAGTCCACTGGAGTTTTGGATTGCCAAGGAGGATGGGAGAAGACTTCAGATCCCAGACTCCCAAACCATGGCTGAGTAGTTAAAGATGGGCAGCTCTGTTTGCTGAGCAATACAATGATGTCCTAACAACAGAACACAAGAAATCAATAATAAAACTGTTAAAAAATGAAGACTTGCCTCAAAAGAAGTCAACCCTAGTAACTGAATCTGTTCAGAGAAGGTCTGCAGAAGGAGGAGTAATAGTTGTAACAATCCCTGGCTACCCCCTTGCTCCTACTATTCCTTGGGAACGGACAAACTATTTATTTTGGCACAAACCTGAGGCCTAATTTTTATGCCCCAACATGGCTTCAAAGAGGATGCAAACGCAGCGAAGTAAGAGCAAAGTGCAGAATTCTTCCTGTTAGTCAGTCAGTCAGTCATGGCATTTGATCTCCTACCACTGGGCAGCATGTTCTTGGACAGGCCTGCTGAAGTATGGACACAAAAATCCTCCTCCACACATTTTGGATTGTGCTTTAATTAAAAAAAAAAAAAGTGTCTTTGGAATTCCCTGCCCCCTTAAGAGCTTTCAGACAGAACCCTACAGTCCCATATCTACACTCCACAGGACAATTTACCTGAACTACCTGAATTCTGCCTCACTGGTGTCATCAGAGGCACCTTTTGTTTGTGTCTCACAGTAACAGGTCTGACTTGTGCTAAGGGAACTGTCATAACGGACGTGCTAACACAGAAGCAGAAAACAGATTACAGCAACAGGAAGGGCTAAGAGAAAATTCTCCTTTGCAGGGTGCATGTGCAGTAAGAATCAGTGTGGTTTCTGCTATAAAGGATAAAAGCAAGAAAAAAAATCTCTTGCAGTCTAGGTGGGAGATGGAAATGCCCCACTTGCTGCTAAGGAGAGCTCTGGAATTTAGAGCCCCAGGTCTGGACTGGAGGCTGGAGAAGCTCCACTCTTGCTTGGCATCAGGCAAGCTACAGGATTTCTCCTGTTCCTCTTCCTGTGGATATCCCCTCAGTGTCCATGCTGTGGCTGGCACAGCATGAAGGCATGGCCCCACAGGAGACATTATGGCCTGCAGAACATGCAATGTCACTGACTTCAAGGAGAGGTAAACAGGAAGAGAGTTTGTGCCTCTCTTTGATTTCAATTAATTGCATAGACTAATCCCTCCAGTTTAATAACTAACTCAATTCTTTGCACTATCTCTTTTATCTGTGGCCTTGTACACCTATGGGTCATCCTGGCTTCTGATCAGTCTTCTTTTGTACATGATTATGGTGGGATAACAGCTAGCTACAGCTTTGTTTATCTCCTTCTTCGTCTTCTTCTTTTCCCTAAAAACTGCATTGCACTTTTCCCCCTTAATTCTGTTCCTCTGTTACTGTCAGGTCATTTCAAACAGCACTGCCTTCATGCCAGTGCCAAGTTATGTATCTCTACCCCTCACTCTGTGATTACTGGTTTCAAAAGTCCTGAGACTACTCCATAGGCTCAGCAGGGCAGGGAGGCAGACACCAAGTTTAAGGACATCAATAGGTTTTTCTGAAAAACAGCTTTATTCTTCGTACTGAAAATATGTTCTAAACTCTTCTGGACACTGAACCAAGTCTGTAGCATAACTCATTTACCTGCAAGTAAAATGATATCTTTATTTAATTAAAAATACTTCTAAAAGGGCATCAGCTAGTATTCTAAAGAATATATTCATAAATACTTTTAAGTTTTTTAAGCGGCTTCCCTCCATATGGAATACGTTCATGGTTTCTAATCAAAATTTCATTAATTATAACAGAATTTCTGCATATTCTATTAGCAGTACTTTTGGGGGCTTTTCTTGGTAGAATAGAAAGATGCATTCTAAATTCAGGAGAATATGTTTGATGTTTTATCTTCTCTTTACAAATCCTAATCAGTTACATTCTGAGATAGCACAAAAATACCATGAAGTGCAAAGCTGTGAGTGCTGCATATGTGTGTGCACACAGCCCTTCCGTAGCTCCCATGTACGTGCACCGTTATCAATCTCAAGTTACTCCTCTTAAGGATGAACACAGGGAGGGTGATGATTTTTCAGAGTCACGTTTAGCAGAGCTGAAAGGTAAGGTGTAACACCCAGCTACTTCATACTTGGAGTGTTACAAAAACACATTTGAAAGATAACCCCAAATCACCCCTCCAGTCAAGTATTTTACCCTTTCATCATGACGCAGAAGTTTAATTTCCACTGATGGATGACTTCGAGACTGTCGTAAACCCCCCCCTCCCAATGGCAGCGATTCCCCTCACTGGCGGAATAAAGCGGGTCTATAAATAACTTCAAAAGGAATTGTCTCTCTCACGCACTGCAGACAGCTGTTTACAGAGATCCCGACTCCTTATACACTGCGCTGGCCCAGCTCTCATCCCGCTGTATCATTTCCTCTTCCTAAAAAGCCTGGGGCGATGCGGGGCAGGTAGGACCGGGGGGACCCTCCACAGCCGCAGACGCCTGTTCCCAGAAGTTGAAAAGCTGCCGGCGGCAGGAGCCGGAGCGCGGCCCCGGGGAAATTTCTCAAGGCAATGGGGTTGCGATCGCGTGTAATCCGTCCTTAAGCTCCACGGTCCCGGCTGATCCTGGGCCCCGCGAAACCCGTCCTCCCCCCGCCACGGAGCCCGCAGCCGCTCCGGGGCCCGCGCATGCCATCCCCGCTCGCCCACCTGCAGGGGCCGGCCCGGCCCGGGCACGGACACGCGTGGGGCGCCCCGCACCTGCCCGCAGCCCCGGCGGCGGGGCGAGACAAAAGCCCGGGCTGGCTCACCTCCTTCAGCTGCTCCAGCTCCTGCTTGAGGCCGTCATACTCCGCCTCCAGCTCATCGTACTGCTGCTTGAGGGTGAGCTTCTCCTCCAGCACCACCAGCCCATACTCCGCCGCCTGGATCTTCTCGTGGGTCGTCTCGGAGAGCTCCCGAGTCAGCCGCTCGATCTCGCTCTTGTAGTGGTCCGCGCCCTGCAGCACCTCCTCCGCAGCCATAGCCTCAGCGGCACTGCCGCGCCACCGAGAAGGCAGCCAGGGGGCGAGCGAGGCCGAGGGGCGGCACCGGCACGGCCGGCCCGGGGCGGCTGTGGGGACGGCGATGGAGGTCGGAGCCGCCTGCGGCAGCCGCCGCCGAGCGCGGGGGCGGTCCGCCCCGCCGCAGCCACCACCCCCTCCTCCCCCGCCTGCCGCCCAGGACGCGGCGAGTCCGCGCTCTCTTCCCCCTGCCCTGCGGCGGCCCCGGCGGTGGGGATGCCTGGGCTGGCGAGCGGGCGGGCGAGCCCCGCTGCCCT